>OY992877.1:106988273-107223208 GCA_963921405.1 Cepaea hortensis
ACCGTCACACAACCTGATCTTTCCAATACTTCAGTATTTGTGATTTTGTCTTGCCATTTAATACCAAGTATTCTTCGCAGACACCGCATATGAAAGCTGTTTAAACGTTTCTCTTGGTGTGAGTAAGTTGTCCAGGCTTCACTGCCATAAAGAAGAGTATTAAGGACACAGGCTTGATAGCCAGGGACTTTTGTTTTGACAGTAAGCTTCCTGTTCTCCCAGACTCTTTTTCTTAACCTGTTCATTGTTGTTGCTGCCTTACCAATCCTGATGTTGATTTCCTGATCTAGGGATAATTTGCTATTTACCTCTGATACTAGATATGTAAAATGGTCTACTATCTCTAGTTCGGCGTCGTCAAAGAAGATTGATGGTACCCCATGTGCACCTTGTGACATAATCTGTGTCTTCTTTTTGCTAATTGTGAAACCAAATTCAGAACAAGCGTTGGAGAATGCGGATATTAGACGTTGTAATTCTTCCTCAAAGTGGGTCGTAATTGCAGCATCATCTGCAAAAAGCAACTCTCTGATCAGTACTCTCCTAATTTTGGTCTTGGCCTTCAATCTCTGAGCATTGTAGAGGCCGCCATCTGAACGTGAGTGAATTATATACCACCATCCTGATCACGAAAGGCATATTTCATTAGAAGTGAAAAGTATATTCCAAAGAGGGTGAGAGCTAGTACACAACCTTGCTTAACTCCACATTTGATTTCAAACTCTTCTGATGTTGCACCATGAAACTTGATTATACCCTTCATGCCTGTGTAGAAGGATTCCACAATGGACAGAAGAGTTGGTGGGCAGCCAATCTTCGTTAGTGCCTTGAACAGACCCTCACGACTGACTAAATCAAATGCCTTTGTGAGGTCTATGAAGGCAATAAACAGTGGCTGATTCTGTTCACGGCATTTTTCTTGCATTTGTCGCAATGAGAATATCATATCAGTGGTAGACCTGTTCTGTCGGAATTCACACTGTGATTCGGGGTAGACTTGATCTTCCAGGACTTGAAGTCTGCGCAGAACAATTCTGGCAAATACTTTCACAACAATACACAGAAGTGATATACCCTTATAGTTGTTACAGTGGCTCCGATTGCCCTTGTTCTTGTACAATGTTATGATGCTTGAGTCTTTGAAATCCTGTGGGACTTGTCCTTCTCGCCAGCATAGCTCTATTAGTTGGTGGATCTGTAGAGTATGTCTTGCCCACTCCTGATAACCTCTATTGGAATCCCATCCTTACCTGGAGCCTTGCCAGATGCAAGTTCATTTATAGCACAGTTAACTTCTGTTATGGTGGGAAGCGTGTTTAGGTGGTCAAGAGTTGGTAGGGCCTCTATGGCGTTGAGGGCATCGTCCGCTAATTTGGTCTCACTTGCGTAAAGCTTCATATAGTTCTCTACCCATCTATCCATCTGCTGTCAATTATCAGTGATGATTTCTCCAGTCAAGGTTTTCAGTGGTGCACTTTTTTTGATCATTGGACCACAGGCTTTCTTTATCCCTTCATACATTCTTCTGATGTTTCCCTTATCCCTTGCATTTTGAATGGACTCACAGAACTTGATCCAATAGTCACTTGCACACTGCCTGGTAGCCTTTTGCACATCCTTCCTAGCTTGATTCAGCTCACTGAGAGTGTTAGGCGTTGTTCTTTCCTTGTTTCGTAAGAGAGCTATCTTCTTGTTATCAATCAAGGGCTGCAGTGTCTGGCTGTTTGCCGCAAACCAGTCACGCCTCTTATGATCCACAGTGCCGTAAACCTCTACCGCTGTTGTATAAAGAGTTTCCTTAATTTTATCCCACTTTACACTTGCTGATGTTTTAGTGAAAGCATCTTCAAGTTGCTGTTGGAACTCAAAGCACTTATCAGGATCGTGTGTATTAATAACATTAATCCTGGGGATAGTTTTGTGTTTAGCTGTGTAGATTCTGTTTGGTCTCAGTCTAACTCTTGCAACAACCGAAGAATGATCTGTATCACAATCAGCGCTGTGGTAACTTCGAGTTAATAATGTTTGGTTCAGACGTTCACTCCGTGTGATGATGAAGTCCAGCTGATGCTAATGACCGGATCTTTGATGTTTCCATATGACCTAATGCAGCTCTTTTGTTTTAAGGAAGGAGTTTGTAATACATAGGTAATTTCTGGTGCAATGCTCCAGCAGTCTTTGCCCATTTTCATTCATGCGACCGATGTTGTATTTTCCAAGGCACACTGGCCATTAACTCGATTCCGTGCCCACACGAGCATTGAAATCACCGAGCATATAAATGAAGTCGGATTTTGGAACTTCCTTGATCACAGAGTCTAATTCCTCATAGAACGAATACTTCACATCATTAGAGGAAGCAAATGTCGGTACATATTCAGTGATAATGGTGACAAAACCGCAGTAGGTTGCCAAGCGCAGGGATAGTAGTCTTTCATTACTTCCAGCTGGAATTTCAATCATTCTCAGTAGCAAATTCTTCATCACAAAGCCCATACCATGTTCCCTTTTTTTCTGCCTGTCCTCTATCCTTCCAAATACAGGTGTAATTGTTTTCCCTGAGTGTCCCTTCCTCAGCGAGGCTTGTCTCCTGCAGGCCAGCAATATCAATGTTAAGACGACTGAGTTCGGCATCAATCACAACAGTTTTTCTGACATCGTCAATATTCGTCAGGTCAAGACAGAACCTGGACACATGGTTCTTATGTTCCAGATTGCAAGCCGCAGCTTGAGGTTTCTATTTTTATTTTTATTAGTACCTGGTGCATTGGTTTAACAGCCTGCGATTCAGATTTTGTCCTAGCCCCAAGCAACCATTGAAGCATGCAGGCTGTGGCGGATCAGCACCCAATTGGCCGGGGGCTGTCCAGCTTAAGACGGGTGGTAGCTGATCAGTGACACCTGTAGGTGTCTCTCAGCGTCAGAGGCAACACGTGGCGCCCCATGTCTACACCAATTGACAAGGACTTATAACGCGTAAATGCTACCTCTCGCTTTGAGAGTTCGTATCACACAATAAATCTCTATCCCGAGGCATTACTATTAATACTGGAGTACCACAGGGGTCTATACTTGGCCCTCTGTTATTTGCCATTTATATAAATGATCTTCTAGTATATCTGTCATCGTCCTGCGATCTATTTGCAGACGACTGCACAGTATATACAAACGCTGTTGATCGTAATGTGTTAGAATTATCCTTGCAACAGGAAATAAATAGTGTTGTTAACTGGAATCATGCATACCGCATGCAAATTAACATTTCTAAAACAAAGTCTACGTTAATAGGAACCAAAGACTTCACACTCTAAACTGGCAGAGAACTCTTCAGCTGCACATTGGTAGCACGCCTATAGAAAGTGTAACCGAGCACAAGGCACTGGGTCTTATCATAGATCAAAATCTATCCTTCAATTCCCATGTTCATGCTCTAGTTAAACAAATAGCATAAAAAGTATAACAACTTGCCAAAATTAAAAATTTCCTCGACGAAAACACAAGAAAGATATTCTATACTTCCCACATACAAACACATATTTATTATTGCTCCCCAATCTATGATGGATGCTCCAAATCAATAATAAAACACCTTTATTCACTCCAGAAAAGGGCAGTGCGTCTAATCAATGGTGATAAGCTTACAGACAATTCTAACCTACATGAACGTCTTCAGTTATAGCTACTCCACAAACGCCTACTTGTTAATAAGGCTACACTAATTCACAAAATCCTATTTCAAAATGCCCCAAGCTACATTTGGCCATTGTTTAAATATAATGCAAGACATAGCGAACAACTAAATATACCCCATGTCCCTAAACCTAGGATAGACTTATTTAAAACAAGCTTAGCATACACTGCCACTCAGTTGTGGAACAATCTTCTACAAGAAATCAAAGACACCAACAATCATTATACATACAGTCGCAATCTGTTTGAACACTACCTCAGGACAGACTACATGCCCCCTTTAAAAAAAAAAAACAGCAACAAAGACAATAATAATGGTAAATTATCTCGAACGACAACTAGCACCCCCCCCCCCCCTCAAAAAATAAATAAATAAATAAATAAATGAATAAATAAACAACAACATTCCAATATGTATGGCACATTACACCCACCTTGGGTATTCATGATGCCCATGTTAAACATTGCCTCAACGAGTCATTTATTATTGATTATTTTCCATTTGTTTTAATGCTTATTGTTCTTTTGTTGTCAAAATTTTGCTTCATAAGAGATGTTGAATGAAAGAATGCAGGAGAGGACATAGAGAAGAAGGGCAGAATGTCAGACGGGCCTGCGTGCCCAATTCTTAACCCTTAGAAAATAAAGATTTACTTACTTACTTGATTCCGAGACCGGTTAAGACCAGGGATGGAGTTATACATCTCCATGGTAACACCAATACATCTGGAACAAGAAAAGCTGCAGAAGCTGCCGGATCAGCAAAGCAATGCTCTAAATGTCGTCGGAGCGTCGTTCCTAGACCAGCTGCCAACCAAGGCTTAGGGCCTAATCTGCCCTGCCATGACAATTTGTCTTTAGGTTGAATGTCCGCGCATCAGGATAAGGCTTTTCTAACTAACTAACTAACTGACTAACTAACTAACTAACTAACTAACTAACTAACTAACTAACTAACTAACTAACTAACTAACTAAATAACTAACTAACTAACTAATTAACTAACTAACTAACTAACTAACTAATTTACTCATCCACTCCATCACTCCCTTTTTAACGAATGTTGACAGCCGTTATGGGAAGATTATGGGAAGAAATAAACTGGAAAACTGTATGACCTATGGAAAAATTGAGGGGGAAAGACAAAGGGGAACAGAGACATAAATACCTGAATGTCTTGGTCAAATCGTATGATCGGGACAGGAGCACACATCTGATCCAAGAATGTGCTGATTGTGTGAGATGGTGAACCAAGACCGCATGCGTTTATCAGTATGGCACAGGATGTTGATAGCAATTTATCTTTATTTCCTCTGCTCTTGTGTCAACATGCGTAACCCAGAGGGTACACACTTTTCTGCTTTTTTTTTTTTTTTGCGCTCGCTCGCTCGCTTTGAACTCAAGCGTAGCCCATACACACTACAGGAAGGCGCCGATTAACGTCGAGGTTACGTTCTTGGAAAACGCGACTTTAAGCGAAACGAAGTATACCGAAACACTATTTCCCATAGAATTTAATGAAATACAGTGTATTATGTAATGTTTACTTTAGGGTTGTTGATATTTATTGGCTAAATAGAGGTGGGTTGAGGGGCGAGTGGTAGAATTATTGGGACGTAGAGGCATTCAACCCACGACTCACTCCAAAACTATCATCAGCACTGGCCATCATCAGAACTTGTAATGTAGGTTCCCAAGTCAAGGACGAGAGGTCAACAATCCACCTGACCGGTATAAAGATTGAACCCCTTACTCTGGCATCAGCACATCGAATGTTTAAAAACATGTGTTCTTATTTATTCACTCATGCTAACCTCTATTTTTCTGACGTTGAATTTGTTGTTCTATCAACCGCTCGTTTCACTCTGTTTTACTATATGAGCTATCTGTGCAATGTCATGTGTTGATACTAGTCAGTGAGTTTATTCGCTACTGCTGCATTTATTTCACAGTGTTCTTAAAACAGTACGTCAGATCAGCAACATTTGAACAGCCACTCTAACTGTCTACATACAGTATATACAATGTATACTGTACACAGTTTACACTGTGTGTATGGGTGGGGGAATGTATGTGTGGGTAGGGAGATGTGTGTAGGTGGGGGATGCGGGTGTGAGTGAGGGATGTGCCGGTAGGCGGGGGATGTATGAGTGGGTGGGGAGATGTGTGGTGGATGTGTCGGTGGGTGAAGGGATGTGTGGTGGTTGGGGAATGTGTCTGAGTGAGGGATGTGTGTGTGTGGGTGGGGGTATTTGGGTGGATGGTAGGAAGTGTGTGGGTGTTGGTGTGTTAGAGATTGTGTGGGTTGGTGTGTGGGGAATGTGTATGTGGGTGGCTGGGTGGTGTGTTGATTGATGTGTGTGTGGGGGGGGGGTGGATGCGGGGATGTGTGGTTGGGGGATGAGTGTTTGGCAGGGTGGTTGGAGGTATGTGGATATGAGTGGGTGGATGTGTGTTGGCTGGGGATGGGTGTGTTTGTGGGGAGATGTGTGTGTTGGGGGATGTGTGATAATATGGAAGAGTGGGTTGGTGGGTGTTTGTGTGGGTGGGTGTGTGTGTGGTTGTGTGGGATGTGTGTGGGTGGGGTGTGTGTGGGGGATGTGTGTGGGTGGGTGGAGGATATGTATGGCTGGGTGAGGGTATTGTGGGTGGATGGGGTGGGTCTGTGGGAGTGTGGGGGTGGGTGGGGTGTGTGTGGGTTGGGGATATGTGTGGGTGGATGGAGGTTGTGTGTGTATGGGTGGTTGATATCAGTGGGTGAGTGAGGTGTGTGTGGGTGGGTGGTAGTGTATGTGGGTGGTAGAGGGATGTGTGGGTGGGTAAGGGATGTGTCTCATAACATTGTAATATGCATTGTTCATGTTTACAACATTCATTTGACAATGTATTTTTCTATGTGAATGTATCATGCACTATTGATGAATGAAAGATGAGTGATTGGAAGGGTCGAATGTAAGACGGGCCTGCATGCCCAATTTTTAACTCTTTTAAAATAAAGTTGAATTGAATTGAATACATAAGATTTTACCGAAGTCCGTGAACAGCAACAAGCATTTGAGATTGGTTCCATCACCCTTTGCATTTCTGTACATGTTTTTCCCTACAACAATAGGAATGTTATCACAATCATCGTCTCCATTGTTGTAACATATCGATACAGCATCAGTTCCAGGTAATAGGGTGTTGCGCGATACACCTTAGCGGCAGAAAGCCCTTTCAGAAACCAATGCATGCTTTTTCGCAAATATGAGGATCTATGAATGTGTCTAGTTTCAACATGTCCCTATTACTCTTCTTAATAAGGATAATGACTTATTGCCAGCCCTTTGTGTGTTATACAGATACAGGGGGATGCTTGGTCTCGAGGTATGGTGTCCGCCTCGAGTGCTGGAGGTCCCGGGTTCAAGCCCCGGTGAGGACCGGGGATTTTTTCACGTGGACTTCTAGTAATAAAATTTCCCCTGGTCTCTGGGTAATGAGATCGGATGCCCGTGTATATGGTTGCGCACGTAACAAATCCCCTGGCAGTTGGAAATCGAAAAAGTGTAGCCTAAAGGCGCTGCCCGGGCACAATTTCGATTTAAAAATCTACCCAAAGTATTTCAGGATCCTCGCCGGTGCTACGGAGTTCGTGCACTGAGCTGAGTTTCTCCAAACTCAGGTTTGAGTTAGGTGGAGAACGGAGCACTTATGATTAGACACCCGTGTGTCGTGATGTTGATCCATCGACTAAACTAAACTAAACTATTCTTTGATACTTTGGACTTTTAGTATACTTGTCATTATTCACTACATCACCTTTCATTTTGGCATGCAACAGACATCATCACCAGCCAACTACATTCACTGTAAATGCAAACGACATTGTGACTAATTCTCACAACATACATCTCTCACATCACGACACGTTGATTTCATGGGCTTTTCTATATGCTGCCTACATCTGTTTACCAATTCGGTGCTCCAACGTGAACATCTCCTATGTCAATTAATCCAGGCTGTCCAGAGTGGCCGGAACTTCCGGCAGTTAATGCTCACTATCAGCATTGATATTGACCCGCTTCTGTCGTCCATTTGTTAGTCAGGTGGGTATCCTGTGGTTTTATCTTCGGCAATCATTCATCTGATTGATTTTGTGCTGTCCTCAACACGTTTTCAGGCTTCCGTTTTCTCCAACATGCCCTAGCAATAGTGTCTCTCAATTTCGTTATCATGTCTGCAAGCATAACGTTAATGAATTGCTCGCATTCAGTGAATATTTTACGTTTACAGTCGTTTCGGTTAAAGTTATCCCTAATTCGAACCACCTATTCTCACATGTTATTTGCAACCGATAATTCCGATAGACTTAATTTCCTAAGTTTTTTCTGTCATATTTAATTCTTATGTACCTGACTCAACTTAACGATCTGTATACCATACACCGCACTTATTTTAAGACATTAACTGAAACCATCTTAAGTGATTTAAGCCGTTAAGTTTTGGCGTGATTGTAGACATTCTATTATTTCTATAACTATATACATTAACTGTAAATGTCTAAGTTTTATCAAACACACAATCTTTGGGCAATGGGTTGGAATATTCTGACAGTGAAATCATAGAAGCCAACAGGAAACCTCAGCCTAGGACTACTTCCAGTCAGTCAGTAAGTGCTGTGCTGAATCATGACTAGCTTATTCTGGTGCCGGTCTTGGATAGTGCTGCCAGATACGTGGGCACAAAAGGAGGACATAATAAGACTTTTTTTTAAAAAGAGGACAAAAGAGGACATAATGAATGTTTCATTTGATTCGTTCCACATTAAACCCACAATCAGTACAAATTTATTACAATAGCTGCCAATAAGTGTATCTTACTCTTAGTGAATAGACCAAGAAACAATCATGTTAAAAAATAAATATAAATTCAATGGATCTTCTTCTTCTTCTTCTTCTTCTTCTTCTTCTTCTTCTTCTTCTTCTTCTTCTTCTTCTTCTTCTTCTTCTTCTTCTTCTTCTTCTTCTTCTTCTTCTTCTTCAGCGTTCCGAGCCATTGAGGTTCTTTGCTACAGATACAATCCGCCTCCATTCGTCTCTCTGGTTGACCTTCTCTTGCCAGTCGTTGATTCCAAGTGCTTGTAGGTCTGTATATGTATTATCTCTCCACCGTCTTCTTTGTCTACCTCGGGGTCTACGGTCATTTATTTCCTGAGTGTAAGCGAGTTTTGTTTCCCTATTGTCTTCCATTCTTTCTATATGCCCAAGCCATTGTAGTCTAGAAGCCTTCATGATACCAGTGATTAGCGGGGACTTAATAGATCATAAATGTCTTTGTTACTTCTTCTTTTCCACTCTCCACTTTGTGTATCCCTAATGGGTCCAAAGATGTGTCTTAAAACTTTGTTCTCAAAGGTTTGTAACAAGGCTTCGTCTTCAAGAAGAAGAGAAGAAGAAGAAGATAAACAAACATCCGCGCCATTAGATAAAAATCTTCCAACGTCAGTTATGTCTCAAAAGGTATTACTAAAATATTCTTCTTAGAGTCCATACCGTGTGGCTTTAGTGGTCATGTCTGTCCACACCGATATATGTCTCTTTTTATTGATTTCCCTTCACAGAGCAATGTATGTAGCTCAGTGTAAATGCAATGCACGCGAATGGTTGACGTAAATACCACATTTACCACTAAAATAAGTAGTGCAAGTCTTAAACAGCGACAAAGGATACACAATCTATACCCTGACAGTTAGGGAAAATCCATGATTTACTGTACCCCACGATTGGAAAATACGAAACTCATTCTAATTACTAACAATCGTTGAGACCCTCTCCAAAGCTGCACTTTAGCAGTTGTTTTAACTGGAGGGGTCCTTTTGAATCCAGTAATCCTCTAGTCCATTTTAAAGATAGTAATAAAGTAGTTACCACCAAGTCTAGCCTATTGCATGTTCTGATGTTACAGTTACTTTGATTTCGAAACGATTATTACTAATATAAGCAATTTTAATGCTAATAACTGGTAATTGCCGGCTCCGTGGCGATGGGTTTTACCGACGCAGTACGTAATCCCGCATACCAGCGTTCCAAACACAGCTGTGGGCAGCAGACCGCCTTACGTTGTGTGTGTGTAGTTTTTAATGAAATGGTATGAGTTCCGGTCGTTCATAAAGCAATGGCAAACTACTGGCCAACTGGGCTAACCAAAACCAAAAAATACTGGCGATGACTGCTATGTCCTGTAAAGGATATGCAACAACTATATTTATTGTCTGAAATACGTCTGTGGCGAAGGGGTAGCGAACGCTCTTCAAAGTCCTGCATAACCCGTTCGAAATCGGTTGCAGGCGATGTTGAAGCATACCAACTTGTCTTGATTGTTACAAATGGTATGAGTGTCGTTCGTTTACAAAGAAATGGCAAATGTCTGAATGTAAAGTTATCTAGTAAATAACAACAGGCCAAGACTACTGGGGCTGTGTCGTGTGTGTAAAGAATGAATGTCGTAGTAGTTCCTTGTTCTTCTTTACCACTTTAGTGTCGTCCCTGGAGTGAGGAGAATCAACACCCACATTTGTTTTAATTCAATATCTCTATTCTGGAGATATCCAGCAGACTCCGTCCACACACTCCTTCAATCTAAAGACACCTTCCTCTCACTCTTGCTCACTCCTGGATCATGCCCCCTCTCATTCTTCCCCAACATAACATACTTGACAACTTTAGCCTCAACAAATAAAAACACGAAATTTATTAAAGCAAAGAGTATATGTAGGAGAAGTGTGTGTGTGTGTGTGTACAAGGTGTAGAATGCGTGACGTGTATTCTAATGGTAGACCAGTTATTTAGAAGCAAAGTCTGTAACATCATAGTGCTTAGCACACAACAGCACCATTTTTTCCGGACAGTGAACCTCACCCAGAAGATGACGACTTTCTCCAATCACTCGAACACACAGGATGCTGGTAATCCGATAGACACTGTTGATCTTGGTCTTCACTCTACCACACGGTGAAGTTACTCTGTTTCCTAATATTTGTTTGAACTGATAGTCTTCCAATTAACTGAAATGTCACTTGGGGAAAGTTTTAATGTTCATAAGTCTCTGATTATAACATTTCCCCTCTTTTAGAACACAACCTATTAATGTTTGTTAGGTATATGTGTATATCTATCTATCTATATATATATATATATATATATATATATATATATATATATATATATATATATATATATATATATATATATATATATTATATATATATATATATATATATATATATATATATATATATATATCCTTAGTATGCGAGTTATTAATCTTCGGTGATGAAGCTTATCACTCATTAAACACATTACTTCTGTTCATACAATTCTACTCAGCAGAAGCCAGGTTTCTGCGGAACAACTAGGTTCTGAGCCCCGTGTAAAACCTCTCAGCAACCTCTGTCTTCTTTCCATGAGTTATCATTTTATAAAACTTGGAACTGCTTCTTCGTAATAAATCATCTCACATTCACGTGGAACACTCAAGGGGAACTGTAAATGGAACCTGTAGAGTAGATAACATCATGGTGAGGGCAACTCAGTCCTGACCGTAATTAGGCGATTGTAGGCCAATAACAGCACTCAGATCTATAACAGAGATCCGATCTCTGTCATACGGCCAAATCGCGCATCACAATGGTCTTATACATGGCAACACCAGGAAAGAATAAAGGAACGGGTAGAAACCCAGGAGATGCCCTACTGGAAGATCCTACCATTACACATACCTCTTCTCCCTCTCAACCATCCTTAATCTCTCTAATTATTATTCCACTACATTGTACTCAACTTCCTGAGTAAAATGATATATAACACAAGCCAATTGAAGCCACACAATAGAATACTAGTGCCGACGCTCCTATGATACTTTCTAGCACCGCACTTATAGAACATTCTATCACTAATCATAATACATTATATCACGGCACCTATAATACATTATATCACCGCACAGTACTGTACTCTTTTCCTAATCATACTCTTAAGTTAGATATAATTAATTGTCTACCATATGTCTATTCCTGTTGTTACTAGAGAAACTAGGCAATCCGATTGGATCTATGTCCGCGGATAACTATCACTACTTAGATAGTCTAGTCCCTCTCATATAACACAACTCGGAATAATCCCCAATCCTAACACTTCAGAATGTTTTCCTCGACTCCCTCCACCTGTTTACCGCACTGGGTTTTATATGGGTGTTTGAGTGAGTCACCAGAAAGTCCAGACGCCAATCAGTCCAGAATTTGGCTTTGTCCTCCTGTTTCCCGACTAACCAGAGTCAATTAGCTGTCAAGTTTCCTTTTCATCTGGGGAGTTCTTTGTCTCATCCAACAAATATCCTGGTTGTCTGTAAGCCAGAGACCTTTCTCCCATTACAGAATCCTTCTGACCTCTAGCAGACATCTGTCCATTACTTTCAACGGCCAACTCCCGTTTTGTAGACAAATGTTGCCAGTACACACCTCTCGAACAACATCCTGTCATCAAACTGTCGACTGTGTGTAGACAACGCGACGTGACTCCCTTTGATCTCATACACACTGTCGACCAGGTGCAGAGAATCTGTACCGACGTATTTTCCTCAGTTTGTTCACCATCAAAGAGTCAATTGTGTTAGCAAAATAATGTCGGGTTTGGTTATCATTGGTCGCAACTAACAAGTTTATTTATCCTGTGACAGGCTGATTGCGACATCCTGCACAGGACATACAACTAACTTTAATTGGCGACCAGTGTTTCATTGCCTGTACATAAAAGACACATGACCATGTCACAAAGACATAAACACACACAGACACATACACACACAGTGGCACCTTTCCGTCTTGACAGACGATTGTTTGTTACATTGTGCTTCAAACATACATAATAACAACAACCCATGGGGGTGGCAGATGTCACTGATCAGACCAGTTAACGTTATGTGTTTGTCCACGATGGATGCATGTGAACACATGGTCATTTCCACCATCATGCATCTTCATAGGTCTCACACGCTCAGTGTGTGATTTATCTGCAATCATTTTCTCCCTTGTCTTTATTCCATTGCTGATATTCCGAGCGATGGATTTATACCTCTTCATAGCACACAGTCTTGGCTGAATTGTAGAGACCATGTGTTGCGCATGCAACCTGATCCATCTTTCGGCCTGCCCAGTTCACTCCAGAGGAAAAGTAATACCAACACATCTGGAACACGATAAGTTGCAGAAGCTGCCGAATCAGCAAAGAATTGCTCTAACTGCCCGTCTTTCGGAGCTTCGATCTTAGACCAGTTGTCAACCAAAGCTTAGAGTCTGGTCTGCCCTGCCATGACATTTAGTAAGAGGGTAAGATAATAAGTAAGTCACAAATGACTGTAGAAAAATAACTAAATATGATAACAACTTGAAACCAGTTTATTTTCAAACATACATTGTCCCTTTATTTCCCAACATAATTTCCACCAACATTGATGCACTTATCGCATCGTGTTATCAGTCCTCCCAAACTGGCTGCATAGAACTGTGTGCTCTGTTTTCTATACCACGTTTTCACTTCACATTCAACTTCGGCGTCACTCGCGAACTGTCTCCCGCCAAGGTGGGTTTTCAGTGGACTTAGCCCCTAGCGATTTCCCGTAAAGCGGTGTATAGCTGTGTAGAAAAAGTTACGAGGCTGAGTCTATAAATAAGTCACACAGATCTGTGGGATGGCAGATAAATGAAAACAAAGCAAACAGTTCTAAGTAGCCAGTTTGGAAGGACTGATGAAACGATGGGATAAATGCATCAATGGTGGTGGAAATTATATTGAGAAATAAAGGGACATTACGCTCGTATTTAGGTTGCATTGCCTCTCACCAGGATAAGGCTTGTATAATCCCAATTGCTTGAGTCAGGTCTTAGTCAGATATGACTGAGCTAAGTCAGATATGACTGAGCTACCGTATGACAGTAGACGGTACTACCTGCTTTCTGTCAGCGCTGAATGTTGGGCGGCGCTTACCAAACCTGACACCCCACATTGTGCCAACGGCTTCGGGCGGAAGAGCACAATTGGGAGGGTACTGGCCTTATCCTGGTGCGAGGAAATGCAACCCAAAGACAAAATAAGTCATGGCAGGGCAGACCAGGCCCTAAGCCTTGGTTGGCAGCTGGTCTAGGATCGAAGCTCCGACAGGCGGACAGTTAGAGCATTGCTTTGCTGATCCGGCAGCTTCTGCAGCTTGTCTTGTTCCAGATTATAGGTGTCAACTTTCCTCTGGAATGAACTAGGCAGGCCGAGAGAGGGATCATGCTGCATGGGCAACACATGGTTTCTTTATTTTAGCCCAGGCTTTGTGCTATGGAGAGGCAATAACTCCATCCCTGGTCTTAACCGGTCTCGGAATCAAAGCGAGAGGCAACTGTTACAGGTTATAAGTCATTGTCAGTTGGCGTGGACATGGGGCGCCACGTGTTGCCTCTGACGGTGGGAGACACCTACAGGTGTCACTGATCAGCTACCGCCAGCCTCAAGCTGGGCAGCCCCCAGGCAATTGGGTGCTGATCCGCCACAGCCTGCCTGCTTCAATTGGTGCTTGGGGCTAGGACAAAATCTGAATCGCAGGCTGTAAAACCAATGCACCAGGTACTAATAAAAAGAATAGAAACCTCAAGCTACGGTTTGCAACCTGGAACGTGAGAACCATGTGTCCAGGATTTTCCACTGACTTGACAAATATTGACGATGTCAGAAAAATGGCTGTGATTGATGCTGAACTCAATCGTCTTAACATTGATATTGCTGGCCTGCAGGAGACTCGCCTCGCTAAGGAGGGTCACTCAGGGAAAACAATTACACCTTTTTTTGGAAGGGAAGAGGGCAGGCAGAAAAAAGGCAACATGGTGTGGGCTTTGCAGTGAAGAATTCGCTACTGGGAATGATTGATATCCCATCTGGAGGTAATGAAAGATTATTATCACTGCGCTTGGCAACCTCTTGTGGATTTGCCACCATTCTCACTGCATATGCACCGACACTCACTTCCTCTGATGATGTGAAGGATACGTTCTATGAGCAGCTGGACTCTGCGATCAAGGCAGTTCCAAAATCCTACTACATTTATATGCTCGGTGATTTCAATGCTCGTGTGGGCAAGGACTCGAGTTCATGGCCAGTGTGCCTTGGAAAATACAACATCGGTCGCATGAATGTTAATGGGCAAAGGCTGCTGGAGCATTGCACTAGAAATGACCTATGTATTACAAACTCCTTTTTTAAAACAAAAGAGATGCATAAGGTCACATGGAAACATCCAAGATCCAGCCATTGGCATCAGCTGGACTTCATTATCACACGGAGACAACATCTGAACCATACATCATTAACTCGAAGTTACCACAGTGCTGACTGTGATACAGATCATTCTTTGGTTTTTGCAAGGGTTAGACTGAGACCAAAGAGAATCTACACAGCTAAACACAAGTCTAGCCCCAGGATTAATATTACTAACACTCGCGATCCTGGAAAGTGCTTTGAATTTCAACAGCAACTTGAAGACGCTTTCAATGATACATCAGTAAATTGTATAGTAAATGATAAATAGAGTAAACTTAACTCTTTCACTACCAAACAAAAACTGGGCTGTGACCAAACAGAACTTTATGGCAGAAAATTGGAACTAGGGGTGTGTTACAATAATGCTTTTCAAATGGTTAAAATGGTAGAAGATCTATTGTATTACATATCAAATTAAAGAGGATTGCACAAGGAACATGACTGTGTTAATAATTGATAGGTTACAAATATTATGACAATAATGAGAGGTTTAATAATAACAACTGAAATTAAAGAGGTAAAAATTATTTTAAAAACTGCACTTATAAGGTTTTTTCTACACTCCTATACTGCTAATCATGTTTAATTTACTGAATAATCAAACAAACACCACTTGTCTTCAAGAATATAAACAGTATTGCTCATTAAAATAACCCAAAAAGAAGTTTTGGTGCATATTCTGAACCATGTATTTTTCACAAAAAATGACAAAAAATAATGGCTGAAATCTTGAAGGTGGGGTCTGTCACAATAATGTTATGAAAATGGTTAAAATTGTAGCATAAATGTTGTATTATATATCAAAATAAAGGGGATTGCACAAGGAATATATTGGTAGGAGAATTTTTGCTTCAGGTTGTAAATATAATAAAAATAATAATATAATTTGTAAAATAATTGGACAAAAATAGGTAAAAATAATGTAAACATTGCACTTATAATGTGTTTTCTACACTCCTATACTGCTAATCATGTTTAATTTACTGAATAATCAAACAAACACCACTTGTCTTCAAGAATATAAACAGTATTGCTCATTAAAATCACCCAAAAGTTTGGCGCATATTCTGAACCATGTCTTTTTCACAAAAATGAAAAAACCTATAGCCGAAATCTGGAAGTTGGTGTATGTCACAATAATGTTATGAAAATGGTTAAAATTGTAGCAGAAATGTTGTATTATATATCAAAATAAAGGGGATTGCACAGGGAATATGTTGGTAGGAGAATTTTTGCTTTAGGTTGTAAATATAATAAAAATAATAATATAATTTGTAAAAGAATTGGACAAAAGGAGCTAAAAATAATGTAAACATTGCACTTACCAAGGGTGCGTTGTTATCCAATATCCTGATCATTGCTAATCCTGTTGAATTTACTGAACAAACAACACTTTTCTAAACTATTAATACAATTGCTCCCAATCAATCATCCGAAAAGAAGTTTTGCCGCAGATTCTGAATCATGTATTTTTCTTTTTTCAGACAAAAATTAGGAAAACACTTAGCAGATTTACATTTAATTGTCATGTCTGTTTGTTTTTATTTACTATATGTGGCAGTCTATTTGTGATAGGCTGCAAAGCAAACTTTGGCGCACAAGTGTGGTCTATTAGTGCCGCCGGAGCAAACAAAAGATGATATGTGTCGTTTAGTTCGAGTGCTGCAAAAAACACAGTCTCTATTGACACCGACAAATTCTATTAAATGCTTGCCTCATGTAACTCTTTCGACATAATTTCCTGCAACAGACTGAAATTCTTCGGCAGGCAGAGTGGCAAACTTTCAGGAATACTCTGAGCTGCTTCGCGATGAGTACTTTCCGTTACTTGAAATCCTTCAATGAAAATTTTTTCCCTCCTTTCTCTGTTTGCCATATGGAATGTAGGATGTGAGCATTGATCTGTGCAATTTCAAAGATCCAGTAGTAGATCTTCTTCCACCACTTAATGGTTTTCCTATCATGGATATTATAATATCCAACCATTTGGTCCATTCTGTCGCAGCCATTCATCGCCATGTTATATTCACGGAGATCATCTTCGGCTTGCTTTGCGGTTTTCGCAATCCGCTCTCAACAGTTCTAACTACAGACTTGGTAGAGACAACAATGCATGGTTTTTTAGCTTTTTTTTAGCCCTTCCACCAAATAATCATTTCATCAATGGACACATTTTCAAATGGGTAAAATGCTTCCTGGAGTTTCTTCAAAATCATGTCAACAAGAGGATAATTTTTTTTTAAATTTTTTTTTTTTGCCTCTGGTTCACATACGTGAAACATGGTGTGATAAATATATTCTAATCGATTACTGGGAAACGTAGTGGCAGTGGCATACCAAGGAGTATATAAATGTGCACTTGTACACCAGTAGTCTTTGATACATGGTCTTGGATCAAGTCCCATAGCAATAATGACAAACGTAAACTTCAGCCATTCGTGCTTCGTTGTCAGACACTCAGCTGTTGACGAACATTCACTGGTTTTTCTTTATCACCACGTGATAAAACTTTAGACAGAACTAAAACTTCTTTCTAAATATTCACTGATTTCGGAATCACTATTGTTTAAAACAGTTATAAACAATAATCTAGCTTGATCTCAAGTCATACTACGTCGACGCAAACTGGTGGGCGTTTCCATTGTGAAAAACCAAAATAAACAACTTTAAAACTGAAAATACACAAAAATCCAATGTTAACTAATGTTTGACGACTCAATCATGACGTAGCTATATTTCTGCTGTGCGACTTTTATGTTTACTGTAACTTAAAATTCCGAAATGGAGCAGAAATGAATCAAATAAACCACTGATTATTTTCTGGCAATAAAAGTATTTTGGCACCAGATGGGCTCGAGGTAGCGAAAGAGTTAAGGAAACTATTTATAAAACAGCGGTAGGGGTTTACGGCACTTTGGATCATAAGAGGCAGGACTGGTTTGCGGCAAACAGCCAGGTACTGCAGCCCTTGATTGATAAAAAGAACATAGCTCTCTTAAGAAACAAGGAAAGACCAACGCGTAACACTCTGAGTGAGCTGAAGCAAGCGTGGAAGGATGTACAAAAGGCTGCCAGCATTGTGCGAATGACTATTGGATTAAGTTATGTGAGTCCATTCAAATCGCAAGTGATACGGGAAACATCAGAAGCATGTATGAAGGGATAAAGAAAGCCTGTGGTCCAATGATCAAAAGAAGTGCACAGCTGAAAACCTTGACTGGAGAAATCATCACTGATAAGAAACAGCAGATGGATAGATGGGTCGAGCACTATTTAGAGCTTTACTCAAGTGAGACCAAGCTAGCGGATGATGCCCTCAACGCCACAGAGGACCTGCCAACTCTTGACTACCTGGACACACTTCCCACTATAACAGAAGTTAAGTGTGCTATAAATGAGCTTGCATCTGGCAAGGCTCCAGGTAAGGATGGGATTCAAATAGACGTAATCAGGAGTGGGCAAGACACACTCGCTCTACAGATCCTCCAGCTAATAGAGCTATGCTGGCGAGAAGGACAAGTCCCACAGGATTTCAAAGATTCAAACATCATAACGCTGTACAAGAACAAGGGAGATCGGAGCGACTGTAACAACTATAGGGGTATCTCACTTCTGTGTATTGTTGGAAAAGTATTTGCCAGAATTGCCCTGCACAGACTTCAAGTCCTGGGAGATCAAGTCTACCCCAAATCAGAGTGCGGCTTCCGTCAGAACCGGTCTACCATTGATATGATATTCTCATTGCGACAGATGCAAGAAAAATGCCGGGAACAAAATCAGCCACTGTTTATTGCCTTCATCGATCTCACAAAGGCATTCGATTTGGTCAGTCGTGAGGGTCTGTTCAAAGCACTAAAGAGGATTGGCTGCCCACCAACTCTTCTGTCCATTGTGGAAGCGTTCCACACAGGCATGAAGGGTATAATCACAAGTTTGATGGTTCAACTTCAGAAGAGTTTGAAATCAAGAGTGGAGTTAAGCAAGGTTGTGTACTATCCCCCACCCTCTTTAGGATATACTTTTCACTTCTACTGAAATATGCCTTTCGTGATCAGGATGACGGTATATACATTCACTCACGCTCAGATGGTGGCCTCTATAATGCTCAGAGATTGAAGACCAAGACCAAAATTAGGAGGGTACTAATCAGAGAGTTGCTTTTTGCGGATGATGCTGCGATTACGACCCACTCTGAGGAAGAATTACAACATCTAATATCTGCATTCTCCAATTCTTGTTCTGAATTTGGTTTAACAATTAACAAAAAGAAGACACAGATTATGTCACAAGGTGCACATGGTGTACCATCAATCTTTATTGACGACGCCGAACTGGAGATAGTAGACCATTTTACATATCTAGGATCAGAGGTAAATAGCAAATTATCCCTAGATCAGGAAATCAACATCAGGATTGGCAAGGCAGCAACAACAATGAACATGTTAGCAAAAAGAGTCTGGGAGAACAGGAACCTTACTGCCAAAACAAAAGTCCTCGTCTACCAAGCCTGTGTCCTTAGTACTCTTCTTTATGGCAGTGAAACCTGGACAACTTACTCACGCCAAGAGAAACGTATAAACAGCTTTCATATGCGGTGTCTGCGAAGAATACTTGGTATTAAGTGGCAAGACAAAATCACAAATACTGAAGTATTGGAAAGATCAGGTTGTGTGACGGTGTATTCCATGCTCAGTCTTCGTAGACTTAGATGGATAGGACACGTTAGGATTATGGATGATGGTAGAATACCAAAAGACATCTTTTTTGGTGAATTACAGACGGGTAGGAGATCTCAGGGTCGGCCTCTACTACGATACAAAGATGTGTGTAAGCGGGACATGATTGATACAGGCATTGATAATGCACATTGGGAGCACGTCGCCGCTGAACGTGTTGCATGGAGGGCAACTATCAGAAATGGAATAAAGACAAAGGAGAAAATGATTGCAGATAAAGTACACACAGAGCGTCAGAGACGTAAGATGGTGCAAAATGGTGGAAATGACCATGTTTTCACATGCACCTACTGTGGGCAAACATTTGCAGCAAGAATTGGCCTTATCAGCCACACTCGCCACCGCCATGGATCGTAGTTATTAAGCCATTTTGAAGCACAATGTACCAAATAATCGTCTGTCAAGACGTAAAGGTGCCAATGTGAATCCCAATTGCGCTGCTCCGCCCAAAGCGGTTGGCACAATGAGGAGTGTTGGATTTGGTAAGTGCAGCCCAACATTCGGCGCTAACAGAAAGCAGATTGTACCGTCTACTGTCAAACGGTAGCTCAGTCACAACTGTCTAAGATATGACACAACACAGACACACACAGACACACACACGTGTAAATATATATATGAGTTTCTTGGGCTTCTTCTTTTCTCTGTCATCCCAGCGCCTTTTGAATTCCTGGTGCCTGCGTTCCTCCAATTTTATCGATTCTAGGCAATCCTCCAGGGAGAGTCCGGGTGGGTATTCTGCTTGCGGTTCTGGCTCGGTCCTTTGCAGGGTTTCATCTTGCGGCTTGTCTGCGTTCTCTTGCATAGCTTCTTTTGGTTTGTTTCGGATTACTTCCATTTCAGCTTTCAGTAGCTCTCTCTCCGCTTTAACGGTGCGTAGCATTTCTTCGTTTTCTTTCTTCATCTCGGCCATATGTTCCACTTCTTTCTTGATGTTTTGCTGGATCTCCTTTATTTCAGCAATCAGCTTTTCATTGCCGCTGGTCGGTGCCGGTGTTTGAAGTAGACTGATTTTGCTTCTTTAGCTCATCTATCTGTCTTGCAGTTGAGCTTTTTCCGCTTGTGAGATGCTTGTGGCTGTCTCGCACCTCCGCCTTGCTTCGTTGTATGGTGTCTTTGTGTTGATGGCAAACTTTAACACGTCTCTGTGTCGTTGCAGGTAAGGACAGGCCAAGTATCTTGCTCCATGCTTGCCCAGGCAGTTGGCGCACTTCCATTTTTTGTTGGGTGCACGGAAGTCCGTGTCCAACTTGGCCAGCGGACACCCCTTGAAGGCGTTGTGTTCGACGAAGTACCGGCAAATTTCCGTCTTACTGCGACATGCTGCTCTGCTGTGGTCGACCCTCTGACATCTGGAACATTGGGTGATCCTTGGGATGAATCTCGCTGCCTGCTGCATTCTCATGTTGATTGATACTGTGATCGGCATCTCGCTGCCCTCTGTCGTCACCACCGCCAAGGTTGTGGGAATCTTGGAATAGGTGAGGAGCCGCTTCGCCTTCAAGAATCGGGTGTGAAGATATTCTTCTCGTAGCTGCTTCAGGATTTCTTCGTATGATAGCTCCACTTGGATACCTTGATAACCCACTTGATTGTCGGTGAGTCGGTGTTTCTGACTGTGGTGTCTATCTCCTCTCTCTGCTTCTCAGTAGGTTTGGCTCTTGTCTATGGTGGTCTGTCGATCTTCTCCCTCGTGGTAGCTTCAGTAATAGCTGTAGTTTCAGGTTCTTTGATGCAGCTAGCAGGCAGGCTCTCCACGTTCGTCTTCTTGACGGTCTTATCGGCTCCCACGCTGCATATCTTGGATACCGCGTGTCTTTTGGTGTTCTTGCAACGTGCCATTTCCACCCGTATCAGGCTTCTTGACTTGTTCAGGTGACTTGACTTGTTAGCGCTCGCAGTTGCGAATAACGATATGCATGCATGCATGTATGTATGTATGTATGTATGTATGCATGTATGTATGTATGTATGCATGTATGTATGCATGTATGTATGTATGTATGTATGTATGTATGTATGTATGTATGTATGTATGTATGTATGTATGTATGTATGTATGTATGTATGTATGTATGTATGTATGTATGTATGTATGTATGTATGTATGTATGTATGTATGTATGTATGTATGTATGTATGTATGTATGTATGTATGTATGTATGTATGTATGTATGTATGTATGTATGTATGTATGTATGTATGTATGTATGTATGTATGTATGTATGTATGTATGTATGTATGTATGTATGTATGTATGTATGTATGTATGTATGTATGTATGTATGTATGTATGTATGTATGTATGTATGTATGTATGTATGTATGTATGTATGTATGTATGTATGTATGTATGTATGTATGTATGTATGTATGTATGTATGTATGTATGTATGTATGTATGTATGTATGTATGTATGTATGTATGTATGTGTGACGAAACGCGTTTATCTGTCTTGGGTCGTCAAGTTCCCGCACTATTTTGGCGCGTCATCGGGGACTTTCCCAGCTAAAAATAGACTGAGGGAAGCCGATGGAGGACTTATTATCTAGAATCGTCTCGAAACACTGGAATTCGAGTAACCCGTGATGTTGGGTATCGCTCTAAATTCCCGTGCAGAGAGATCTAGAAACTCTAGGCGGGGAATGACGTTTTCCCGAGAAAGTATCTTTTATCAAGAAGCACTCGCTTCTTGTGCGCATCGAGTTGGCACGAAGCGGGAAATTGGCTAAACCAGCCATTCACTTACTTTTGTTCGAAGAGAACAGACGCTGGCCTGAATGTGAGCCATTTTTGTGTTGCGTCTCACCTCAACCATGATTCGGCTGACTGTTATGAAAAGGAAGCTGAGAAGCCCTTGAACAGTTCGGAAGCTGACTGGAGAGCTGGTTTCACCATCCAGGTAGATATTTGGTTAAATCATTTAACTTTGTACGTGTGTTCCACACGCCATTGTTCTAACCTCATTACCTATGCGGATGTCCTTGCATACTAATTAGCAAACCGATCGATAACGCAGGTGACAATTAATCGTGGGTTTGTTTACCGTGTGCTCGCGAATCAGCTGTTAGGAACGCCGTAATGTGATGTGGGCGATTTGGGTTCCAAATATATGTACTATATATTGCCAATCGTTGCATCTATTAGGTTGCTGTGTTAGAATAAAACATAGTTACTTGTGCCGGATGGAAACTTAGAGTATGTCAGTCAGTTGCTGAAGCCAGAAGAACGGTTAGAAAACCAGGTAAGTTGGTAGGTGGAGATTCAGACAAAATTGTGCTGAGTTACTAAGTAAAGGAAGAACTTAGTTCTGTGCCACCAGGAATGATGTAACTATTGTGTAGTAACTTAATAGTGAATTCATTGTGTGGAACAGCGGATTTCTGTGGAACGGTAAGTGGCTTTGGTGCTATATCTATATATATATGATGTGACATTGTGTATATATATTAGGTCATAGCATGTGATACTTCCTGGGGGAATTCCGAACGCCGAATAGTTCGACGCGTGATAACACTGCGTGCCGTCGCGATATAAATATGCGTTCTGAAATCTTGTCTGAGCTATCCTGTTTCTTTCATACTGGCGCTAGTGCGAGTGAATGCTAAGGTGCTGGAAGTATGGAAGGATGCAGGCGGCGGTATGAGACTGGGGAAATATAGAATATGGGGGATGTGAAAGCAAGTTATGAAAGTATGTGTTGGTAGACCAAACCAACGATGAAGTTCAGTCCAGGCCAAGGCTAAACCACTTGGAGGACAGAACTGGAACAGTACCCTTGGAACATGTGGGGACCATGTATTCTCAAGAAGGCTTCTTGACTCTAAGGTAGAGTCTGATAAGAAGAGTTTGCTGTGGCGTGGGCAGGTGGTCCCACCAGCAAACAGGCTTGTGTACATATTGGATGTGATCATGTACTATTCCATGTACTATTCCTATATCCCGAGGGATGGTATATTGATCAAGATTATGTTTCTTAATGTACATTGATGATGTTAGAAACGAGTCTAGGGACTCTTTACCTATTTGTTTAGTTCGATTAAATTAGAACAATAACAGCCTTGTATCATTACTGACGTTAGCGACGACTGGTAGATGATTAGGGATAGGTGAGACCAATGATCAGACTCGTCATTCTGATTTCTTGCTCTGTTTGACGGGCTGTTCTGTGAGGCCAGCTGACATTTGTGAACCCATGCTTGACTACTCTCCATATAGAGATAATGCTTTGGTTATATGAATAACTAACTAGCATGACTGAGAGTTGAGTAGTTATTAGTAGGATGCATGTGGACTAATGTTTGGGCCAGTATACTCTCACCGGTCGCTCTTCCTTTTCAGGAGTTTGCCTGTTGAGGAACCAGTCAACTATAATTGTTGTTGGCAGGAAACCACTTCGTGTGACAGAGCGAAGGGTTCAGTTCTTTACTTATCACGCCAGACTCCATCACACCAGGTACCCAATGTGATTCACCATGCGTGAAGGTTGCTTCAAGACATACAACTGCCCTGAAGGTGCACGTGTGGGAAGTGATGGTTTGTGATCGTTTAAAATAGAAGATACTCTGGTTTTGCCAGGAACATTTCAGCATGTTGAGTAATCATGCTCGACAGGGAACACCGGTCCGTCTGGTTTGACGGGGGTTCTGCCTAAACGCAGAAGTAACTAATCTTCAGACACTTGAATGGTTCTTTGGACAGCTCTAGTGGCAGGTCTTGAGAAGAACTACACCAATATTGACGTGTGTCAAGTGTAACACGGTGGAAGGGACTATGGATTATAGTCCAACCTGAATTGTTTCCGTAAAATAGATGTCTGATTCTATTAATGTACTGTTACCGTATCCAGATTATCAACTGGGTTCTAGAAGGACTCAGTAACTTTTCAGTAGCCATATCTGATCCTCCAAAGTGTGACTGTAAGAGACCATTGAATTGGTCAATGCCATATCGGTTCTGCAGTGGGACTGTGCTATGAGTGACAGACCATTCGGTTGGTCAGTGACTATTTAGTTCATCGAAGTAACCAATACTTGGAGCCAAGTCCAGGAAGATTGTCTCCAACTCGGTTGTGTTCGAGAACTGTATTACCAGTGACTCCGTGGGAGTGTTATAGATGCAGTTGGTCCAGTGAAGTGTGGTCCAGCAGGGACTCTATTGTTGTGGTTCCACGCTCGGGAGACGGAGTGGTCTCCAAGGTTCTAGTCATCTCACTGGAAGGAAGCCGGGTGAGTGGCGGACCGACTGGACGGGACATCTGCATCCACTCTACTTCTCAACTCGATGAAGACACCTACATCTCTAAGTCTTTCTCTACTCTATCTTCTATTTGTGTAAATAGATTCTTCTATCAGGAGGTTCATTTCAGTTCTATATTCTCAAGGGTAGAATAAACTTTATGTAAGTTGACTTGCTCTTTGTATAATGATTGAGTGTGGTCTCGGACGATGCCTAAGTGTTCATTGTTCAACAGGTGTAGGTAGTTAGTAGGGGTCTAGAATCTGGAGGGGCTTGTAGACGTAATTAATTAATATGAGATCAACCACAGAGTAAAAATGTGTATCGGCTCGTCCAACCCCTGGGGCTAGAATACACGGGAGTGCCAGAGACACCTCGGGTGTGGTTCACTCTCACTACCCAAGGTGAACCCGAAACACTCCGTTACAGTATGTATGTATGTATGTATGTATGTATGTATGTATGTATGTATGTATGTATGTATGTATGTATGTATGTATGTATGTATGTATGTATGTATGTATGTATGTATGTATGTATGTATGTATGTATGTATGTATGTATGTATGTATGTATGTATGTATGTATGTATGTATGTATGTATGTATGTATGTATGTATGTATGTATGTATGTATGTATGTATGTATGTATGTATGTATGTATGTATGTATGTATGTATGTATGTATGTATGTATGTATGTATGTATGTATGTATGTATGTATGTATGTATGTATGTATGTATGTATGTATGTATGTATGTATGTATGTATGTATGTATGTATGTATGTATGTATGTATGTATGTATGTATGTATGTATGTATGTATGTATGTATGTATGTATGTATGTATGTATGTATGTATGTATGTATGTATGTATGTATGTATGTATGTATGTATGTATGTATGTATGTATGTATGTATGTATGTATGTATGTATGTATGTATGTATGTATGTATGTATGTATGTATGTATGTATGTATGTATGTATGTATGTATGTATGTATGTATGTATGTATGTATGTATGTATGTATGTATGTATGTATGTATGTATGTATGTATGTATGTATGTATGTATGTATGTATGTATGTATGTATGTATGTATGTATGTATGTATGTATGTATGTATGTATGTATGTATGTATGTATGTATGTATGTATGTATGTATGTATGTATGTATGTATGTATGTATGTATGTATGTATGTATGTATGTATGTATGTATGTATGTATGTATGTATGTATGTATGTATGTATGTATGTATGTATGTATGTATGTATGTATGTATGTATGTATGTATGTATGTATGTATGTATGTATGTATGTATGTATGTATGTATGTATGTATGTATGTATGTATGTATGTATGTATGTATGTATGTATGTATGTATGTATATATGTATGTATGTATGTATGTATGTAAATATGTATGTATGTATATATGTATGTATGTATGTATGTATGTATGTATGTATGTATGTATGTATGTATGTATGTATGTATGTAAATATGTATGTATGTATGTATGTATGTATGTATGTATGTATGTATGTATACATATGTGTGTGTATGTGTGTGTATGTGTGTGTGTGTGTGAATGAATTTGTGTCTGTGTGATATTGTCATGTTTCAGTCCTAGGGCAAGTTTACAGAATAGATCGACATAAGCCTGGATGTCTGTAACAATAAGGGCCGGGAAATGGCTACCGCCCTACAGATGAGAATAAACGGACATTTGCTTTCGCATAGCTACTGCTCAACAGTGGACAAAAATGTGACTACGGTTAGCAGAGAGAACGGCATTAACAGTAAAGGTCATGATCACTGTCTTTTGGCCATTTAAGGTGTGTTAAATTCATAATTCATCATATCACTCAGGTCCATTGATAGTCCGCTTCCCACAGTAGCTTTTTCTGCAATACGATCAGCGTGTTTATTGTCCGTTTAATCCCCATGACCTGGCACAAAAGTGAAGATGATTTTAATAATACTTTCCCTTCTCACCGTCTTCACCTAACGCCTCATCTTCATCATGTGCCATGCCGATAAGCATGAGCGGTCATGTTTCACCATTTCACTTAATCACCTGAGTCGTGGAACAGCTCCGTCTCACCATGCCACGTAACCTAGCCATCCGGGTATTTACTTCTCTGATTTCCCCTTTTTCTCTTCCCCTCGATCTTGCCAGTTGTCACCGAGTTCTCCAATGTATTTCTTCTCATTACGTGACCAAAATATGTTGACTGTCTACGTCTTATTTCTCTAATAAGTTCACGGTTTTCATTTGTTTCTTATAGGACTTGATCATTGCTTTTCTGTCTGTCCATGGTATTCTTTGCATTTTCATCAGAAACCACATTTCTACTGCTACCAGATGTTTTTCAGCCTTTTGCTCATTGTCCACGCTTCACATCCATACACAAGCACAGGTTCTATGTAACATCTCAACACTCTTTTTCTCTTTGCAAATGACATCTTTTTATTGGTCCTATGTTTCCCATATTGCAAAAGGCTATCTTAGCCATGACAAATTTTATTCTAATCTGTTCAAGGCATCTCCCATCATATGTTATGTCTGTTCCTAGATAATTGTAAAGATTCACTTGTTTAAGAATATTCCCATTTACCTGTATATTACATTGTGGTATTTCCTCCTTCCTAGTGACAATCATAATCTGCGTCTTCTTACAATTTAATTCTAATCCTAGTTGTTCACTGCGTGCAGCAACAGCATCTATTAAATGTCTACAACCAGACAAACTCGGTATTCCGGAGAGTACTTATTAAATCATTGAGAAAGTATACCCAGGAGAGAGTCCGTGTCTCTAGCCAGGCTATTGGTTTAGATACTGTCATGACCTCGTAATTCGGACAACTTGTTATCACAGTCCTGCTTTACAGTTCTCTTTCTAAACTGAGACATAAACGCTCATGTGCGGCCTACATTACCAACTATAGACTCATTTGTGTAGATGACATCATCACCCTCAGAAGAATTATTAGAAATCAACACCTGTATTTCTGCCGCCATAATTACAAGCTGATGTAGTCGGCACTCTCTTTCTAGTCTGACTGATTGATTGATTGATTGATTGATTGATTGATCAAGGAACCGACATCACAGCATTCGGAACATTCCCATACTGACAAGAATGTACCGCGCTCATTTGTCCCTGTATCCATTGTTCAGCAGGCTCTGTGGCGAATAGCTTACAAATGCAGTTCGTATTCCCGCATACCTCGTTCGAAACACAGCTGCGAGATATTTGGAAGCAGACCTACTGCGCTGGTTTCTATACGATGGTGTGAGTGTCGGTCGTTCAGAAAGCAATGGTAAACTACTGAGCGTAAACATGGCTAGAAATCGCATACAGACAATAATACTGGAGTTGACTGCAACGTCAGGTAAATTGAACTGAAAAATATCGGTGGCGTGATACAGAAGTGTGCTGAAAATTCTTACACAGCAAGCAACTGCCTATCCTAAATGTTTCGAAAAGACTGTTAATTTATGACACACATTGGAGAAGAATCAGTCATCAAATATCGGTCACGTTACAACAGGGGGGGGGGGGGGTAAACAATAACATGTTCTGTTAACTCAGCACTACATGGCAGTTATGATCTATATCACGTTGGCCCCCTTTACTTTCCAAGACATTACCGGGCATCCATTTTGGACTGACTAGACACGGGATCCCATCGGGATATTTATCCATGACCAACGGGCGGCAGGCGGGCTTCTAGCAACATATATAGCGCTTGTAGCATTAGCATGCAGACATTGGCAACGGGCGGCAGGCGAGATTCTAGCAACATATATAGCGCTTGTAACATTAGCAAGTGGATATTGACAACGGGCGGCAGGCGGGCTTCTAGCAACATATATAGCGCTTATAACAATAGAAAATGAACATTGTCAACGGGCGGCAGGCGAGATTCTAGCAACACATATAGCACTTGTAGCATTAGCAAGTGGACATAGACAACGGGCGGCAGGCAGGCTTCTAGCAACATATATAGCGCTTATAACAATAGAAAATGGACATTGTCAACGGGCGGCAGGCGATATTCTAGCAATATATATAGCGCTTGTAGCATTAGCAAGTGGAAATAGACAATGGGCGGCAGGCGGGCTTCTAGCAACATATATAGCGCTTATAACAATAGAAAGCGGACATTGACAACGGGCGGCAGGCGAGATTCTAGGAATATATATATCTTTGGCACCTTGCCGTCTTGACAGACGATAGTTTGTGCTATAAAAAGGCATAATAACTTTTACCTATGGCGGTAGCGAATGTGACTGATAAGGCTAATTTGCGCTGTAAATTTCCGTTCACAGTGGGTGAATGTGAACACGTGGTCATTTTCACCATCATGCACCATCATCCGTCTCAAACGCTCGGTGTGTGACTTATCTGCAATAATTTTCTCCTTTGTCTTTATTCCATTTCTGATATTTGCCCTCCATGCAACATGTTCAGCGGCGACTTGCTCCCAATATGCATTATCAATGCCTGTATCAATCATGTCTCGCTTACACACATCTTTGTATCGTAGTAGAGGCCGACCCTGAGATATCTTACCAATCTGTAATTCACCAGAAAAGATGTCCTTTGGTATTCTACCATCATCCATCCTCCTAAGATGTCCTATCCATCTACGTCTACGAAGACTGAGCATGGAATAAACTGTCACAAAACCTGATCTTTCCAATACTTCAGTATTGGTGATTTTGTCTTGCCACTTAATACCAAGAATTCTTCGCAGACACTGCATATGAAAGCTGTTTAAACGTTTCTCTTGGTGTGAGTAAGTCGTCCAGGTTTCACTGCCATAAAGAAGAGTACTAAGGAAACAGGCTTGATAGACAAGGACTTCTGTTTTTGCAGTAAGCTTCCTGTTCTTCCTCCCAGACTCTTTTTCTTAACCTGTTCATTGTTGTTGCTGCCTTACCAATCCGGATGTTGATTTCCTGATCTAGGGATAATTTGCTATTTACCACTGATCCTAGATATGTAAAATGGTCTACCATCTCTAGTTCGGCGTCGTCAATAAAGATTGATGGTACCCCATGTGCACCTCGACATAATCTGTGTCTTCTTTTTGCTAATTGTTAAACCAAATTCAGAACAAGCATTGGAGAATGCAGATAGAAGACATTGCAATTCTTCCTCAGAGTGGGTCGTGACTGCAGCAACATCTGCAAAAAGCAACTCTCTGATCAGTACCCTCCTAATTTTGGTCGTGGTCTTCAATCTCTGAGCATTGTAGAGGCCGCCATCTGAGCGTGAGTGAATGTATATACCACCATCCTGATCACGAAAGGCATATTTCAGTAGAAGTGAAAAGTATATTCCAAAGAGGGTGGGAGCTAGTACACAACCTTGCTTAACTCCACTCTTACTTTCAAATTCTTCAGAAGTTGCACCATCAAACTTGATTATACCCTTCATGCCTGTGTGGAACGATTCCACAATAGACAGAAGAGTTGTTGGGCAGCCAATCTTCTTTAGTGCTATGAACAGACCCTCACGACTGACCAAATCAAATGCCTTTGTGAGGTCGATGAAGGCAATAAACAATGGTTGATTCTGTTCACGGCATTTTTCTTGCATTTGTCGCAATGAGAATATCATATCAGTGGCAGACCGGTTCTGTCGAAAGCCACACTGTGATTCGGGGTAGACTTGATCTCCTAGGACTTGAAACCTGCGCAGAACAATTCTGGCAAATACTTTTCCAACAATACACAGAAGTGAGATACCCCTATAGTTGTTGCAGTCGCTCCGATCGCCCTTGTTCTTGTACAGTGTTATGATGCTTGAATCTTTGAAATCCTGTGGGACTTGTCCTTATCGCCAGCAAAACTCTATTAGCTGGTGGATCTGTAGGGTTAGTGTGTCTTGCCCACTCCTGATAACCTCTATTGGAATCCCATCCTTACCTGGAGCCTTGCCAGATGCAAGTTCATTTATACCACTCTTAACTTCAGTTATGGTGGGAAGTGTGTCCAGGTGGTCAAGAGTTGGTAGAGCCTCAATGGCGTTGAGGGCATCATCCGCTAATTTGGTCTCACTTGAGTAAAACTCCAGATAGTGCTCTACACACCTGTCCATCTGCTGTTTCTTATCAGTGATTATTTCTCCAGTCAAGGTTTTCAGTGGTGCACTTCTTTTGATCACTGGACCACAAGCTTTCTTTATCCCTTCATACATGCTTCTGATGTTTCCCTTATCACTTGCGATTTGAATGGGCTCACATAACTTGATCCAATAATAATTTGCACACTGCCTGGCAGCCTTTTGCACATCATTCCTATCTTGCCTTAGCTCACTCAGGGTGTTACACGTTGGTCTTTCCTTGATTCTTAAGAGAGCTTTCTTCTTCTTATCAACCAAGGGCTGCAGAGTCTCGCTGTTTGCCTCTTATGATACACAGTGCCGCAAACCCCTACGGCAGTTTTATAAAGAGTTTCCTTACGTTTACCCCACTTTTCATTTATGGTACAATTTTCTGGTGTATCAGTGAAAGCGTCTTCAAGTTGCTGTTGAAACTGAAAGCACTCGTGAGTGTTAATAATATTAATCCTGGGGCTAGATTTGTGTTTAGCTGTGTAGATTCTCATTGGTCTCAGTCTAACCCTTGCAACAACTAAAGAATGATCCGTATTACAGTCAGCCCTGTGGTAACTTCGAGTCAATGATATATGGTTCAGATGTTGTCTCCGTGTGATGATGAAGTCCAGCTGGTGCCAATGGCCGGATCATGGATGTTTCCATGTGATCTTATGCATCTCTTTTGTTTTAAAAAATTAGTTTGTAATACATAGGTCATTACTGGTGCAATGCTCCAGCAGCATTTCCCCATTTTCATTCATGCGACAGATATTGTATTTTCCAAGTCACACTTGCCATGAACTCGAGTCCTTGCCCACACGAGCATTGAAATCACCGAGGATATAAATGTGGTCAGATTTTGGAACTGCCTTGATCACGGAGTCTAACTCCTCATAGAACGAATCCTTCACGTCATCAGAGGAATCGAGTGTCGGTGCATATGCAGTAATAATGGTGGCAAACCCACAAGAGGTTGCCAAGCGCAGGGATAATAGTCTTTCATTTCCTCCTGCTGGAATTTCAATCATTCCCAGTAGCGAATTCTTCACTGAAAAGCCCACACCGTGCTGCCTTTTTTCTGCCTGCCCTCTACCCTTTTAAAACAGGTGTAATTCTTTTCCCTGAGTGACCCTTCCTCAGCGAGGCGAGTCTCATGCAGGCCAGCAATATCAATATTAAGATGATTGAGTTCAGCATCAATCACAGCCGATTTTCTCACATTGTCAATATTGGTCAAGTCAGTGGAAAATCCTGGACACATGGTTCTTATGTTCCAGGTTGCAAGCCGTAGCTTGAGGTTTCTATTTTTATTTTTGTTTGTACCTGGTGCATTGGTTTTACAGCCTGCGATTCAGATTTTGTCCTAGCCCCAAACAACCATTGAAGCAGGAAGGCTGTGGCGGATCAGCACCTAATTGGCCGGGGGCAGCCCAGCTTGAGGCGGGCGGTAGCTGATCAGTGATACCTGTAGGGTCTCCCACCGTCAGAGGCAACGCGTGGCGCCCCATGTCTACGCCAATTGGCAGGGACTTATAACCCGTAACAGTTGCCTCTAGCTTTGATTCCGAGACCAGTTAAGACCAGGGATGGAGTTATTGCCTCTCCATAGCACAAAGCCTGGGCTAAAATATAGAGATCATGTGTTGCCCATGCAGCATGATCCCTCTCTCGGCCTGCCTAATTCACTCCAGAGGAAATGTAACACCCCTACATCTGGAACAAGACAAGCTGCAGAAGCTGCCGGGTCAGCAAAGCAATGCTTTAACTGTCCGCCTGTCGGAGCTTCGATCCTAGACCAGCCGCAAACCAAGGCTTAGGACCTGGTCTGCCCTGCCATGACATTTTGTCTTTAGCTTGCATTTCCTCTCACCAGGGTAAGGCTTGTACCCTCCCAATTGCGCTCTTCCACCCGAAGCCGTTGGCACAATGTGGGGTGTCGGGTTTGGTAAGCTCTGCCCAACGTTCGGAACTAACAGAAAGCAGGTAGTACCGTCTACTGTTATACGGTAGCTCAGTCATATCTGACTAAGACCTGACACACAGGAATATATATATATATATATATATATATATATATATATATATATATATATATATATATATATATATATATATATATATTGCGCTTGTAACAATAGAAAGTGGACATTGACAACAATAAACAATACATCATACAGACAGACAGACAGACAGACAGACAGACAGACAGACAGATAGATAGATAGATAGATAGATAGATAGATAGATAGATAGATAGATAGATAGATAGATAGATAGATAGATAGATAGATAGATAGGTAGCTAGGTAGGTAGATAGATAGATAGATAGATAGATAGATAGATAGATAGATAGATAGAGAGAGAGAAAGAGAGAGAGAGAGAGAGAGAGAGAGAGAGAGAGAGGCAATCTGAGAAGGTGGCAAACAAACAGTTCTGGGGTGGGGAGAGAAAGTTAGAAAAAGACACACAGAGATAAGAGAGAGAGAGATGAGAGAGAGAGAGAGAGAGAGAGAGAGAGAGAGAGAGAGAGAGAGAGAGAGAGAGAGAACGAACGAACGAACGAACAAACAAACAAACTGTATTTTTTTAAAGTTGAGAAGTGTGGGGAGTAAAAAAAGCATAATGCAAAGCTGAAAAGGTTGTAAATCACCACAAATAAATTTGTGTTTTTCTTCTCCTATATCGAGAAAGCTGAGAACTGTATGTTTAAGCTTGATAACAAAATACATAATCATACTGCAATGCCTGTTTCCTGTGTGTACCACGTGAACCACGCCTTCCGCTGATCTGCTGTCCTTGCCTGCACGTCAGAGATACGACAGAACATAAAAGGTATGCAGATTTCCTTCGGAAAGGGAGTAATGGATTATCAACGTAATTTGAATTTGATCCTATTGAAATAACTGGCATTGATAATTATGCATTTTCGCTAGTCCATTTCCTTCAATGTTCATAAATATGCAATGATAAAATATTTTTATTTTACTTAATGTCATGATATTGGCTGTTTTATTGGCGTGTTGAGCCGGTGGGGGGTGGGGGGGCGGGGGGGGGGGAGACTGGTTGAGGAAAGGGCGGGGTGGGGGGGGGGGGTTGTTGTTGTTAAGAAGGATAAATTTAAACAGGGAAAGGATGGGGGAGGTCTACTGTGTTAACTTAAGATAATGCCTCTCCCCCACCCCCAGGCAGAAAGTGTCGCCACGCCATCTTGCGACACATATTGTGACAATTGGGGTAGGCAGATTTAAGGACGATGAACAAACTAAACATGTTTCAGTGAACACAGAAAAAGTAAATTGAAGATCAGTTACTGATGTTAAAAAACAAACTTTACTTGCAGAAGTTCGTATGACGCAATATGTTAAATATAAATACGGAAACAAGTTCCTCTCTCCTCCTCCTCCCCTCTCTCTATCTCTCTTTCTCTTTTTCTATTCTCACAATACAAATAGTATATGTGTGTATTTGCTTGTATGTATTTTATACCGACTAATGTGGCCAGCGCAAATTATCATTTGCTTTCATAATTAATATGACATGTCTCCAAATAATCATATTTTGTTTGGCATCTTTTTATTGTCGGTATCAAATTTGACATGTGTGCTCTCCCTATAACAAGCATCTAAAGTAGTGTGTTATTAAAATATAATGTAGCACGGATATTCAGGTGAACTTTAATTGAAACTGTTAGTATCGTCGTCAGTCTTGGTACTAAAGACCAAATGTAATGATTTCAGAGTCGCTTGCAGCATTACAGCTTGTCGCAATGAACAATGGGCACGTGGAATTGAATGCAGCAATCGCACACTTTTTGATATCAGTCCAGGTTCGTTAAAGTCAGTTTCATATTCTTTATCGGACGTTGCAGTCACCCCTAGCATTTATTGGCTTTTTGTGATTTACATTGAAATGTTAGTGCAGTAGTTTGTCATTGCTTTCTGAACGGCCGACGCCTCATACCATCGAAATCTACGCAAAGCGGTCTGCTTCCAAATCTTCCCCGGTTGATATCCAACACTAGACTCGGTATGCCAGGGAATTGTGAAGCTAATTCCCCAATCCACTAAGCCACCACTCCCGTTCAGAGGTCAGTACAGAATCGTATCTGTTCATGCTGATTGCCCTGTGGCCTTTACAGAAATAACTTCCATTACTGACTTTATTAAATGCAGATTCTGTTATAGTTTACTAGAGGGTTGTTTCGGGAGTCTCCGAAGTAGTCAAGCCGTCTGCTTTGCGCTCCAAATGTTGTGTGTTCGATTCCGAGATTCGTATTGCAGTTCACGAGTGCATTTTTCTAGGAGACTCATGTTTGTCGTCGCTGGAGCTACGGAGTTCGTGCTTTGTGCGACGCTTGCGGCAGGTCGTCCTGCGGAAAGAGACCGAACCATACTGAGTAAAAGCTGGTGCAATGAAATCGATCCTCTCGACTTTCTTTTTCTAGAAAGTAATGCATATCCGGATGAGTTATGTTAGACTTGACGCTGTTGTAACATTCGGACAAAAGAACGCTAACTGTTAGCTATTTGAAAATTAATTTCTTTTCTCCATCAAGGCAATCTACACAGCATGCTGTTACTGACACTTAAACAGTGTGACATTACTAAACCTTTATAATGTCAGTGCCAATCAACCCCCTTCCGAATAAGAAGGAGACATCGCTTTAACGATTTACCATGGAAAAGCGAGACACTCCTTGACTTTTAAAAGTGACATTACGCCATCTCTCCCCTCCCCCTTTAGAAAATTCTCAAAGCCGAAGTTCGAACAGGTGGCTTGAAATAAACATAGCCCACTCATTGTCATGGAGAAGTAACCCTTGTGTAAGGACAAAAGCAGAAAACTAAGTAATTAATCACCCTTGCACCAAAATTCCAGGAAAATCAACTCCATCTGGATGACGTCATAGTTCGCGCGGAAAGTGAACCTCGCCATTGAAGCGGCCAAAATAATTCCTATTAATATAATTTATGTTAATAAACGAGATTGGAAAATTTTGGTGAAGAAGTGCACTGTTGGTGCGCAGTTGCCAAAATGATGTTGTCCCGACAGGACGTGTTGTACAGTCAGGAAAATGTGGTCTTGTTTTTGTGATTTTTGTTATTTTGTTTGTTTTTGTTTTAAACTCATGATATTTTGGGAAACGTGGTCTTTGTTTCGCTGATAATAGAGTATTCTCATAAATTATGAATAATGGCAACAGGAAGGTCAGATTCCGCTAGACAGGAGGAGGCGGATACCTTTCTAATGCGGGAAGAAAGAGAAATTCTCCCTTTAATCATAACTGCCTCATTCAATGTCCTAACCACCCCCAGCCCTGGTAAACACAGCTAGGCCCTTTATTATTACTCCATGTTTTCCCCAGTGCCAACACCCGCAGGGCTTGGAGCAACGCTGTAATTCCATTTCTGACTCCTATATAGACATGAACATTCACCGATTGTGATTTAGGAACATGAAAATCCACACATAGTGTTAAGAAAATGGATTTTCACACATTGTGCTCTTAGAAAATGGACTTTCACACATTGTGTTTAGGAATGAACATTCACACATTGTGCTTTAGAAGATGACTTTCACAAATTGCGTTTTTAGAATATGGACTTTCACACATTGAGCTTTAGAAAATGAACAGTCATCCCTGTATTTAGGAATGGACAATTCTCCCGTATGCTTTAGAGTTGGACAATCATAACTTTGCAGTGTTAGAAATGACTTACAAACTTAGCAATATCATCTGCTGTGATCTAGAACACCTTTGGCGTTCCAATGGAGCAGGAATGGTGTTAGTAAATTCCTTAGTGGTGAAAACACCTTACGTTTAATTAACAACTTAAATATAATTGTTTTTTTTTTTAAATTGAAATGTTATTATTCTTTTCTTTTATTGTGGTTGTGTAATAATATGCCATGACACATGAACACACACGCGCGCGCACACACACAAACACACACACACATACACACACACACCTTCCTTTATGTTATCCTAATAGAATGTTATAGAGGATACTCAAGAGTTGTTTGGTTACTTGTTACCAGGTGTTTACGTTTTTATGTGTGTTTTTATTGATACTACTTGTCAAGTGACAAATAACTATAGAGCTGATTGTGGCGGGATAACCACACAAACATTCGGTGTACAAAGAGTGAGTGATCTCCTCTCAGAAGTTCGGTACATTTCCTGTGCTTTATTTGCCTCTGTTAGGAAACATCACTTTATAATTAGTCTCTACGCCTGGAGAGTCTTATCGAGCCATTTCAAGTTTCTTTAACAGTTGGTTATTAGAATTTGGGAATTCATCCCCTTTTTCTTTTAACATGCCAAAAACATCAAAGTTAAGAAGTATATCAATGAAGCAAGAGCAATGGCAACTAGTGAAGCTACCAAGGTAGTTTAACACTGTCAGCAAGTAGAGCCAGATAGGCCCACACTCACCCTAAGAAAGGGAGCTGAAGTAAACTGGTGCCATGCAATCCACCATAGTTTGAAATGTCTTTAAAACATGTTTACAAATAAATATGCACTGAAACAGAACTTCTCTTACATACATTATTAAAACAACAGCAAGCAAGCAACCAAATAAATTTCACAGATTCACCTCTTTCATCATTACAGTTCGCTGTGATGCATCCTGAGGCTACAACAATGGTATGCTAAGAATCAAAGAAGAGGAGGAGGAGGAAAGAAGAAGAAGAAGAAGAAGAAGAAGAAGAAGAAGAAGAAGAAGAAGAAGAAGAAGAAGAAGAAGAAGAAGAAGAAGAAGAAGAAGAAGAAGAAGAAGAAGAAGAAGAAGAAGAAGAAGAAGAAGAAGAGGAGGAGGAGGAGGAGGCAGAAGAAGAAGAAGAAGAAGAAGAAGAAGAAGAAGAAGAAGAAGAAGAAGAAGAAGAAGAAGAAGAAGAAGAAGAAGAAGAAGAAGAAGAAGAAGAAGAAGAAGAATGAAGAAGAAGAAGAAGAAGAAGAAGAAGAAGAAGAAGAAGAAGAAGAAGAAGAAGAAGAAGAAGAAGAAGAAGAAGAAGAAGAAGAAGAAGAAGAAGAAGAAGAAGAAGAAGACGAAGAAGAAGACGAAGAAGAAGAAGAAGAAGAAGAAGAAGAAGAAGAAGAAGAAGAAGAAGAAGAAGAAGAAGAAGAAGAAGAAGAAGAAGAAGAAGAAGAAGAAGAAGAAGAAGAAGAAGAAGAACGGTTTAGGTTCTTTGTTTAGCATGTGAAATTTAAAAAAGAAATCATATTATGTAATATGCACATTACTACACAGTGACATAAATGTGTTACTGTCTGTGTTTGACTGACGGGATGTTTGTGTTACAGAATCTTCACATGTAATTGTTTCATTTCTTATTGATATATTTGTTTAAACGAAAACCACACGCTGTGTTGGTTTTTATAAGCTGTTTTAGTTGAAAATGTGAGATTCGTAAACCCGTTCCTGGAACATACAGCAACTACGGATATTATAGCAGTCTGAAGGAAATTAGTTTATTGGCTAATTTCACAAACAATGAAAGTAGGAGCAGACGGTTTCTTGTCTGTCTCCAGTCTAATTTCCTCAAAATTACTTTCTGGCGGTTTCTTAATATTGGTTTACTTTAATGGGAAAAGTTTGCTTTCACAAACTTATAAAACAATCTTACACTGTAGTTTTCTTGATTGTTTAATTTTCTTTCTAGGCTCTGTTTATGTGTGGAGGTGCACTTTTTCTCTAATAGTCTTATTAGTGTTATGCTAATTATCATCATTTGCCCTGCCAAGTGGCACAGACATTCATATTTTTTCTCACAGATCTCGGTCCTCGGTGTCCTGGAACAAGTATGCAGATGATAGTCCTTCAATATATTGCCTTAGTCCATCCAGCATAATTTCTCTTGGCCAACCGTTGTCTCTTTTCTACTAATCTTCATAGTGGTCACGATGTTACGTAGTGCCCGCTTCTCATTACATGACAAAAGAATGTCGTTTGACTTTTCCTTACAATTGTATATAATGTCCCACGTTCACTGGCCTCTTCCAGACAATCGTAGTTAGTTAATCAGGTAGTCCAGAACATTCGCAACATATTCTCTGTGGATAGTTCCATATTCATTGCAGGATGTTGCGTTTTACGTTGCATTTCTTTTCTAAACAGTTTTACGTTCAGTATTTGCCAATGATTTCCGGGATAGTGCAATTGTTTGTTCTCTCCAGTAATCATATATAATGTACAATTTCAGAAGAATCCAGTCACACAGAGCAGTCAACCCTTGTTATGTAAATCTCAAGCAGCATAGTTAAATATTTGCTTGAATGTTTTACTGATCTGTTCAGATGGCAAATTACTGAACGTAAAACAATTCACAGTAAATCACAAATAGCCAATAAATGCTGGGGTTGGTTGCAAGGTCATGTTAAAAAACATGCAACTTTCTGTTATTCAGGGTAATGATTCTGGTATCTAGCACTTCTTCGACTATGTAGCCCCATATATGTGTTGCTGGTATGGATGAAACAAACGTATGTAGTCAAGATCTTCCATTGCTCTTTCGCTGATAGGTATGTCAATGAATCAAAGTAAGGGTTAAAGTAGAAAAGACCTAGGTGAATAGTATTCACCAGCAAGACAGGTATAGAAGAGCTAAGCGACCGTCAACAGAGAACAAAGACGGGCTTGCCGGATTAGAACAGCTCGAGGTTTCACCAAATATCAACGGCAGGTAGCAACCGTAGCTAGGAAGACCTGTCATTAGGCGCGAGGACAGCAGAATGAACACATACACTCCAAGAAATCCAAGGAAGTGCAGGCCATTTCAACATGTAAAGTTATAACACTTAGACAACACTTGACCTTCACTCAAGAACGATATTCCAGCATCTAATTTAATAGTAAGGGAAGTGACTACAGACAGATTGGAGCCTGTTATTCGATCCAACAATCAACGATGTACTGTTAGTTGGCCATTTAATAATACAAAGAGCTTTTCTCACCAGCGACTACATTTAGATTTACAACGAACACTATCGACAACGCCAGCGTAGACATGAAAGTTAACTAGCCAAGTTATCAGACCGTCATTAGCGTAAACGATGTACATGTAGTAAGCACAAGAAGTGTGTTAGCTACATGGTGGACTTTTGAGGATTGTTGTCGTGTATTTTCATGATCAAAGAATTGCCAAGCTGCTGCATTGCGTTCTATAAGGCATGTTGTGAGTGTCGGCAAGCATAAGAGAGTTCCAGCCAGGTGAGCGCATCTACCATACTTGTTTCCACAAGACAACGAGACGAAACATCACCTCAGTAACATCACGGCATGCTGGTATGGATGATACAAGCGTCTGTAGTCAAGATCTCCCACTGCTCTTTCGTTGATAAGATGAGGTCGCAACTTGTTTAGTGTCCATTCTGTAATATTATCAACATATTTAGTGGTGTGACATGACCAATGTCACAAGATACCAAGAGACCTTACGCTCTACCCGGATACGTTTGCTATTTGATAATAGATTGAAATTGAAAGTAAGTTTTCGGCATATAATCTAAGCCTAGCCTTCACACGCTCAGACACACGTTTACATAATGTAAACGCCTAGGGGAATGTTGTACATTGATTATTAGAGATGTGTGGAGTAGGATGCGAATGTTTACACACATATGTTCAGATCAGGATTAGACTTATGACAGACAAATCATGTCACAAGTTCACACTCGCTCAGTGATTCAACAAAATGGTAATTTTTAAAATTATAACTACATAACTTTAATACATGATAATAATAAGATTGATTGAACCACTGTTAAAGAGAATATCTGAAATGTCCTTGAAAAAGATCATCTCATCTCATCGCATCATGTTCCTCTTGTACCTTGCAGTGTGTAGGTGACGTTTAAACAGCGGGTGAATGCCCGCTTATGGGCTTCATGTATCGATATTTCCATGGACTCTGCTATTCCCTCCGTCCATCGAAAAGAATATGTCTGATAATGTATGGAGTGGTCTAGGTGTAGATGTCATCGCGAGGAAGCGTATACAGTTTAATAATATGTTTTAATGTCTGTGGGTGATTGAACACTGAAGTAAGGCCATAAGGAATCATCCTGGAATTCTTCAATGTCTTGGGATCACAGGATACAATCAAACAGACGTTCATGGCAGTCCTCCTGTTTAGAAATAAAGACAGCGTTAATGGCACAGCCTCCTGGCATTTTTCATGTCTCGTTCGAATTGAGCGATAACTTTCGTTCCTGGCAAACAATACAATTGTTGACGTAGCTGACTGTGGTGGAATCTAACACAATTAGTATATGTATAAAAGGGGAATCCTTGCTAACAGAACAAACCTCCCCAATGGAAACTAGTTTATCCTCCAGAGAAGTGACTTTCTAGGTATTTGTAGTCAACACAGTCCATCTGCTCTCTTCAAAAAACGAATAGCAACTGTTGATAGTTAGTAACCTATAATATGCAACTTTTAAGTCACGCATAATTCGTGTTGTCTATTACACTTAAAAAGCGTACCACGGAGATTTTCTACCCTAGAAATATGCACACTGGTGGAAGGAGATAAGTGATACACACTAGGACAGTATAGTTACATCTTACCATAATAATTATAATATAGGTGCATTACTAGTAACTAGGGAATAACGTTATTGTCCCTTTTATGCGATGTATAGTGAGAATTGTTGTGAGAATGTTAATCAGCAGACTGGAGAGTAGTTGGTTCTGTGACAACCACAAACATGGGTGATTATGACGGAAACATCTTAACAGGAAAGCAAGCAGCTGACCATTTTACTCAATGGCACAAGATAACAATATCGAAATTTGTCCAGCAACAATCAAAACCTGGACCTTAGGCAGTGTTCCACAAGCCTGGAGAAAAGCAATCATGATACCCTTCCTAAAATCAGGGAAAGATAGTTCCATTGCCTCCAACTACAGACCAATTAGCCTCACCAGCTGTCTCTGCAAAACAATGGAGCGCGTCATCAATCACAGACTACAGTGGTACATTGAAAGTGAAAACATCCTTGTGCCAAAACAGGCTGGCTTTAAGCAGTGCTACTCTACGGAAGATCAGACAACCTACCTCTCTCAAGAAATTGAGGATGCATTCGAAGAGAAGAAGCTGGTGCCTGCGGCATGGAAAAGTTCTGAAGAAAGCCTTTGACAAAGTCTGGAAAGAAGGTCTATTGCGGAAACTGAGAATCTGTAAAGTCAATGGAAGAATGTACAAATGGGTGAAAGTATACTTTCACAACAGAAGAGCCCCAGCACAGACAGGCGGACTTAAGAGCAAGAAAGTACTCTTGCGTCACTGTGTTCCCCAGGGCGGAGTCCTGTCCCCTACACTTTTTCTAATCTTCATCAATGATCTTGTTGCTAATCTACCATGTGGAATTAAAGCGGCAATGTACGCTGATGACCTGGTTTTGTGGAGCACAAATGAACATGCATCAGTGGCCACCATATCGCTACAAAGAGCTGTAGATACTTTTGTTACATGCGCGGATAGATGGTGTGTCAGCATAAAAACTTACAAATACAGCACCACTCTACTTACCCCCACTCCGAAAAAAGGCAGGGATCATCCAGCTAAATGGAACACTCCTAAGAGAAGATAAAGAGCCAACATACCTTGGAGTAACATTTGATGGCAGGCTGACATGGAGAAAACACATCAAATAAGCAGTCGCAAAAGCCAGAAGGAAAATAGCCATCCTGAGAAAGCTTATCTAATGGGCCACACCAGTGCCACACCAGTTATTATTATTACTGAGTTGTGTAGTATTGATTTTTCATTTTCCACATGCCTTTATAATGCATATCTTTTATATTGTTGCTGTTTTCAGTTAGCCTTGAATGATGTGTGAATGGTATAATGTATGAAAGAGAGTGATAAAAGGGCAGAATGTTAGATGGGCCTGCGTGCCCAATTCTTAACCCCATTCAAAATAAAGTTTTGTTGGTGGTGTTGTTGTTGTTGTTGTTGTTGTTGTTGTTGTTGTTGTTGTTGTTGTTAGTGGAATCACATGGGGAGCCAGTGGGAAAATATTTAGCAAAGTTTATCAACAGAGCATACGACCAAACCTGGAATACGAGTCAACTGCGTGGTATTCAGCATAAAAAACCACACTACAAGAGTTGGACAGGGTGCAGAATCAAGCTCTTAGAGTCACATCAGGAGGGATCAGATCAACCCCTATAGTAACAATGGAGAAAATGGGGATGATCCAAGCACTGAGAGAGCGCAGAGATACGAAAACACTAATACAGGCAGAAAGTTTCTCAGCTTGCCAGGCCACCCCACGAAGAACCAATTTGAAAACTTAGCTATGGGGCGGTTGAAAAGAAGTAGTTTTATCCACCAGGCTAAACGACTCTGCAGAGAAACCACCGATCTGCCCACAGTTGGCATCCCCCTGACAACTATTCCAGAGTGAACTCCATGGAAAGATGCACATAGACTATCACTCCAAATCCAGACTAAAGTGCGAGGAATATTTGACAAGGACGAACAGAACAGTGTATAGCACAGAACAGCCAATCTCAGCTTCCTTGATGACGAATACCCACAGGACCTCTTGATCCGAGTCTACACAGATGGGTTAGCACAAAATGCTGTTCGAAATGGAGGAGCGGAAGTGTGTATAGAATACCCAAATAATACCAGGGACACGGCCAGAGAGTTCCAACAGGAAAGTACTGTCATAACTATGGTGCTGAAATTGAGGCAATCAAGATAGTAGCAGCGAAATTACTAAATACCAATCATAGTACACAACCTGTGGTGCTGTTGACAGATGCAAAATCAGTACTCGAGTCGCTCCTGTCTGGGAAATTGCCAGTACTAAGGACACTACTTTTTGAACTTAGCAGTCAGCGTAAGGCCACCATGCAGTGGAAACCATTCCACTGTGGAGTACCCAGACACGACAGAGCTGATCAATTGGCTAACGAAGGAGCAAAGGAAGAACAGCCTGATGTGTCCATTACATACCACCAAAAGAAAAGAATGATCAAATCAGTCAGAGGGCCGTGTCAGGGTCTTGCATTCAGCAAGTACTCAGGCTCGTGTTCTTTGACAAGTGCGATACAAAACACAGTCACAGAATAACTTAACGTGACACGCTACAACAACAATTCCAAACACTTTATTCACACTGCTCACTCATCACAATCATTACATGCATCGTGCATTTACAATAATATAATCAATAGATCTACAAATGCAATACAACTTACAATCCTACAACCCAGGCGCACCGTCTCCTAATACTTACACAGGCTTTCTATCTATTCGCGTTCAAACACACAATTCGCACAAGCTCCATTCAAACCGTCTGTCCAGTGCCACAGTCCCCAGCCTTCTGTCGCTAACTCGCCGTGAGTTTCCGCTTAGCGGGATTGTGTCCCAGCGTGGACTTCATGTCCCACGCTTGCACTCACTGACCATCGCTGGCACTGCGTGGTTAGCGTCGTTTACTGTTGGGCCGTACTTGCCAGGCTCCGTCGAAGACGACGCGGTTGAACTGGCTGGGAGAATATGACATTCTCCCGCTCTCCTGTTCATGAAAGGGGAACCCGTTCATGTACATTATATACATTATATTCAACTTGTCAGAATCGACCCGTTATTAGTCATCTGACATAATACCTTAAAATATTGAAATATGTAGGTAATTGTAAGTTATATACTCTCATTGTTCAATGTTGCTATGAAGCAACACACTTCAAGTACCATCCCTTAGATGGATTCTTACCTCAGCTGTAATTTGACACAGCCAGTCCGGTAGCTATCAGCGAAACACGCAGCTACCTCTCAACCAATAAACAAAAATACTAAAAACGTCAGGTCAAGCAGTGAGAATCTCCCTATATTATGACTCCAACATTCGACACCCAACCTCCTTTAGTCGGAGAGTCTCATGTAGGTCTACAGCTTTGGCAATTATCTCCATGCATAATTGACGTCATCTTGACATGTTACATGATGATGGATTTTATACATTACACATTATCAACAATTTCAGTTGTCTCCCTTGATTGTAATCAAAATATGTGGGAGGTAATTTTAACTTGCTTTCAAACAAAATAAATTACATTAGTAAATTAATTTCTTAGTGTCATAATTTGATACTTATTGACAAAAGTGAACTAATGTTCCTTGTTGTGGACAAGTAAATCAATTTATGATTCTGAGATTACATCTATAAAAATCCTCACCTACAATTCGTATATGGAAACTTTCCACTCACAAAGATTATATCAAGTGTCACTTCTTTGTGAGTACTAACATATAGTCTGCTATCTTTCAAATTAATATTCTTAAATACCGGAAGTACCCAGCTGGTGTGTTCAGTTGGAGATAACACAATGTTTTTCGTCCGGAAGAAATGGAGTAAACGTTGGATTTGTTCTTTCCTTCACAGTATGAATTAACTATTTCGTTCAACGTGTGGCCTAAAACGATTCTTGTGGAGTTTAAATGTCACAGTTCCTCTCGCACTGATTAAAATAAATAGGAACACTCTGCTTCGCAGGTACCACGGATCTTTGATCAGTTCAGGTGAAGTAAGTCACGTTTGAAATCACGTAGCACTGTTCGTAACAATGTTTATGTATAATTAAAACACTATATCCTTTCTACCACATACTACCCAAGTATTCATCACAATTATTCTAATAATTATAAAATACACAAGATATATACAGTGGGACCATGCCCCTATCACACATTTACACAGCCTAACTGTAATGATTACATTATGGGCTGTGTTGCTGAGCGCTTTATTAGTTTGCAGATAGCTCATTTGTCTGCAGTGTGCGCTCAGGCACTATTTGGCTGTTGGGTGTGTCACACGGACATCTAGACAGAAGGTCAGCAATCGAATTCTGTGTGCCACGTATATGCCTGACTTCAAAACTGAATCTTGAAGTAAAAGTGACTATTTGCAAACCTGTGGTTAGTAGGAGTCTCAGATGTGGTGATTGTAACCGGACTGTTGTCTGTTTAGACTATGAGGAAGAAAAATGTTGTCGTGTTCCTGCGAAAGTGATTCCCAATAGCTACGGAGCTCGCGTCCGTTCTCAATCTGAAAATGACATTCAAATTCGGCAATTTAAGGATCGGATTACTGGAAAAATAAGATAACACTTTATCAAATGCAGGTCTTAGGCATTTGCTGTTTACAATTTTGTTAGTAGGTTAATAAAACACTCGGTTAAGGTGGCGAAATTTGGTATAACCTGTTTGTAACAATTTAACAGAACTAGGACAATTTAAAAATTCTTGAAACGATGTTGTCTTCAGTCGTGACACAGCCATTACAAATTTTATAACCGAAAAATGAAATTTCTTGGTAGGCTATGTCGACTTTCGATGGTGTGACTGTCAGTCCGTGATGTCTGATGCGGTCATATGTCTGATGTACTGTTGTTACACGGTCTGTCATCGTCTTTGTATGTATGTAAATGTCGTCTATGTCGGCAATTATATTAAGGCTGTCTGTCAGAAGGAGTATTGTCATCTGTTCACATGTCTTGTAACCGTTGTCTGCAATTGTCTTGTCTTGTCATTTGTATAAATGTCTTGCAGATTGTTTGACGTGTCAAGTAATTGGGTCGGTATTTCGTCGATATCGTCCTCTTCTGTATAGTCCACTATCGTCATGCTTGCTGCTGTTTCGTCTTGGTCCTCTTCTCTGTTGTAGTATGGTTTAAGCATGTTAATGTGGAATATTTTATGTTTGTCCTTGATTGCAATCTCATAGTCTACAGATGAGATCTGTCTTAGAACTTTGAAAGGTCCCTGCCATGAGTCTGTCAGTAGATGTCTGTCGCTTGGCAATAGAAGTAGTACGTCCTGTCCAGGTGTCAATGTTATTGTCCTGTTTCCTCTGTTTGCATACTGTCGGTAAATAGCACCTGATTGTTTCAGTGCTTCTTTAGCTAACACACAAGATTTCATTATCCTATCACGCAATGATGTTACATGTTCATATGATGATACTGGTTTTTGTACAGTTACACTTTCAGTTAACATAGAATGGTACATAGATAATGGGCCGCGTGTTTTGGCTCCATATACAAGTTCAAATGGTGAGAAACCGGTACTGGAATGAGGTACTTCACGATATGCAAATAGTATGGCAGGTAAATAAGTATCCCAGTCTTCAGGGTGTTCCTGGGTAACTTTTGATAACATATGCTTAATATCGCCGTTAATCTTGTCTATAATTCCCGTTGAGTGCGGGTGGTACGGGCTGTTAAAGCACTGCTTTACTCCTAACATTCTAGTAAAGGCTTGAGTGGCTGCAGCTATGAACTGACTCCCCCGATCTGAGAGAATGGTATCGGGAAACCCTACTCTAGAGAAAATGTGGAAGAAAACTTCCATTACATCTTTGACAGTTATGTTTTTAAGCGGAATAGCTTCTGGCCATCTACTACAGAGGTCAAGTATCGTTAGAATAAATTTATTTCCTCTTGCTGTTATATGGTTTAGAGGACCTACTATGTCAACAGAGATCTTTTCAAAAGGTCTACTTGCTAAATCTGTTACTTGCAGTTCAGCTTGCGGGTGTTTACCCTTTTTGACAAGCTTCTGGCAGATGTCACAAGTTCTTTAATATTGCTTAGTGTCACTGCAGAATTTAGGCCAATACAATTGAGTAAGTAACCTAGATCTAATTTTTGAATAAGCCATATGCCCTGAAAAGGGTATATCATGAGCTAGATGTAACGCTTGTTTGCGGTGTTCTGTTGGTAACACCGTTTGCTCAGTGGTGCTGGTACCTTTGGTGTAGTACCGTGTGAGGATACAACCTTTTAGAGCAACATGCCATCTAGCATTTTTGGTTACTTTTGGCTTTTGTCCTATTAAGTTAAAATACTTGTGCAGAGATGTTTGGGATGTTATAAACTGTTCCCTCATGGTTTCAGGAGGTACTATAACTGGGTTTAACATTTGCAAGGCTTCTGTCTGATTTATTTAATCTTGCACCTTTGCAGTAGATATAGTTACTGCGTTTGTACTATCAATAACATTGGAAGGTGATGTTACATTTAGACAAATACATTCATATGATGACGTTAATGAATTTGCAAACATACATTCATTCAATGGTGATAATACATTGTCAACAGTGAATTGAGATGACGATGCTATTGTATTATCGACAATACATGTGGCAGTAGATGTTATACTGTCATGTGGCATATCATTTACTTCTGGAAGGTTACCAACAATAATGTCGCAACAAGGGTTGGATAGTGCTGCGCATTTGACCTTTCCAGTAAGAAATGGTGTGTCAATATATGCCCATGCAAGCGGGTATTTCTCGATGTTACCTGAGAAAGTTCTGCATGTAACGTGTTTGCCTGTATAATCTGATGGTAAAATAAAGTCTCTCTTTAACCCAATAAGAGTACATCCACTATCCTGTAAAACGGTGGCAGCTCTGCCATTAACAAATCCATTGTGGATGTTTAGTTTACCTTTGCTGTTAATTACCAAATTTGCTTTTTCACTGGTAATAGGTACTGCGTGGCCGCATGTTAATAGGCCATCCTCATGAAAACGATCACAGATGGTACATTTATCAAGCTGAAACACGTCAATGGATTGTGCTGAATTAACAGGATGATCTTCTACCTGTTCCTCATCTGACGAAGAGCTATCAAACATGGCTGCATTGGCCTTTCTGGTCATTTGTTTGCATTTACATGAGTGACGCCAGTGGCCATAAGCTTTGCAAAGGAAGCATTTTGTTAGTCGTTTATAGCTCTTTCTTTCCTTATCTTGCTTATCTATATAGTTATGCTAGTATGTAAGGTACCCAGGCTGTTTATCACATATCTCATTTCGATTGTGATGAAGATGACAATATCTGCATTGGTAATACTTCTCAGCAGATTATTTAAATGGTTTTGGTTTATTGTAGGACTCTGACTTCATTCTGTCATAGTTAGCAGCTGCTACAACGTCTATGTCAGTCACACGACTAGTAAAGCACTGTTTGTTGGCTGTAAAATAAGCCGGACCACGTTTCTCAATCTGTTGTACACTCTCACACTCGTACTCTTGTAAAAATTTCGAAAATGGTGGAGGTAGAGATGTAATAATTTTATCTCTCAAAATAAGGTCTTTGAATTTCTCAAAATTGTTATTTTCTTTGGCTGCTGACAGCCACTTACTAAATATATCTTGTACTACTGAGATGTAGTCAGAGAACGTTTGTGTTGGTTTAGGAGATACTTTGCTAAACTGTTCTCTGTAGCCTGCTTCATCTAACAAGAAATGTGACATAAATTTGGACTTAATATATTGATAATCTTTCCTAAGGTCTTTGGGAATGGTCTCTATCACTTTATGAGTTTCCCCGGAAAGACTTCTCATATATATAATGTTCCATTCAGTCTCTGGGATCTTATAATGGTCCATGATGGTTTTTAAATTTTGGGTGAAGGCTTCAATGCAGTCACCCGTGGTGAAATTTTTCACGATCCCTTGGTACGTTTTGTACTGATTTTCTTTTTCTAGTCTTTCTGACTTTTTAGACTCTTTGTCTGATGATGTCCCAGCTTCAAGCTGTTTAAGTTTTAATTGCATTTAGAGTTCTTCCCTCTTACTTTGGGCTAGAATCTCAGCTTTTCTAACTTCGGCCTCTGCTTCTGCCTTTTTAGTATCTAATTCGGCCTGTTTAGTCTTGGCAGCCAACTCAGCCTGTTTCAAAGCAGTATCTGATTCTGCTTGTTTAGTTTTGGCAGTCAACTCAGCCTGTTTCAAAATAGTATCTATTCTGTCTGTTTCATAGCGGCTTCTGATCTTCTAGTCTCGGCCTCTAATTCTGCCTTTCTCAACTCTCTTTTTGCAGCTCTGTCTTCACGTTCTCTAACTTTTTCCTGCAATGCGACATGCTCTGCATATTTTGCCTTATTCCATTTTGTCAATTCATCACCAGATAACTTCATTTTCAAACCAGATTCTATGAAATCATTCAATGTAGACATGATGAAATATGTCAGATACAATGAATACAAACAAATTTAAATATGGTGTTAGTAAATTAAATACAATAATTTGTACAATATTTCTACGATACAGCTCGTGCTTAGACTTGCATATAAAAGTGTATAAGAAAAAAATGGATAATACTCAAGTGATCCTGGAGAACTGTATCGGGTAATGGCTGCTTGATTGTTATTGCCCGGAAAAACAATGGACTTTCTGCCCGGAAAAATTGACTTTACTAGCCAACGGTTTCGGATGGCACAAAAACCTGTTGCTTTTTGGAAGAAGAAAAATTAGGACATATAAGTTTATGTGGTGTATGCGATGTCTACGTTTTTGTAGGTTTGTGTGCTCTGTCAAGTATGTTTGTTAGTCGTATTGTCGTCCGTTCAACACAATCAACAACTTACTTTCCATGATGTTTTCTTTCACAAAACTATTCACTTATACTTACGTTCACTCCTATTTTACAACTATTTTCAAGATGGACACTGCATCCACGTTTACATCTATCGTTCAAATCCAATAAGTACGAGCAACTCACGTTCACACCTCTGGTTCCAAAAAAAAACAAAACAAGGACGAGCCCCCCCCCCCCCCCCCCCCCCACGTTCACACCTATCAGGGTCTTGCATTCAGCAAGTACTCAGGCTCATGTTCTTTGACAAGTGCGATACAAAACACAGTCACAGAATAACATAACGTGACACGCTACAACTACAATTCCAAACACTTTATTCACATTGCTCACTTATCACAATCATTACATGCATCGTGCATTTACAATAATATAATCAATAGATCTACAAATGCAATACAACTTTCAATCCTACAACTCAGGAGCACCGTCTCCTAATACTCACACAGTCTTTATATCTATTCGCGTTCAAACACACAATTCGCACAAGATCCATTCAAACCGTCTGTCCAGTGCCACAGTCCCAAGCCGTCTGTCGCTAACTCGCCGTGAGTTTCCGCTTAGCGGTGTTGTGTCCTAGCGTGGACTTCATGTCTCACGCTTGCACTAACTGACCATCGCTGGCACAGCGTGGTTAGCGTCGTTCACTGTTGGGCCGTACTTGCCATGCTCCGTCGAAGACGACGCGGTTGAACTGGCTGGGAGATTATGACAGGCCGCCAAAACCTGCTCAAGACGACTACCACGTTACGGACAGAACAGAACAAGCCATTATTCTGCGCCTCAGAACAGGACACAATAGATTACGCAACCACATGTATACAAAATTCAAGATTGGTGACTCAGCCATGTGCACATGTGGTTTGGCGTCGCAGACAGCAGAGTTCATACTCCAAGACTGCCCAAACTTCAACATACCCAAGCATACCTTCTGGCCTAGAGAGACGACAGTGGAAGATAAACTTTATGGGCAGCTGAGCGAACTAAAAAAGACAGTTAAATTCAAGCGAACGAAAGAAGAAGAGGAAGAAGAAGACGAAGACGAAGAAGAAGAAGAAGAATAAGAAGAAGAAGAAGAAGAAGAAGAAGAAGAAGAAGAAGGAGAAGAAGAAGAAGAAGAAGAAGAAGAAGAAGAAGAAGAAGAAGAAGAAGAAGAAGAAGAAGAAGAAGAAGAAGAAGAAGAAGAAGAAGAGGAAGAAGAAGAAGAAGAAGAAGAAGAAGAAGAAGAAGAAGAAGAAGAAGAAGAAGAAGAAGAAGAAGAAGAAGAAGAAGAAGAAGAAGAAGAAGAAGAAGAAGAAGAAGAAGAAGAAGAAGACCAACTGCTTAAATATGTATTACACAGTTTATACAAAAGAATTTACCACGCAATTACTAGTTATTACATAAATAACACAGGATTGGAAAAATAAGTACAAGTCATTTGATTATGTTAGGAGCAACAGCAGTTCGATGAATGACATCGGTAAATATAACAATAATGTATGGCGAGATTATTATTGTCCTTGCTTACCGGATGTCAAAAATAATACACAATATAAACGTGACATCTGCAATACTTGGAATCAACGACTGGCAAGAGAAGGTCCACCAGAGAGACGAATGGAGACGGATTGTGTCTGCAGCAAAGAACCTCAATGGCTCGAAACGCTGAAGAAGAAGAAGAAGAGATCTGCAATACAAGTATATTCTCATAGGAAAATTAAAGAAAAGGTAAAGATTAGTTTTCATGCTATGGGCTATTCATGGCTGAGTTAACCATTAACTCTTCTTAATGCATCAAGGAAAAGAGCCGTCATACTGATTTGCCATTGCCGGATTTACCATGAACCCATTTGTGCAAAACTGCAGAAGATTCAGCTGGCCCAGGTTCCAAAAAGTACGTGGACTCCCAGATTATTTGCGCCTGACGTGCCATCAACACAGTGATATCATTGTAACTGTGTAAGTAAACACGAAATGACAAGATTCAGCTGTAAGCTAGTCATTTCATTGTTCGTATGGTCCTGTCTATGAGATGTGTAGCTGCGTTGATTTCACACCATATACAAACACAATATTCTTTTTATTCCTGTATTGTACAATCCCACAGAAAACAAAATGAAGCGTTCTTAGTGGCGATTTGCACAAAAAGTGAAAGCTATCAAGAAAGAAACAAGAGAAGATTGTGGATTTAGTGTTCAACATTTCAAAGCTAACCGATTTCTTCAAAGAAGTTCCATAATATGATATATAGACTGGGGATAAAAACCAAGTTTCTTAATTAGATGTAGACCACTTTGATATCTTCGTGATACAAATATGACGAGGCTGGAATTACCGAGGCCTCCCAAGCAGTTCGCCTGGCAAATGGCTCACCATTGATATCACTTTGGCTGTAAATTGATACATCTACTACACGTGTTGATTCCAGCAGCTTTACATGACATTCCAAGGTTGAAATAATTGCATAATTACAATGTAAGCTGATTGGATCATTCTTATGTCGATGAAAGGTTTTAGTCTGCAAAGGACGAAGTAAATATAGAACAAGATCCAGGTCTGTGTCTTTATTTTTTTCCTGGTGATGTGGCTTGTTGGATTGCTTGTGGGGTTAGTTACTGATAACATGACAATGGGTAATTTGACAACTTTTACCAGCATGTCAGTAGTGGGGAAACCTGCAAGATTGATTGATTGATTGATTGATTTAGGAACCGACATCACAGCATTCGGGACATTCCCATAAGCGCTCCGTCCCCATCCCCAGCAGCCAGCGAAGAGTTCCAACACTAATAGTTCCAGTAGCAATCTGATTATATGTCCGTCTCGCCTTTCCTCTGAGCGTAGAGCGTCGGCCAGATCCCCTCGTCACACCTCGCTGTCTCATTCTTACCAGACTACGGTGATCCATCTGCTCCTCCGAGGTGTACACGTGCTCCCACAAGGCCGCAACCACGTCTGCCTTGTCATGCATCAATACTCCACCAAGTTTTGCCGCGCCAGCCAATCTGTCCGCCTGTTCATTCCCCAGCACACCGGCATGCCCAGGAGAAAAGATCCAGGTGATGCTTGCTACCCGTGACCTCCGAAGCGAAGCTCAAATTGACAAAAGAATACGGGATGTGAAAATAAGGAATTGGAATCGGTATTGGAAATATCTAGGTTTGTCCGATGAAGAACGGAAGGAAAGAACACGTCAAATAGATGACTATAAATCAGTAACAACATATGTCACACAGGAAGATGAGAATCACTGCCCAGTTCTACACATTAAAGAAACATAGATTAAATAGATTAAAACAAGTCAAGACAGATACATCCATTAGATACACATGCAGTACACACAGCGACAGATGAGCATTGTATTTCTGAACACTGAATTCTGTCTTTATAAATCTGTCGAAATTCTTCTGTCCGTAAATTTCACTTATATTCTAATTAAACGACACAATACATATACAGCTAGTTACATATACAATTTAGGAAGTACAATTCTGTACAATCAAGTAATACGTCAAACACTTGTAATATATCAGTCAACCACATACATCACAGTACGTCAATAATATATACATACAATACAAAAATTCACATGGTCGATCAGCTTGTACACGTCATCCACAATATAGCAACTCATAAAGGGTGTTTGAACAAATCTGATACTCTGAACAAACCGTCAGGACATTTCAGACTATCGGAAACCAGCTGATAGTAATTGATGTTAGCAATTGTTAATAACTATGTTATAACTATGTCATTATTGATTTGTCCAGATACATACATATTTAAGTTATTATTGTTACAGATAGTTAGAATACGGCAGTATCTGTATGGAGAGAATGGTTGTAACTACGTATATTGTCATCAAAATAAGATCTGAAGCATGTCGAGCAGACGAAATGTAATCCAACGTTGTAAGTTATCTGCGAGCGAAATCGTCGTATTCCAGATAAGTTAGATTAATTTAAGATATATACATTATGTTTCACTGATTTAAAAAAAAAAAAAAAATGATGAAATTCATGAAAAATTGAGAAAAAAAATAAAAAATATGAATTCCTGAAAAAAAAAAAAAAAGTAAATTCAGGTCAATGAAAAAAATAATTGAATTATTGGGGGGGGGGGGGGGGGGGGGAAATGACAAAACAATAGAAAAGAACACGATTTGTCATTATTTCGTTTAATGCATTTTTCAGTATCACATGTTGTATTATTGTTATTTGGTCATGACAATACATATATATTATGTACACTTTCACACAAATTCCACAGATTTAGTAACCCAAATAGGTAGGGCACATGAAGCAAAGGTTACTACTGATTTAATTTTATGAGGAAATTGGATTAATTTTGATTATTCTGTGATTTCATTTCAATTGTATTATTGCATGGGTTATTATGCATAACTTTAAGATGTATTTATTTCATGAACAGGTTGAATGGGAATGAAAGGAATATTAGCTATCTAGGTAATTAACTTAATATTATTATTATAGAGTAGGATTAAATATTGCAGGTAAATATTAGGCAGCCATACTCATGAGCCACAAAGTAACAACATGAGAAAGTGCCGACAAGAAATATACATATATGAAAACCCCACATGAAGAGTTACACGAAACAGTCGAAGTCGAAGCACAGAAGTTACGTCAACTGTAGTCAGGTCGTAAACACATTGGATTATGGGAAGGTCGACTATGATTATGCACATGGAAGGAAAGAGCGATTCACTTAACAATGATGTCAGTGGAGGCTGGATGTGATGAACACACACATTTAAGGAGCCACTAGGGATGTCCGGGGAGACATTGGGACTTAGTGATGCTGGACTTCAATTCTCTGATATAAAAAGGAGTTTGGGAGCCACACATTGTCTACAGAGATAGATGTGATATGTGTCCGATTTATAATTTTTGTTTGTTTGTGATGTCGTTCATGGCACTAACTATTCACAATGGAATAGGTTATAAGGATAAGGGATACGCTTATGTAGAGACACGGACAGTTATGTGCGACCTTTAGTAGACAATGAAGACGGAGATGTGCGACCATGGACCAATATGACAGGTATGTTCGACTACTGCGACTCATGTCACAGACTGGAAGACTGAGGTGTAGGTAAAATGTCTACAGCATTTTAAATTGACGGGTGGGGGGGGGGGGGGGGCATATGTGCCATGTGTCGCAGGACAAATAATGCGATAATCGGGAAATAGGAAAATACAGCACACATTTAACGCACAATAACTGACTTGGTGATGAAGACGTTAGTGAGCGACAGAGACGGGGAACAGCGATGAAGGAAAGAAGACACTGTTATGATCAGGACAAGATCTGGTGAAGCGAAGGAAGAGAATGTCTATAATCCAGAGAACTTAAGGAGAGGAAGAAGGAAGGAAGGAGAAGAGACGGATTGTAATATGAACATGATTCAGCCGTGGCAAAAATATATGTATTGTCATGACCAAATAACAATAATACAACATGTGATACTGAAATAAGCATTAAACGAAATAATGACAAATCGTGTTCTTTTCTATTGTATTGTCATTTTTTTTTTTTTTTTTTTTTTTTTCAATTCTGTTTTGTCATGTCTTTTCTTTTCATTTCTGTTTGCTTTTTTTTTTTTTTTTTTTTCATGTGTATTCTTATTTTCATGCTTAATTTCTTTTCCCATGAATTCATCTTTTCTTTTTGTTTCATGATTTCATTTTCAACAGCAATAAATGCAAGATAGTGTCCACAAATACGATTCATTAGGACACAAGTCAAAGTTGAGAAATACAAGAAAGAGAGAGAGAGAGAGAGAGAGAGAGAGAGAGAGAGAGAGAGAGAGAGAGAGAGAGAGATTGTATTCACCACCACCATCATCAGTTTACTGGTTTTAAACATCTTACTCCTAATACTTGCTCACAATATGTTATTTGAGAATGGTTTAGTGACTGCCGGAGTACAAGTGTAACTAATTATAATTAAAGCAGCATTACTCATTGAGACTCAATACAAACATACGTAACTCATAGACAAGGTGTGACACTGAGACAACATGTGAACCGATATATTCAGGAAGAGTTTTGTGGATTATTCAAAGGCATTTGACTGTGTACAATATCAGCAACTTTGGGAAATCCTGAAAAATATGGGCTTTCCATCACATGTAGTACAGCTAATAAAAATGCTCTATCTAGACCAACAAGCAGCGGTTAGAATAGATGGCGAGACATCAGATTGGTTTGACATCAAGTAAGGAGTCCGCCAGGGCTGTGTGCTGTCACACTATTTGTTTAACCTGTACGCCGAAAATATTATAAGAAATGTAGTAAGAGATGATATAAACAGGGAGCTATATGATGCCCTAAATATCGGTGGTCATGATATACCAGAAATTCGATATGCTGATGATACAGTATTGCTATCCACATCACAAAATGGTATAGACAACCTAATAACCCCAACCCCCCACACCCCCCCCCCCCAAAAAAAAAAAGAAAAAAAAAATGTGAATCTATCACAACTTATATCTTAACATAGCAAAAACAAAGATAATGCATACAGATAAAACTACTACGGAGAACGAAATATATGTTAATAAGGAAAGATTGGAGGTGGTGGAAAATTTTGAATATCTTGGGTCATTGATTACGAACAATGGTGACACAGTGAAAGAAATTAAACGACGACTATCAGTTGCTCTTCAAAGACTAAAACAACTGAATAAATTATGGAGTGGGACAGATAAAACTACTAAAATTAGATGTTTAAGAGCAAGCATCTTTCCCATTGCAAAATACGCCTGTGAGACCTGGACACTTACTAAAGCTGAACAGCGCATAAATGCCTTTGAATACAAATGTTTTAGACTGGTTCTAATAGTGGATAAAGAAAAGTAAAGGTAAAGAAAAGAACAAATGAATCCATACTTCAGGTGCTAAATATTGAAGAGGGTTGGCTATTAAAGACGATAAACAAAGAAAATTGAAATATTTTGGTCACATGAAACGTCATGAAAGTTTGGAGAGAACAATAATGGAGGGGTATATGCCTGGGAAGAGAGGAAGAGGGCGGCAAAAAAGAAGATGGGTGCAGGATGTATCGGATGATCTCCAGATGGGTGTATCGGCCGCGGGACATCTTGCTTGTTATCGCGAGGTTTTCCGGAACGTTGTTATGGGAGCGAGGTTATTCAAAGGAGGTGCTAATGAATGAATTAACGAATGAATGAATGAATGAACACTGGAAAGATGTCTTGAGACGTGCTATAGCTGTTAATCATACTAAAGCTGAGAATGGCTTAGCTCTACAGGGAACAGAAGACATATTTGGGTCATTGTAAAATAGGAAGGTTTTTTTAGGTCGCCTGAGTTCATTAGAAAGTTTGATCCACTTTTAACAGGTCACATTTCAAAATGTAAATTATCTCAAAGGAAATCCTTGTTTCTTGTCCAAAATCATCTGGGACGAATTCATGCAATTAGTGTCTGAAAAGTTCCACGGGCTAATTGTTGACAATGTACAATCTTCTTGTTCTTTTAATTTGTCGGTTGATTCAAAGTAAATCTGCCACATATCGATGCTGTATTACGATGCTGTATTCAAAATAAATCTGCCACATATCAATGCTGTATTACAAATTTAATACAGGATAATTAGAAAATTGACTGAACCTCTGTTAAAGAGAATATGTGAAGTGTCCTTGAAAAGAATATATGTGATAATATATGATGTGGTCTAGATGTGGATGTCATCACGAGGAGGCCTATACAGTTGAATAATGTGTGTGAATGTATGTGGGTGTATGAACACTGAAGTAAACCCAAAACAGAATTCACCAATTTCTTGAGATTACAGGATACAATCAGACGTTGACAGAAGTAGTCCTCTTTAAAAGTAAAACACGGTTAAATGCAACTGTGATAAAGGGTAATTATAAGACGGACAGCCTGCAGATAACTTTGTGTTAGCCTTCGTTTAGAAATGATACGTCATACCCTAAGGAAATGGCAAAGCAGCTGTTACAGCGCCTGTGTGAAGTTAGTAAGAGAGATTTTTCCAAATGAATGGACAAATCTTACGATAAAGCTGACAGCATTACGCCGGTCTCCTTGGCCTAGATTTTAACGTCTTTTCCCGTAATCCCGTATATCCACGTGAGGAACGTAACCTGCGCGAGAATCGGTAACGGTTCTCGCCGCGTTGGTAACTTACAGGATATGTGAGCCGGTCGCTCAGAAAGCAGTGGCAAACTACTTGAGTAATTTTGCCTAGTACATCAACAGTAGCTGAAAAATGCTGATCTTGACTGCGACGTCCTGTAAGGGATATGGGGAAAATAGCATTACTTGTCGTTGATGGAGGATGCAGTAAACAATTTTAAAAACAAGCAAGTTTAAATATATACATATGTATCCCTTGGCAGCATATTCACAAACTCCGATATGGCGACTGTTTGTTAGCTGCTGTGAAGTGGCGGTTAATTTATTCTCTACGCTGCAGTTGCTCTATACATTTTGTTTCAGCCTCATCCAGCCTCTGGAAAATACTTTAATGTCTTTTGAAATCTGTCTGTGACAGAAGATGCGAAGCACATGCCATAATCCCTGCGGCAATTTTGACAACTTTATGTACAAATTTAGAACCATTGGAAACTAAAGCTGAAGACCTGGACAAAACAACACTAGAAGAGAAGCAAATAAGCGTGTAAATAAGATGCAATAGCTAGTATTCATTTTATGTTGAATTTCTGGGATGCCATTTTCCTACATTTTTATTTAGAGTAAACCAATTTCTACAGAATAAGAATCTGAACTAGCTGACTAGCTATGAAATTAAGAGATTAATTTGAAAATTAACATTCAAACGAATGTGACCAAATGTTGATTACAAGGGAACTCGAACTCCTAAATGTATCAGAAAGTAAGTAACCTGTGATGAAAATACACCATCGGTATATCTAAACGCCATACATAATTTTTGTATCGCTATCTTTTACACAACTGTTGACAAACTGAGATGAGGTGACGAGGAGAGATATACAAAGAAATAGCAGAGCTATTTAATTGTCTAAGTAATGTGGCACATAATGTCACTTCGTCTCATCTCATCTCATCTCATCATGTTCCTCTTGTACCTTGCGGTGTCGAGGTGAAGTATAAACTTCGTGAGAGTGCCCGATTATGGGCTTCATATATCGATATTCCCATGGACTCTGCTATTCCCTCCGTCCAACGTTTACGTGGTCGGCCTCTTCCTCTGTTTCCATCCGGTCTGTACACCATTGGTTGTTGTGGTATGCTGTTGACTGGTAACTTACTTGCATGGCCAAACCATTTGACTTGCTGCTTTCTAATAAAATCTAGTGCTGCTTTAACCCCCACTTTAGTCCTGATTTCTTCATTTCTGATCTTATCTCTTCTTGATACGTTGAGTATTCTTCTCAGGAACCTCATTTCTGTTGTGATTTTTCTTTTCTCTTTTTCTGTCATTGTCCAGGTGTGGCATTGGTAGGATAGAGTTGGTAGGAAGATTGTGTTGTAAAGTGCTTTCTTAGTAGTTACTGATACATGTTTGTTCTTTAGTATTGGTGCCATTTGTCCAATGTGTTGATTTGCCTTATTGCACCTATTTTCGATCTCGTCTTCTGATCTGCCATTTGATGATATTATACTTCCCAGGTACTTGAAACTCTTCACTTGTTTCAAGGGATGTTCGTTTAGGTGAATTGTTTTTGTTTGTTCTTCTTTAGTTATAGTCATTACCTCTGTTTTGCTTGTGCTAATTTTCATGTTATGTTCCCTACACATTTCGTTTAGACTATTCATATGGTCTTGTAATTCAGCTTCTGATTTTGCTATTAGTGCTTGGTCGTCCGCAAACAGGAGTTCTCTAATGGTTAGATTTGCAGATGGTTCTTCTTCTGTGTTCTCGTCATGTGGTATTCTTGCTATCTCTGCTTGGCTGGTTTCTTTACATATGTTGTCTATATATGTGATGAACAGGAGAGGGAACAGGACATAACCTTGTCGTACTCCAGATCTTATGGTGAAGGGTTCTGAGTGTCCTCCAGTTGCTCTCACTATGCATTCACTGTTGGTGTATAAACTTCTACATAGGTTTGTTAGATGTGTACACACTCCATATTGTTTAAGGATTTGCCACAACTTGTTTCTATCTACTCTATCGAATGCCTTTTCTTGGTCGACAAAGGCTAAGTAGAGTGTTTCATTGAATTCGATTGATTTTTCTATAAGTTGTCTAAGAGCAAAAATTGCATCTGTGCATCCTTTGTTTTTCCTAAATCCAAGTTGTGTTTCGCTTAGCTGGGGTTCTAAAGTAGTTTGTAATCTTTTTTGAAGAATTTTGCAAAATATTTTCCCAGTATGACTCAACAGTGAAATGCCTCTGTATTGTGTGCAGTCTCTTTTGCTGCCTTTGTTTTTCTAAATTGGGATAATTATGGCATTTCCCCAATCTCGTGGTGTCTGTTGTTCTACCGAAACATGATTGAATAGTCTATGTAGCCAAGCTGTTCCTACTTCTCTTGCTGCTTTAATTAGTTCATTTGGTATTTCATCCTGTCCTGGTGATTTGTTCAATGGGGCTAATCTGATCGCTTCTATAATTTCTTCATTTAGTATGTCTGGTTCTAGTTCTTCGGTGACATCTGTATAGGTCTCTTGAATTCCTGTGACATCTGATGGGATGTTGAGAAGTTGTTCGAAATACTGCTTCCATCTTATTAGGATTTGTTTTTGTTCACTTATTGGTTCTCCATTTTCGCTGTTAATTATTTCAGTTGGATCAAAGGGTTCTCCTCTGGCTCGCACTGCACCTATCTTTTTGTAGAAGTTTCTAGTTGCCTCCTTGTAGTTTTTTTTTAAGGGTTTCTCCATAATCTTCCCAGTCTTTTTGTTTTTCCCTCTTTACTATTCTATTCACATGTCTTCTCGCTATTCTATATTCTATGCGATCACATTCCTGTTTGGTCTTCAACCACTTTTTATATATTTCCTTTTTGGCTTTTACCGCTTTCTTTACTTCTGTGTTCCACCAACTTGTTATTTTCTTTATCCGTGTTTTGCGTTTTTTCGTGGTTCCACGTGTTATTTTTGCAGTATTTAAAATGCTTGATTTGAACATCTCCCATTCTTCTTCCATTGCTTTTCTCTCTGTAGGTAATTTTTCAAAGAGTTCAGTTAGTTCTTTCTCATAATTTTCCCTTACTGCTTCGTCTTTGAGGTTTTTTAAGTTTACTGATTCGCATGGCATGTATTTTCCTGCTCTTTGTTTTCTTCTTCTGATGGTTCTTATTGTGGCAACGACTGCTTTATGATCTGTGTTTATACTGAAATTGGGCACTGCCCTTGCATCTAATATATTTCTCTGTCTGTTATTTCTTGTCAATATAAAATCAATTTGGCTTTTAGTATCTAGATTGTTCCATTTATACAATGTGTATACTTGTGAATCTTTATGTTTATAGAATGTGTTTGTTATATAGAGGTCGTGTTGGCTGCAAAGCTCTAATAGTCTACTTTCGTTATCATTCCTTTCATTTTGCTGATCTCCAAATGCTCCCAGATGTTTTTCTATGCCCACTCTATTATGTCCTAGTCTTGCATTGAAGTCTCACATAACTATGATGTTGTCCTGCTTATCTATTTTATTTAGCACGTCATGTATGTCTTCGTAGAAGTCCTCGCATTCTTGCTCATTATTGTTTGCATCTGTTGTCACATTTATTGATTATTGTTTGTCACTTCGTCATCTGCTGAAATTGAAAGATATTCTCAGCTTTGTCAAAAGCTGATTGAATCTTCCTTTAATTTTTCAACTGACCTTCAGCATGCTCACTCGCATATGCGTCATCAGTTCAGCGCAACAAAATCATTTTCAAAAAGAAAGAAAGAAACAAACAAGCAATTTTAATTATGCTGAATTGTATCAAATAATCGTAGAAGACAGTACTGAGTTACCAGGAAATGCCTTGGAAAGTAAAAACTGGGCCTTCCAATGAACACATCACCCAACTAGTTCGGTGTGTCTATAAACATATGTGTATAGCATCATATGCCCTGTGCGCATTAATCTTTTAACATGGTCCTTCATTTACTTTTACTTACTATCCAAATATTTTTTTTCGTATAATTTTCACCTAATGGTCACAAAGTGCTTAGCCGAGCTTCATTGACTCAGTTGAAGTATAATGCATATGCCAACAGTACAACTATGCCACGGCACGCTTGGTGTCTCCTTATTCTAGTAAGTGAAGAAGCAGGTTTGATTTCAAGGTCGGACCAAGAACATCGTAATCAGAATCAGAAAAAAGTATAAGAAAACATTCAAATATAAATAACGTGGACGTAAATAAAAATAAACATCATTTTGTATCTTACCGAGTTTTGTTTCATATCGAAAAATACAATTGTATTTTAAAGTTTTGTTTATATTTTGAATTACATTTACAGAGGCACCGGAATCGCGTACGTGCTTAGGGCCTGAACAGCATTCTTCTGTTTTTCTTTATAGGCGTGTGTCAATTTTCGGGATGGTTTTGGTTTGGCTGCGGAACCATGTCGCATGTGCGGGCAAAACTATTCTTAACAGATTCAATGCTAAACAAAATTTAAGTTTGGATCAAACAAAAATGGATGACGAAAAATTGTAAGGGTGTGTCACAGTTATGATTTAAAAGTTGTTAATATTGACTAAGACATGTTGAATTATAGCGCAATGACACGATTTCGGCAATATATACGCCCATGGCAGATACGGGGAATCGTTTAAGACTATTAATCATTCCATGGCACTTAATCAGTTAGGGCACTAGTAAATATAGTGATTTCATGAACCTCTAATTTGACGATGGAAAATGGCAAAGACATCGGGTGTTCCCTGCCATTGTCCAGTTTATACAGGCCCGGAACATGACATGAGTTGTAACAGTGAGGTCTGCATGAGGAGGCCGTGTGAAGTCACCCACCAAGGCACTGGTGACAACAGCCTGAAAAGCGCTCCGGACGTTTTGTGAGAGGACAAAAAGTCACCTTCAGGAGTCAGACGGGAGCCATGGTCAGTGTCGGACCTGGTTCTGAGTCCAGTAGAACGGCCATATATTGCGCCCCTACTTTTGTAGTTAGAGTGTAAAATTGTAATCTCTGAATATTGTGTTTAAGTGAAATGTGGTGTAAATGATAATGTAATTCGTACCGTATTCGGAGAAAATAGAAGTATAAAACGGTACCTGTGTTGCGTTATTCAAGACGTATTGAGTTTGGTCCAAATCACTAGTTGTCGTGAATAGTGCAGTGAAAGAACTTAAACCTAACTCAAGTCAATGAGAGAATTAATCACAATGAGAAGACCACAGCACAGCCAGTCAGAAAAGTGTTGGTCTAGAAATGATGCACAAAAACGTGACACAGTCAGAAAAATAATTGACAGTTGGCACCATGGCGAGACTGCTCCAGTTGCTTGTAGCCCTGTGGCGGGAGTCTCTGTGGCGAAGTGGTCAAGCCGTTTTACTCGTGTTCCGAAGGTTGTTGGTTCGATTCCGGGCCGCGCCCTTCAGTTTACGAGTTAAATGTTTCGGAGACTCCTGTGGGTCGTCGCTAAAAGCTACGGAGTTCGTGCTTTGTGCGACGCTTTCTGTGCTACGGAAAGAGACCGAGCCATATGGGATCAAACCTGGTGCAATGAAGTCGACCCTGTCGACTTTTAAGCGACTTTTTTAAGCGACCTGTGGCGGGATCATCGGTGTCAACCCAAATATGGTCTGTTCCCATATATCTGCCAGTGACAATCAAAACGCGTATCAGCCATGCGCGTATTATTAATAAAGAGCCTAACTCGCCTATAGCATATTATGAACTATGTACCTAACTCGCCTTCAGTATTATATTATGATCAACGAGCCTAACTCGCCGATGGCACCATGGGGACTTCAAAAACGGAGATTTATGAACTTCTTGATAAGAAAAACAAAACCTTAGACATTATAGTTTCTTGGGAAAGTAGACACAAAATTAAGAACTTAACTAATAACACTTTTAACAGACGATATCGACAGTCAACGAAATGTGACAAATGAGTTCACGGCGACCGTTGAAAATGGTCAACGCTGACCAATCGATAAGAGAAAATGTCGCACAATTGATATGTAATCAAGATTTCAAGATGTCAAGCCCACACAGTTTCGTGATGAATGGCAACCTTTAGAATAGGGTGTTTACATCCAAATTGTAATAATACAAGACATCTGGAGTCAACGATGCATAATGAAGAGATGTATATACGAACTTGGACATTGATTATACCGACATCAAAAATTTTAGACAATTGTTACTGGTATTTATTGTTTCAACACAAGCGATAGTAGAGACACAGGAGGTCAATGCGAGTACACATCGACACCCGACGGCTGGATATAGGTCAACACAAGATCACAGGATGGACACAATCAGATCACAGCAGACGAGTGTAACTTTAATGCGAGGAAAAATGTTCAGATGTGGCAGCAAGACAGATGTGATTAATGGAGGATCCAATTCCAGAATTTCATAAGGACATTGTGAAGAAATGTGGTTATAGAACATTTCATTAGGAGATCGTGAAGAAATGTGTTTATAGAACATTTGTCATCTAATACTAAAACATTAACTAGACCACGGACATTTTACAAAATTGTTACCTCAGCGACATTTTAGTGAACAAGAAGAAATGGGAACTATAAAATTATTCACTGCAGAACTATTTAGACCCGTCTGTCGGAAGAGTGCCAAGAAATGTAATACTGATAGGAGTATCGAAACATTGTGAGTGTTTAGAGCTGTGAAAGATAGATAAAATAAAATTAACAATGAAACATTTGTGAGAAATACGTTGGTGTTATAAAAGAGTGTGTAGAAAATGAACAGTGTTGGATAAAAGCCGAAGATATTAAAATGGTATCAATCATTCAGAAAATAACAGTGTGTATAATATCATGGACAGGACAGTAGAACAATGTGGTGATACAAACTATAATTTACAAAATGATGGACATTTAGAACTACCTTATATACGGGCATTTTGTGTTAGGAAAAGGACATTTGAAAGTAACAAATTGTGCGATAAATATATAGACGCTGTGTAGTTGTTATTGATTACTAAGCGTGTGTAGTATTGTGAAATGTTATTAATGTTTATTGAGGATGTGTTAGACACGTTAGTGATGTAATTGTTCAAAGTTACAGTTGCTAAATGGAAACAAACAACCTAGTTATTAGAGCAAGTACAGAATATAGCCTACAGTGAATTAATAGTAAACACAAAGCATCTGTGACTATTGCTTTACAATTTCAATTAGTTACATGATTCGAGAGTTATTTAGAGTTTAGAAAGTAGTACAATGTTAAGTATATAAATATAGTAGTTCATAATTATACATTATGGCTATTAATTAGTTATTGGAATATAGCAGTATATAATTAGTTAAGGAATGTAGAGGGTATCATTATAATTAATTTTTGGTTGATAATAGTAATGGACTAATATAAGTAGATAGCCTGCAGTGGCAGTGTAAAGATGAATTCATGGAGAAAACAGTTAATAACCTTAGGCGATTGATTTCAGTAATATTGAGTTAATATCGAGCAAGGCGAATGGTTTCATATCAGACAGGTGGAGTCCTATGGTTGCTTTGCCGATGTAGTATTTATTTGGTAACATCATGAGTTCTCTGGTGCAGCAGTGGCATTGCGACTATGGGAAGCATTAGTTTGAGATGAAATTGTGCACGGTTGTGTTTTGGTTGACATCATATATTTCAGCTTGGTTTGATATATTATGACGAGTTGGAAAGTCTTTCAGGTCGACTGAATTCAGTCGGTGCTGTCTCTGCGTTTTCGATTTTGATTAACATCATAGGATCCGTCGATTGTACAGCGCAGACATAGCAGGCAGTGGGACAAGACTGACTTGTGTTGAACTCTTTTATGATTGTTTGTCAAAACATCGGGGGAGGGGCACCGTCGACATATAGTATTTTGATGTTGTGTTTCTGCATGTCGACATGTGCGCTTTTCAGGGTTTGACGACATAATTGACAGAGTAGTTAATCAGATCTATTGCATTTTCGATTAACCATTATTACTGTATGGTTGTGTTGTGTTTCAGCCAATGACATGGAACGGGTGATGTTGTTCATGCATGATCTTAAAACGATTCGGATACGAAAGAAATGGAATAATATATTAGATTTATCCTACTAGGAGAACAGATTACTGAAAGGGAATATGGCTGAATTGCTAGATGATTGTTGTTCGATATTGATGCAATTGGTTGATCTATTGATCGTTGTTGACATTGGAGGACTATTGTTCTGTGGTGACATTGTTGATCTAAATTTAAAAAAAAAATTTTTAAATTAGAGGGATGGTACACTGTTAATTATTAGTTGTTAACTGGTCAGTTTAGTATTGGAATGGTTAGATAGAGAATTAATGGAAAGACAGATAACATTAAGAAATAATAATAATAAAATACAAAAATAAGAAAAACTTGAGGGTTGATAATGAAAGTATAAAATCGTATATAATGTAAGTTTCAGTCATCAGGAACTTAAAGCTACCACATTTTGAGCATAATGAGTGAGCTCAAGTCGGATCAAAGCGATCATCGACAGAGAATTGTCTTAAACATTACTCAATGTAACTGTATTCGGCAATTACGAACTGGGTCTTCAACGACAGAGTAGACTGTCCGACCATGACACTGGCTTGCAGTATCAACAAATTAAGATTGATCAGACTTGGGCGGTCGGGGAAGTTATAATCTGCCATGGTTGACCAGAAAAATCCTTGCAGACCTGAGATGAGGGACTTTTGCGAATAATGGTAAATGTTAGCACATATAGTGAGATTGGCCAATTTATGGTGACCGCCATGAACGTGACAAACCGACAACATGCTATAGGTTGAATATAAAATACATTAATATACTTTAACTTTCGCGTATGGTTTCTTTACTGTTTTTCCTCACATTATTCACTTTTCTTCCTTGGACATCATCTGGTGTATAATACGCTTTTTCTGACGCACCCAGACACTGTCAGTTTATAGAATAATGTGAACTAAATTTGATTCTCTCCATTCCATAATTGTTCACACACTACACTGTTACTTGATTCTCTCCATCCCATAACTGTTCACACATTACACTGTTACTTGATTTTCTCCATCACATAAATGTCCACACATTATAATGCTACTTGATGCAGGCGTATGGAAGAACGCATTATGGGCATTCTAACATGTGAAATACACTGTACACTGTACAGCTTTGATACCTTCTGACAATAATTAGAAGAGAAATAGGATGGCCGTCATATCTAGACAACGTAAAAGTAAACCTGCTGAAAAACGACACAATTACTTATGCCCCTTTGGCGCCTGCAGAGATTAATAGAACACGTCTGACCGAGTACTGAATGAAGTATTGCTATAGTATGTCCACATTTGTTTGCCTTCATTCACGATCAATTATTTTGAAAACTGTCTGTTGCATCGTTATGAAATTTTTCCAGCCGTCTTATATTTACCCCCACCCAAGGAATATGTCTTTGATAGGTCCAAAAACAACTTAAATCATTGAAAGCGGCGACATTCCTTTGATGTTTTGCTGAACAACTAAAGATTTCTCGTTAACAAAGTTATTTTTACGGTAATGGGAGACCTGTCAATTCTGATGACACACAAAGGCGTATCCGGATACGTATGGGAGTGGGTGCAATGAAAGAACTAGCTTAAAATTGACAGGGTCGGCTGCATTGCACCGGGTTTTTATCCCACATGGCTCAGGTTTCTTTCCGCAGCGCGGAAAGCGTCGCACTAAGCACGAACTCCGTAGTTCCAGCGACGACCCTCGGGAGTCTCCGAAAAAATGCACTCGTGAAATGAAGGACGCGGCCCGGAATCGAACATACAACCTTCGGAGCCCGAGTCAGACGACTTGACCACTTCACCACGGAGATTCCCGAGAGGGGTGCAATGTGTAATATCTTCTTTGCGTTCATCCGGAGTGTATTTTTTCAGATGTGATTGCGGTGTGTCTGGTTAGGCACCCTTGGGTCGTAACCCTTTGGCCAACACATCCGACTTTTAGCGTGCATTTTTGAACAGGTTAGCATTCCTGGGAGACTCTCACTTTTGTGGTACTGTCCACCTCCCAGCTGGTAAAGTTGGAACAGTCGAAGACTGCACGGTCCTCCTTCAAATGAAGGCAGGGACAGTCCATAGCATTTTCCGCCATCCTGGGTGGCTTCCATAATTGCATAGCCGACACATAACGCTCTGGTGCTGGGCTCACCGAGGGAATCGTCACGTCCTGCTCATGGCTGCTTTGATTCCTCACTTCAATATATTGGGTATTTTGTTCGCCCCGTGCCGTTCCCGCACAAACCAGACAGGTCTGCAGACGGTATCCACTCAGCGAGTTTTCGGACATGTGCTTGTCGTTGCGCCCGTCAGAGCTGTTCCAGGCACGACAGACATTCGGAAAACTACCTAGCCAGAGCTGTTCCGAACAAGAGCGGCATTCGGAAACTAGGTAGTCAGAGCTGTTCCTAGCACGAGAGACATTCGGACGAGACATTACACTCGGACGTAAATGCGTAGTGCCAATTTTTAGTTTGCCACCCGTAGGACGGCACTTCCGACTTCAGCAGGCATTTTTTAATGAGGTTAGCTTCCTCGGGTTTCGAGGCACGTTAGACTTATTGTTGTGATGTCGCCCACATCTCAGCTGGTCAAGATAGAACGATCATCGACATCACGGTTAACCCTCAAGGGAAGGCAGGGGCAGACCATGGGCATATCCAAGGCTATCCAAGGAGGCTTCCATAATTGCAGAGCCGGCACATATTGCTCTGAGACTGGGTTCACACAAGGAGTTGCGACGTCCTGCTCATGGCTGCTTTAGTTCCTCACTTCCATGTGTTGGGCATCTCGCTTGCCACTGGTCGCTCAAGCACACACCAGGAACGGTCAGACTGCGGATCGACATCCACTCGGTAAGCTTTTGCTTTTGACTTCGGACCACGCAATGGATTCGCTAGCCGTGCGTTCCATTTCGTGTTATTGAGACGTTTTTTCACTTTTTTCTACACTCTATGTGTTAGATACAGACAGTTTTCGTAGCCATTTCATTCGACTGGGACACTTTCTGCATTTTATATTCTCGCTCACTGGGTAGGCTACATGTGCTGCCGGCTCAGCACCTTACTTCCGTGTAGCAGTGAGCGAGAAACGGCCAGGCCCTCTCATCCGGGAATCCGTCATATTCCCAAGCTGAGAGCCTTCAACCACACAGTATCAGAACTGGGCATGTAGCGTGCTCAGTATCTACCTCTATTTATCGGTAGGTGTGTATCGGCCCGGCTCTCAGACCCTCGGGTTTGTGGCTTAGAGGCGTTCAGCCACAGCCCTCGACAGAGAGCCTTAGAGTATTGTCCAGACCAAGGTCTTCTGCCTTCGTGTACCTGATTTAATCTTTTAACTGTTATCCTCAGTCTACCTGCAGAGCAGCAGGTTGTGTGTCTCTTAGCCTGGCCCCTATCCCATAAGCTGTCCGATATGTAGTTTTCATCCATCGGCAAGCAGATGGGGTCAATGGGACACGCAAGCTCCCCCACCACGGCAAGGTGGAGACACATCAGGGGAGCAATGTGTAATATTAGTAAAGACAGAGAATTTAGAGGCACGGGGTAAATAATTTGTAAATTAACAGAAAAGTAGAAGGAATATATTTCTTACCTTATTTTTCATTTCCTTCTTGTTTCTTCAGCTGATGCTGATGCTGTAATGTTTAGGGCCTGCAATTCGTCTCAATAGTTGGAGCAAAATATCCCAGTGAATGTGTATGTAGATTAAGATCTGCGATCTGCCCAGACCTTAATCTGTGTCGGACGATTCCAGTAGGTTGATGATTGCTCTCGGTTGCATAAAATTCAATCCATCCTTTCTCCAATAGTCCTCTTCCTCTTTCAACACATGGTCCTGACGTTTTTTCCAGTAACTTTTATCAATATTTAATAGCGCGGACGGACAGACAGACAGACAGACAGACAGACAGACAGACAGACAGACAGACAGACAAGACAGACAGACAGAAAGGTAGGTATGTAGGTAGGTAGGCAGAAAGGTGGGTGGGTGGGTGGATGGGTGGATAGCTGGCTGGCTGGCTGACTGGGTGGGTGGGTGGGTGGGCCGGCAGGCAGACAGACAGACAGACAGATAGATTAGATAGATAGATAGATAGATAGATAGATAGATAGATAGATAGATAGATAGACAGATAGATAGATAGATAGATAGATAGATAGATAGATAGATAGATAGATAGATAGATAGATAGATAGATAGATAGGCCGACCGACCGACCGACCGACCGACCAGACAGACCAGACAGACCAGACAGACCAGACAGACCAGACATACAGACAGACGACAGATAGATAGATAGATAGATAGATCCCCGCCAGATGCCGGGCCTTGTCAGCTAGTTTATTTATATAATCACTTTTCATGAAAGAACCCTCATTTGGAGACACCTCTGAATCTTCGGGCTGTTTGTTTCAAAACGGAAATCACGTGAAAATTTTAAAAAAATGCGGGGACGTGTCTTGGTGAAGCTGTAATACTTTTAAAATCATGGACGTAATCTCTAAGTCGTAATTAATATACCGCATATAAACTAACTTTGACATCTGCTGTAAAATCTCCAGAACAAAATTTTATTTGTTGGGTGGACATAATGATAAGGTTATATACTAAATCTCATAATTTTCCCTCAGTTGGTTACTGAGATATTGAATTTTATATTGAGGCAACAAAAAACAAAAACAAAAAAAAAAACACACACACTAGTTCTGGCAACACATTTTAAAGTTAGTGAGAACTCAGAAAACCTTGCGCGCTAAATCTAGGTTCCATGAGTGAAGATGAAAAGCCGGAATACAGTTTTGTTCCATGTCCCATTGACTGATTCACTTGATAACCACGATCGACGTAATGGCACTCGGAGGAGATTTGCGTACGCTACACATCTCTCTTATGGTCACACATCCATCCAGGTGGGATTACACATTAGCATATTGATAAACGTTGTCTGAAGCGTCTGACCTGTACTGACATGAACTACTTACCCGTTAGGAACATTATCTCATAAAGAACGCAAGTCGTCCACCAGCTTTGTGCAACATGTTTTTCTCTCTTTGAGTTTGCATGTGCGTTTTACATGAAGGATCCATATTGTACTTCACGAGTTATGGAAGGGCTATTAAAAGCTATACGCCGGGTGATACGAAAGAGACACGCTATTGCTACCATCCACAAATACTGACTTTCGGACATGAGTGTTTAAGAATATCGTCATCAGATACTAAATTCTTAAAAAGTTAAATAGTTGACACGACATTTGAATATAACATAATTGAAAGCAATTACACTGTCCTCACCCCGAGGAGCTAAACGCTATACCAGAAGCACGTACTACAATAGTTGTAACTTCAGGCTATCTTAGACTCGTTTACTACAATAGATGTAACTACAGGCTGTCTCAGACTCAGTTAGTACAAGAGATGTAATTGAAGGCTCTCTCAGATCACTACAATAGATGTAATTAAAGCCTATCTCAGACTCAAGTACTATAATAGATGTAACTACATGATATATCCCACTTAAATACTACAACTGATGTAACTACGGGCTACCTCAGACCCATGTACTTCCATATACGTAACGGACTCAAATACTACAATACATAACTACATTCTATACTAAACTTAAATACTACAATGGATGAAACAGCACGCTATACCAGACACAGGTGTTTTAATAGAAGTAACTACGGGCCATATCAGACTCAAATACTACAGTATATAAAATATATATTAAAAGATTTATTAGACACGTGTAATTTAATAGTTGTAACTACAGGCTAAATGAGACTATTATGAGTACTATATTAGAAGTAACTACAGAATATACAGGACTCACTCAGTAACTACAATAGATATAAATACAGGCTATATCAGACCCAAGTACTACAGTAGGTGTAGAATTCGTAGAATGAACTATGAACATCTCGAGATCAACATGATAGTGAACAATCCACACTGAGACAATACGAGAGGAAGGGGTCCCCTTTGCTTTCAGATATCCCGGGTAAATATCTTACAGATTCTAGGGAATTGGAACTTCCCTGCTACACGTGAGTCTCAAACCCCCCCCCCCCCCCCACCCCCAACCCAAGATGGTTAATTAACTCCGGACTACTATTCACACGCTCCGATAAATGTCTTCACAACGTACATAAATACGAGAGCGAGTCAATAAGAAAGTCACGCAGCTATGTGACATGGCAGGTAAATGTAGTTGGTGTTTTCTACAGGTATCATTAGGTGACAGCAACATCGAACTTTATATTCCCATTCGTCAGGTGGCGATAGGTGTCTCATGCGCATGCGCAGCGCATAAACAAAATGGCGACAGTACTTACGGAGTGTACAACCAAAGAGCAACGTTCTGTTGTGCGTTTTTTTGTGATTACCTGCAAAAGACATTCATAAGGAAATTCTTCCTGTTCTTGCTGACAAATGTTTGTCCCGTAAAGCAGTGCATTGCTAGGTAGACAACTTTTCTCAAGGACGCTCTAAAATTGTTGATGAAATCCGATCTGGTCGTTCTGTTGAGATTGCAACAGAAGCATCCGTGCAGCGGATGGAGGGATGATTAGAGGTGACAGGCGAATAACGATTGACTCTGTAGCATCTGCAATAGGGTGCTCACATGGTTCAGCATACGGCAAAATGCACGATCGATGTACATTTAAGACAGTATGCTCAAGGTGGGTACCCAGACAATTGAAGAGGAACATAAAATGAACCGATCTGGCCTGTTCTTGGATCATCTCTGTCGATACGAAGATGAAGGAGAAGACATGCTGAACAAGACTGTTACTTGGGATAAATCATGGGTGTATCACTACCAGCCCGAATCAAAGCGTGCTTCAATGCAATGGAAACATCCTTCTTCACCTTGTGTCCAAAAATTCAAGGTTACGCCACCAACAGGAAAAGCTGACAGTGTTCCGGGATTGTCAAGGAGTGCTTTTAACCAATTTCAAGCAGAAAGGTGACAATGTGAATTCTGAATCGTACTGTGAAGTTATATCGATGCTTTATGATGCGATTCGAAGAAAACGCCCCGGACTGCTGACTAGAGAAGTGTTGCTTCTTCATTACAATGCCAGACCACATACGGCTCGATTAACTCAGGAGAAAATTAACCAACTAAGGTGGGAAGTTTTGGAACATCCACCTTACAGCCCCGACATAGCACCTAGCGATTTTCACCTTTTTGGTCTGTCGCGAAACGCACGTGGGTCTCAGACGGGACAACACAGTACCCACTCTGTCCCACCTCGTCTCGGTGGCTAGGCCACATTTTAAGGCGGGTGAGGGGGATTTCCGAGGAAAAAGAGTTAGGACCGTCTTATGGGTCCTAGAGATGTTATGAATCGGGATTGTCGTGAACTCCACGGGTCCCGAGAATCATATCTCAAATCTTTGAGTGTGCGCAGATCTTTTCTGGTGTAAATCGCACACTCTTCTAAAACTCGGGGAATGCTGAGCTGCCTTCACTTTCGTGAGGTAATGCTCGGAGGTTTTCGGCAGGTTCCGTGAGTGTGTTCTTCTGGACCTGACACGAAGAGGTCATTCGGTAGCCAGTCATCAAGAAGGGAGGCCGCATCTATAGCAAGCTGTATAATTGGCATCACGGGGATCCGGAGAATACTCTACAGAGATTGTTAAAGCCATCCTTTCACGGCCAGGTCCGCCAGCTGTAATCTGTGCAACTCTTATAGAGATTGATCTACAGTGGTGGCATTGTTGTCCTTGAGACGAGGGGCCGTGTCTTTGATCAGCTGTATCATGATGTACCTTTCGGGGCTCCAGAGGGGACCTACAGCCCAGAGCTTGATGGACCTACCGGGTCGCTGCCTGTTGCATAGTTGATCCTAAGTTTTAAAGGTTACCCACTATTATACTTGGCGTCGTTTAACTAAAGTTTGTATTACAGTTGTGGGTCAATTAGCAACCAGGCCGGCTAGTTGCGCCGTGAGGCCTGGGCTCTGACCGAGATTTACACGTTGACCTCGGGTCAGCGGACACCAGCTGTTAGTTAAGTCTCGACCAGGCATGCTAACTGTGTAGTAAGCCTGTGTGTGTACTATGACCTAGATTAAGCTGAGGCCAGTGTTCAACAGACAGGCCGGAATGTATTGTGCCAGCCAACTTAGTGGAGCTGTCTGGTCGAAGCAATTTAACAGTACATTCGACGCCCTATCTCGACAATGGGGTATCTTAGGGAATTATTGTTCGGACAGAGAACTTTCTCTTGAACAGAGCTTTAATTTGATTCCCTTAATGAATATGCTGACAGTAGTATGTTTCAATCATCATCAGGTGGCGTGGTTGAAACCAGCACTTGTCAAGCACTCATGTATCGCGTGGATATTTCATCAGTGTTGTGTGACTCTACAGTTCCTTTAATAAGAAGGGAATACTTTGTCATGCGGGTCTATCTTTCTATTGTCTCTATACTTTCATCAGAACCAGATTGTATGGGATGGTTGAGTCGACACAATTCCTAGGCAGCCAAAGGAATTTATTCAGGTGATGAGTGTCTTTATATTCATACACCCACACACAACAGAAATCCCGTTATCCGAGGCAGAAAGGTGGGAAGCGACAAACGCAAGAACATGAAACTCTTCTGTTGTTTCTCTGGTCTTTAAGTCAGTATTTCAGGTTAGTTATCAATGTAGTTTTATTATCTCCCATTAACCTTGGAGGTGTCATAGAGTACTTACCTGAGGTATCCTGATATGCTTATCTACTTTTCTGATGAGACAGATTGTGATTAAGAAAGATGATGTAGGCCATAACACTTGATGATCTCCATAGGAGGTATGCATTTCTGCCATCCTCACGAATGGAACCTGTCATCAGATCTACTATCTATTAGGTATGAGACTTGTGGCGGAAAAGCTACTGACCTACGTTAGGATTACCAGGAGTCGTAACTAAACCAGTCGGTGAGACATGTCTGGAAAGTCAGACATAATACTATTGTGGCCTGAGCTGGAGGAACTGACCACAATGAATAGGATGTTAGTGTAGATGCGTATTGATGTAGTGTGTATTGTGTGTACACCTGGCCTGTTCTTGCTTACAGGAACCCCTTTGAGGTTGCGGTGGGCGAGTGCCCTTTACTGTTAATGGTTGTTGTTCCTGTGGGCGAGTGCGCTTGGCGGTGTGCTGTATCTGGTGCTGTATCATGTGGGCGGCTGCCTGTTTGCAGTGGCCTGTGTGCTGTTGACGCTTGGCTGATTCCAGAGAGCCTGTTTGCAGTTGGTCCGTTGCTGGTGTGCTGTGACTTTCCATGGTGCTAAAAACCAAGTGGCTAGTGGCTGCTGAACTTTACTTGGTCAAGTTCCGAGGCTCCAGGATGCATCATACAGGATCAGGTGAATGTGTCTTACCACCTTGGTCTACACACTGACACTCGATACTACACTGACATACCTATGTGGGATGATGACAATGTCAAGCAGACTACTCTCACCCAATTGACTGTTCATTGCTGTATGTCTGTCTGTAGGTTTGTTCGTCTATGTGTTCCAGTCGGAATCTCCAATAAAGATTCTAGATTCGCCTTTTATAAGGTTGTTCGCTTATAGTAAGTTAGGTGTCTTCCTGTATTCACAGTAGTCCCAGGGAAGAGTCGTCCGGGAACTGTCCTGGGGACAATCGATGTAAAGGGTAGACAGAAGGTAATCCTGAACCCCAATTAAAATATATCGGCAACCACCGAGAACCAGGCCGGTGTTGTCACATGGTCCAATGAAGACCCATCTTGCCGGGAGACATTTCGATAATGACGCCGAAGTTGAATTTAAAGTAAAAACGTGATTTAGAAAACAGAGCACGCAGTCTATGCAGCCGGTTTGGGAGGACTGATAAAACGATGGGATAAGTGCATCAATGTTGGTGGAAATTATGTTGAGAAATAAAGAGACGATGTATGTATAAAAATAAACTGATTTCAAGTTGCTATCATATTTAGTTATTTTTCTACAGTCATTGGTGACTTATTTATTGACTTCCCATCGTATAAGTGCGGTATTCATTGTCAGGAGGAGTGTCACATTTTAGAGTCCATGACATACACATACACAATATTGTCACATATTTTACGACAGACAATTCACAAGACAAGATCAGCATTCTCCGTGTGAATGAACAAGGTCAAATTGAAAAGAATTTAATTTAGAACTACAAGAGAGAAAGATAGTAAGAGTAGATTCGATATAACAATTTAAAAAAAAAAAAATTTTGCGTATCCCTTACGGGACGTTGCAGTCAACGCCAGCATTTTCAGCTGCTGTTGATGTACAAGGCAAGTGTTACGTTCAGTAGTTTGCCATTGCTTTCTGAACGACCGGCCCCTATACCTTTTACGAAAAAAACCTGCACCGCCGTGTTTCGAACCCGGGTATACGGGCTCACAAACCGCGTTCGCAAGCCCTTAGCCACAGAGACCGGAACAATTAAGCAGGCACCCAAATAGTAATAGATGAGAAGCTACGACACACCTGACGTATAAGTATTATTGAGGATGTCACACGCAATATTCAATTCATTACTATTATAAATAGTGTGTAAGGCCTACGCTCGAGTTTAAAGCGAGCGAACGAAAAAGAAAACAAGAAAAATGAGGATGTCATCATTAGGGATTCATATGAGGTAAATGGTAGAGGTGGATGTCTGTAAGTGTGTAACTTAAAACTCGAATCTGAATCACTTGGTCTGACTGCCACTTTTCTATGTTTTCTATGTGTCCACAGAAAAGTCACTGCTATCTGTTTGGAATAAGCTCTGTCAAGCACTCAGCCACTCTCTGACACGTAATGCCTTTAGAAGCACAGCATCATGGTCAACAAGTTGACATTTTCGTAGACAGGTTGTTATTTTAAATCGTTGATTTCAGACATTCATATCCAGTTACTTGGTGAAGGTAAATCCCCCACACGTATATCAACAATCAAGGGCAATCCTGAAACATAAAAAAAAAAAACGGTGAATACTTCAAGCTATACTCAGATATTCAGGTGCTCTCACTCATTCACCCATCACACTATAAGCAAACTCTGTCCATCGGATCTTTATTATCAGATAAAGATACGACCTGTCCCATCAAGACTTCAGTCTCTTAGATAAGATACATTTTTGCGTAACAGATCTCTATTCAAGAGATACCTTCCTCTGATAGGATTCCTAAAATAGACTCGAAATAGTTACATAAACTGATCCTATTCTCAGAATATGTCCTCGTAGTATAGTATACACAAGAAAAGGACAGCAGAAACCAGCACAGCCTAATCAAGCAGAGCATCTAGAAAGCTCAGGGTCTTGACACCGCCACATGATGACGAGAGGATGAATTTAAACAAACTGCCCTAAAAATAGTCAAACAGTTTCTATGTTCTCGAGGAGTTAGATTCCAAATGAATTCCTAAGATATTCTTTTCCTTACAAGCTATGGAAAACTGTTCGAACAGAACTGTGGGCTATCCTTTTTGCTACCCGGCTGATCTAACGTAACGTTTGTCCTAAGAGGCAGAGAAGACAACAAACTTTCATTTCGTCTTTTCTTCACTAGTGGATGAATCTAGGCAGGTCCGACGGCATACTCGTAAAGAATAGGTTCTTACCTTTCATACAGAACATAACTCCCAAGGAGAAACTTGTAGATCTTTCTAAAACAATGAATTCTTGAAATCGTAATCTACAAACGCCCACGACACAACCAACAAACGACGACACGTTTCGGTTGTCTTACAGGGTTGCCACTTTTTTTTTGACCAAAAGTATCCAGAAATAGCCCAAACAACATCCATAAATATCTAGATTTCGTTGGAAAGTATCTAGGAAAAATATCCAGATTTAGAAAGAAAGAAATTACATATGTATTGATGTGACTGCCGGTCTCCCTGACGAAGAGTTTACGGCTATCGCAGTAATCCCGTATATTCTCGTGAGTAACGCAGCTGCCCCCGAACCGGCAGCGGTTCGAGCCGCGCTGGTAATTTAAGGGGTATGTGAACCGATCGCTCAGAAAGCAATCGCAAATTACTGAGCATAATCTTGCCTAGTACATCAACAGCAGCTGAAAAATTCTGATGTTGACTGCAACGTCCTGTAACGGATATGCAACATTAAAAAAAAATTGATCTGACTTACCTATAGAATCATGTCCTCATCTTCACTGATGATTCACTCTCACAAGATGCACTTAGTTTGGATGATGAAGTTGAAGCTTCAGATTCAAAATGACTCTGGTATGCTTTAGCTGTTCCAATTTCTTTTAATACACGATCAGGGAGCTGATAAGTTGAACAGCATTTTCCTGCTCTCATCATGCCAAATCTTATTGTCAAGATAGCATTTAAGAGGTCAAGTTTCATCCTGTTTCTTAGTTTACATTTTGTATAATTCACAGTACTGAAAACTCTTTCCGCATCAGCATTTGAATGGGGTAGTATCATGGCAGACATCGCATATTCAAAGAGCTTACAGAATGGACTGTTTCCTGAGGCATCTTTAAATTGTCTTACTTCACTCCAAAAAGCTTTAGTTTTTGTTTTGTTTCTCCAGTCAACCAAATTTATTTTGGTTAACTGATATTCTGCTTCCGCCACACGATTATCAGTAGCCCCTAACAATTTCATAACTTGACAATATTTAGATATGTTCTTTACTGGCTGAAGTATTTTGTTAACTGAAAAGAGTGAACTATTTTTCAATACAGCTAAATATTCAGGAAGTTTTTCTGCTTCAATTGCTTGAATAATGAGACAAGAAAATCTGGACAGCGCTTTTTTAAGTTGTTCTCATCATTTTATGTTAACAGTCCTTTTGTTTTTAAACCATCAATTTTTTATTCGATTTGGTATCCCAGTTATGGCTTAGGAGCCAAACAGCTCTCTATAGTGCCAAGTGAACAAGTCAACTTTAGACGTTGGGAATATAAGTCTTTTACCAATTAGTGGAATAGCAAAGTGAGATCAAGTAATTTAACTTTATCAATATTTTAAGATTCAAACAGTTTATTAACTTTTTTCACTTCACTTTGAATGGGTTGTACAAAGAGAAGGAATGCCAATCTTTTTTCATCACTGTACATTCCATATAGTATTTTAGCTGTGTAGAACTTTTCACTTTGTCTTGTTATTTCGAAGTGTGTCTTCAACTCCAGCCATTGTTTCACAATTATTTCAACAGCTGGTTGAATTGATAACCATCTAGTTTTGCAATATGACATAATTTTCAGTGGTGGGGAGCTATCATTTAATGCTTTATATAAAGTATTATATTGCTGTTGTCTGACAGATGATTTGGAGAACCAGTTATGTGTTTCAGCAATAAGGAATTTCAAATTCCTTGGTAAACATTCTGATGAGGCATATGATAATGCTAGCTGCAAGGAATGACATGCACATTTTATGAGGATTAAAGATGGGATATCTTCCTTCAATTTTGCATAAACGCCGTGGTTGATACCAACCATTACCGGGGCATTACCGGTACCAATTGCAGCCAAATTCTTCCAGTTTAATTGTTTAATGACCAATAATTTCTTCAGTGCCTGAACTATACGTTCTGCAGCACACTTTTTCCAGGTGAACTAATCCAAGAAATGTAGAAACTACTTTGTCTTTGCTGTTGCTATAATATATAACACATACACCAAGCACTTTCAGAACAAATATGTCATTTGATTCGTGTAGTAATCAACTATATTTAGTTGTAGAAATATCACTGATTAAATCTTCTTCAAAGTGAGAAAACAAAGTACTTCTTATAATATTTGCACACTTGCTCCGATGCATTATAACGTCCTTTAGAACTTGACTGCCAGAAATTGTGTTTTTAAACAAATCAATCAAATGGTCACAGTTCTCAGTTGTACAATGACAACTTAAAAACATTGCGATAATTATGTCATTTAGCAGGCACTCTTTCAGAAATTTTTATTCATATTGCTTTACTTTTGGCATGTTGAAAGATTTGTTCAAAGTGGAAGACACATATGAAGGTGAGCAATTATAAAACAATCATATGAAAAATAATCACAAAGTCGGCATCACAGCAATAATACGCAACACAGCGAGTTTATAGTTAAAATAATGTTATTATAATTTATACGCGCTTTTACTCAATACCGAGGGATTGCCAGATTGTTGAGCGTTGACCCAAGCTAGTTCAAAGTTTAAATAATGGCAGTTACCATAATTTACGCAGGTCCAGACCAAACAACAAATGGGTCATAAATATTTTAGACAGTAATAATTAAATGACATCGAAAGAAAAGTAAAATCTAGAAAATATCCAACTCCAACTGAAAAACATCTAGAATTACATCTAACATCCAAACGTCAGAAAACGACATCTAGACGACGGCAAAAACATCTAGATCTGGATATAAAACATCTAGAATGGCAACCCTGGTCTTAATTTCAGACGTAAACTATGACTTCACGTTTAATTAGTGCCGTCTAGTGCTGGAAAGATAGATAGCCATTGCGGAAATTCCCTCTGCCAAGAAGATGCACATTATTGAGAAGATGTATACAACATTATAGGCTAACCAATAAAACACCTTATTTATCCTTTATATTCAAAACAATGTTTTCCCGTAGTGAATTTGAATAACGAAGACACAAACAATAGATTGCACGATTTATTGCCTGGCATATTTCGCTGCATCTCGTCAGGTACATACTGCAGAAATCACACAACTTACGTGAATTAACTAGATAAATCCTTCAAGTTGAAATATACACATATTCGCACAGTAATGTCACTTATCTACCACGGTAATTTTAAGCTGACTAACATGTCTTTCTGTTGGCACAATTCTGGATTGCGTTGATAGATCATAATTGCTTCTGCAAATTTTAACAAGCGAGTATTTTGTGTGTTAAACAACACGCGAAATGCAGTGTCTCTGTCCACAACATGGCCACTTTCGACAAAGAGAACCGTCAACTGATTGGAGAAATTAGAAGTAGACAGTCACATTTTTTGACACATTATGAGAAGAAATAAATTAGAGAACTTGGGGAGAACTGGCAAGATTGTGATTGAAAGAACAGGGGAAAGCAGAGAGGCAAATGACTGGATGACTTGGTCACGTAGCATGGTTGAGACAAGAATACGAAGCTCATCCACGACTCTGGTGATCGTATGAGATGGGGAAACATGACCACCCACGATTATCGGTATGACACATTATGATGGTTACTTTTGACACTGAAATGCGCTGGTCGGAAAAAGGGTAATCTAACAACAGATGAAGATTGAGCCATTTCGCTGTCTTGGTAAGCAAGTACGTTATCCCCTCTTTTGCCTCTGTTAATAAATAAAAGAGGATTAAGATCAGTGTACAGACAAGTCCATGGCAGCCCTAGCTGCAAGGGTTCATTTCACAGTTTTGTCTGCGCAGTCACGTCAGATTTCTTTGCGGTGGTCGTCGCCTCCTTAACTCTGATCTATGTCTGAAGACTATCGTTTGACTCGGTGTGTCGGAGTTGTACAGTAATCTGGATTTGAACCAGGTGAAAATACTGACAATATTATACAGACGAATAATATAATGTAGACTAAGCTTCACGCGTAAGAAAACTGCGTTAAATATTTGACGCACTATTAAAGACATCTCATGTTGGTATTATTGATTAAAGTCTGCGTATGTGTGTTGCGCGTATTAGAGGGTGTGTATGTGTAGTACCTGGAAAACTACTACACTAAAAAGCCATAAATCCAGCTGTAATTTGCATGTACCCCGGTCTCCCAAATGATAGCAGGATGGGCGGCCTCCTTTTCGCCCACACAGACGTCCCCAATCAACAATCCGACTATGTTTATCATCTGTCTGTCTAAAACACAAGCGCTTCAGTAAAACAACCCTTCCCAAAAAGTTTATCCATTGCCTAACGGCACCGGATATTCTACTACTTGAATGTCATCCCTTTGTCTAAACATCTGAGATAAAGGAAAATAAACAGTGACGTAATCTCACAGAGCTGCAGATAACCAGATTGCCTGCAAATCACTTTACCTGGCATTGCGCTGGTTTACCTTCACAGTGAGTCTTGAAATAGAGACGGTAAAAATGGGCATAGGAAATAACTTGGTGATAATTCCCATATCATAGGCAGCCTTTGTTGATATGCATAACGCAAGTAATATGACATTAGTTATGTAATATTAATAATAATAATAATAATAATAATAATAATAATAATTATTATTATTATTATTATTATTATTATTATTATTATTATTATTATTATTATACAGGAAAAGTGCAAGTTAAAGAGGATAGAAATGTTTACTAATGACAAAAGGTATGGGTATTATTTTATCGGTGTCTTTTTCCTTTTTCTGGCTCAGAGGTGAGATCGCCTCAAAGATAGGATTGGGAATGATTACAATGTTAATTGCATGTTCTTTACAGACCATTGCAATCAAGCCCTGCAATTACTGGCTATTGGTAATTGCCAAGGCAATTTTAAGTTCAGGAGGTTGCAATTCAGTAGGTATATGCCTGGGAAGAGAGGAAGAGGAAGGCCAAAGAGAAGATGGGTGCAGGATGTGGCGGATGATCTCCAGATGAGTGTATCGGACGCGGGACATCTTGTTTATGATCGAGAGGTTTTCCAGAAGGTTGTTATGGGAGCGAGGTTCTGCAAAGGACATGCTACTGAATGAATGAATGAGGTTGAAATTACTTTGTGAACGGCCGACACTCATCAATCAATCATGTGCCATGCCGGAAAGCGTTGGCGGTCATGACTCGCCATTTCACTCGATCACCAGAGTCGTGGATCAGCTCAGTGTTCCTGTCTCGTCCATGCCATGTGGCCAAGACATCCAGATATTTTCCTCTCGGTCTTCCTCTTGGTCTGTTCCCTTCGATCTTGCCAGTTGTCATTAAGTTCTCCAGTCAATTTCTTCTCATAACATGTCCAAAAATGTTTGACTGTCTGTCACGAGCTCGCCATGAGTTAACCAGATAATAATACCGACGTTTGCTTGGCGTATATTTTCTAGGCCACAACAGTCGTACTAACAGAGTAAACACAGCTGCACAGGTTACATCGTGTCAGCCCATAAACACATTTGGTGGTGAGTGAGATGGAAGCCGTGAGATCACAGGGGCAGATGTAAAACGGAAGTACCTAGTACGGAAAACAGTGCATCTGTCAATTCTTGGTTTCCGGAACATCAAGATGATTGGCAGCTTGGTATCGAAACTCTTTGCTGGGAGTTTACAGAAACTAGCTGGCTTGTTTTGAGAATCTAGGCAATTACTGACAACTTTGACAGGATTTAAGCCAGGAAAATAGTTCTTGACAGGGGATGATTTGCCACTGTGCCACCTGTGTGGGGGAGTAAAGGATAACGTCACGTGGACAACTTTGGTAGTTTGCCATATAAACTCGAGTTGAGATCAACTAGGGTGGACTTGAATAATGCTCTAGACAGAGTGCAGGGCACTGCAGTGCCAGTGGAAATAATATCTACCGTGTGTTAATTAGTGACTTAATTTTACACGTGCCTATATGGCAGATGTAGATATGATTTATAGGACTGCAGGAGTGCCATTTAAGGTATAACTTATTATAATATATTCGTTATAATTACTATAGACTGTGGCTTTGTTAAACTATAGTGTGATGATTAGCACTGTTAGTGGAAACTAGCTAGAGTAGTGAAGTGATACTTGGCTCTGTTAGCTAGAATAGATTAGTGAAGTGTTGATAGCTTTACTAATTGAGTAATGAGGGATAATTGGGATCTTCCAGTAGGTGTCCCTGGTGGGCGGGGTTCCGCATTCTGTTTGGTGATTTTTCCTTTGTCATAGCCTGATTCGACTCTAGGTGGGTAGCTAATCTGCTCTATGACTAAGTCTAGTTAGCTAAAGATCATTAAGCAAGGTGATAGGCTTACACTCAGCCGAAGGGATCAGTGACTAGTACTATCACCAGATGTGTTGTTTCTATCCTAGGTTCCCTACCAGATCCAAGGAAACTAAACAAGTTTGGGAAAGAATTAAAAAACCCATTAGGAAGAACACCAGTTCAAGAGTCACTAGAGTTGCATACAGAACGTAACTTACGCTAGAAGGAAATTGATTCATCAAAGAGAGTGATACATACTGATGCACCACACAGCATTAGACAGTAGTAACGAACCGAGAACCGGCTAAGAGTACATAGTGTTAGTACAGCAACAATTAACATTAGAAATTAGCACTTATGGACTGAATGGTTCGATGTGCAACGAGGATGATCTGTCGACTAACTAACTAACTAACTAACTGCGTACACACTACAAAAGACTTGTGCAGTTTGTTAAGGAACGTTAGGAACGGACATTGTGTAGAGAGCAACCGGTCCATGATTAACTGTTAATACCACCGGTGTCTATTTCGGATGTTCATGAAATTGGATTACCAGAGGTCTACAGAGGCAAAGCATTATCCGGCAAGATGGTTCCGGCAACGGGTGAGACGTACTTGTTCTGACGTAACGTGCTGTGGTCTATCTTTGCTGTGATCAGCTGACTGAGTTGATGTCTGAGAGACAGAGTCTACACACTTTATAGAACACGTCACACATTTTCTTCGCATACACGTCTCATACACGTTACACTTTTATTTTAATAAATTAATCTTTATTAATTTCTAGAAGCAAGAGTTGTTGAGTATGTTGCGTTGGGGAAGTATGAGAAGGGGGCATAGTACGACAGTGAGAGAGTGATAGGAAAAGGTGTCCATAGGCTGATGGAGTGTGTTGGACGGAAGCTGGTGGATTCTCCAGAATATTGAGAGGGAAAAAATATTATAATGTGGGTGTCGGCTCTCTTCACTCCAGGGACGACACTTTAAAGGAGGACACGACACTGTCTACGTCTAATTTCTCTAATCAATCTACGATTTTCATTTGTCTCCTGTAGTACTTGGTCATTGGTTTTTCTATCTGTCCATGATATTCTTTGCATTTTCCCCAGAAACCACATTTCTGCAGCCATCAGATGTGTTTAGCATGACTGCACATTGTCTCATACCATTGTGGAAATCTGCGCAAAGCAATATGCTTCCAATTCCTGCGAGGCTGACTTCGAAGAACGGCTGTCGGGATTGTGATCAGGTATTCTGGGGTGTGGACGATGTCAATCTGGGTACGTTCGGAGAGTCAATCACGTGACATTTCCACAATGCAAGTTGACTACAAAGAATCATCATTACGCCTTTTCTCTCCCCCTGCTTGTGTACTCTGACAAACTACAATTCATACATCTCTTTATATTATCGTCCCCCCTAGATCGCTGTCTAACGCTGCCTCACCTGACTTCAGCTCTTGACTCCAGTACGGTTTTTACAACAGAGCTGTCTTTTAATGAGCCAGATTGTTAAACATGTTTTAACATTTATCTCAGCAACTCCCTTTTCACTCTCTAACATATCTTTATATGGTTGTTTTTCTTCGATGAAATAAGACATAATCTTCTGTGTGTATATGTCTATTGGACTACAGTTCGACTTTCCAATTGCTTGTTCGTTGACGATGTTTCTGCTCCAGATTGTAGTGTTAAATATTTATATAACATGTGATACTATCATTGTTAATATGTTATTTATCATTGTAGATGTTAATATGTTTTATGTTATTGACATTACTGTATGCGTTTCAAGTTACTCTGAAGTCGTAAATCGCAACGCGGTCTCGTAATTCTGCCGTTAGTTAGTTAGTTAATCGACAGATCATCCTCATTTCACATCGAACCATCCAGTCCAAAAGTGCTCGGATTCCCTCTTCAGTAAATCCTGCAGCGTGTAGCAACTGACGACACCAGTTCTGTGTTAGTTGATTACTCTTCTTTGGCCTCCGCGTAGTGTTCTTGTTTGGCCACACCTATTTTAATTTGCTGTTCTCGCAGTCTGACCATGGTTATAGATTCAGTCATCATTGGTTCTCACAAAAGTTTTACTTCTCGTAGTGCATTCAGAATGTCAACCTGCTTCATAGCTCGTCCGCTTCCACAGTAGCCTTACCTGCAAGCTTGTCAGCCCTCCCATTTGCTCGTACACCAGCATGTCCTGACACGAAAATAAAACTAATCTTTGCCAACCGAGACAGCACCAGAGACAGCAGCCACTCTCTTCGGACCCACCCAATCTCTGTCTTCTTGAGCATGCTCATTGAATCACTAAGGAATCATGTCATAGTGAATGTCTGTGTCTCGAACCATGTTATTGCTTTACTTAATGCCATGACTTCCAAAGTGTGGCGCAGAAGAAAAAAAAAAAGGAAAATTAAATGGATTAAAACTCACGATGTCTAAGGTCCGGGGTACTGATAAACAAGACAAAGATCCCTTGTGTCGGGAGGTCCGAGAATGGCTCAAGCCCCCACGAACGATCAGAGAAGTATTACGGAATATTTCCCTACTCTAAATAGTATGAATAAAGACACCGAACTTCCGCGCACTAGGTATGAGAAGTCCTGGGTAGTCACTGGGAAAAACTAGAGGATTTAGCCCTATTCTTTGATTAAGGTTTCACCCTCGTTATATCCCATCCAAAGGGAACTTCCATTTATTAAAATAAATACACAATCTCTGTTTGAACAAATAACCACAACAGGAAATTGCTAATTTCGTCAACTAGGTAAAAAAACACACACAAAAAATAAAACAAGCACAGTTTATAATTTTTCCAAGTGTATTGAATGGTTCTTTGGTGGAGGATGAATATCATGGATGTGTACATGATGAAATCAACAAGTGTTTATATAATTCCATCATTGAACTCCATTTCCGAAATTGTTCATAATAAACTAAAAGTGTTCATTTCACATTTCGTTGTCTTTAACTTGTAATGTTCATTCGTGTAACTACACAGGATGTATGTGGATATATATGTATTACAGTGTGTAGTTCATAGATAGTACTTAGCTTGGTTTCTTCAGGCGGCATTCTGGGACAATTTTGCTGGTTACGGCAGTGGAAGGTAAATGGCAAGACTCTCTCTTCATCTGCGAAGGCAGTATCCCAACGATGATGAAAAGTACTCAATCTTACAGGCAATTTGAGGTATACCCTTCAGCGTCCTCAGCCTTTGAGCCAGACAAAATTGTTGCGTAGGATATCGCAAGAAGCAACCCTTTCTTCACCTCTCTTTCACATTGAACAAAACCAAATAGCTATATATCTGCAAAGTCTATTACAATATTGTAGTGTGAATTATGGTACATCATCTGAAATAAACAATAGGAATTATTTGGAGCTTCCAGGGTTTTCCTACCGTTATGGGAAACGAAAATCATGTTACATTAAGCCCAATCACAACAAGTGATGGTAAACATCTGTGTTGAGAAAAATCAATCACAGTAATAATCATCTATGGGAAATAAATGTTAGTTTATAACAAACATGTATTGTGACAAATACCTGCTGATAAAAGTGATCGATTACAATAATCATTTGTTATGGTAACTGTTCATTTAAATAATCATTATTTGTGATGTTACATAATGTTGGTACAATGTCAAGACAAAAACAAACAAACAATCAAGATGACTTAGAAACATCCAGTTGAGCAAATGACATAAATAAGGAACTGGGTTGTCATCAAGTGAAGACGAATCGTCACAGGGGAATATGGACGTTAATTAAGATACACGTCACCGCATGAATACGATTGTCAAGTTCACCCAGAACATTAATAATAGGAAGTGTATCGTCTGGTGCTAAGTAGACGTTTTATTCAGTCCCATCATGTCCTATCATGTCCCGTCCTGTCCATAACTACTCTAAAGTCATCAATAATCCAACATGCACAAAACATACAACACAAATAACACAACCATCTTGTCATAAATCATGATCACAAGAATCATTCAAGGAGGCAGTTAGATAAATATCTCATCATGCCAACAGAATTCGAACACACTGAATGTGAAATTGCCGTTGCCAGCCCATCTCCATTGAATGGGGTTAAAGAAACAAATTCGAACATCTGTTCCTTCCACAGGCTTATAGTTGCAACATAGCAAGTGAATATGCCTTTTGGCGTTTGATCACAATTTGGCATAGTACTGAACGTAAATCTCCGTCAGACTAGTTACAGCACATATTTCATGCTGGCCTTTAATACAACGTCCTGTGAAACACGCACTATCTAACTAGTGTTTCCTTTTAACACGAGAAACCATTTTTAACACGAATATATTACTCCCCTGAATATTCCAAGAGCATAAATAAGAAAAGATCTGTGAAAGTTGAATAAGTGCACATCATGTCCAGATAGTAACCCATAATAATAGTCTCTAAAGTACGTAGAAGACTCCTTATCAAGTGTAAGAATCAAGACATGGTTTTCACAGCCAATGATGAGCACACATTACACGTTACTGAAGCTCAAGAAGTGAAACATAATTATTTGCCTTTAAAGCAAGACAAACTCTTGTAGCTTTCAGAACATTCCATCCTAAGAGAACAAAGTCCAAGCATGGCAAGATACTGTTTGACTTAGCATGGTAATTCATTTAAAAGTTGGTTAAAGCGTGCGAAAAATCAATAATCCCAAAATGAAATAAGACATTTCACAATATTACACAACATTTTTATCACGTCTTTAGTATTATAAGTATTATATAAAATACGTATAAAATAAGTATTAAAAGTATAATAACATATGTATTAAAATAAGTATTATTTAGTAATATATATAATGGTGTCAGGTCTTAGTCAGATATGACTGAGCCACCGTATAACATTAGACGGTACTACCTGCTTTCTGTTAGCGCCGAACGATAGGCGGCGCTTACCAAACCCGACACCCCACATTGTGTCACCGGCTTCGGGCGGAAGAACGCAATTAGGAGGGTACAAGCCTTACCCTGGTGCGAGGACATGCAACCTAAAGACAAAATGTCATGGCAGGGCAGACCAGGCCCTAAGCCTTGTTTGGCGGCTGGTCTAGGATTGAAGCTCCGACAGGCGGAAAGATGTAGCATTGCTTTGCTGATCCGGCAGCTTCTGCAGCTTGTCTTGTTCCATATGTAGCGGTGTTACTTTTCCTCTGGAGTGAAATAGGCAGGTCGAGAGAGGAATAATGCTGCATGGGCAACACATGATCTCTTTATTTTAGTCCAGGCTTTGTGCTATGGAGAGGCAATAACTCTATCCCTGGTCTTAACCGATCTCGGCATCAAAGCGAGAGGCATCTGTTACGGGTTATAAGTCCCTGTCAATTGGCGTAGACATGGGGCGCCACGCGTTGCCTCTGGCGGTGGGAGACACCTACAGGTGTCACTGATCAGCTACCGCACGCCTCAAGCTGGGCAGCCCCCGGCCAGTTGGGTGCTTATCCGTCACAGCCTGTCTGCTTCAATGGGTGCTTGGGGATAGGAAAAATCTGGATCGCAGGCTGTAAAACCAATGCACTAGGTACTAATAAGAATACAAATAGTAACCTCAAGCTACGGCTTGCAACCTGGAACGTGAGAACTATGTGTCCAGGATTTTCCACTGACTTGACCAATATTGACGATGTGAGAAAAACGGCTGTGATCGATGCCGAACTCAATCATCTTAACATTGATATTGCTGAGGAAGGGTCACTCAAGGAAAACAATTACACCTTGTTTTGGAAGAATAGAGGGCAGGCAGAAAAAAAGGCAACACGGTGTGTGCTTTGCAGTGATTAATTGATTGATTGATTGTTTATTTGATTGATTGATTGATTTAGGAACCGACATCACAGCATTCGGGAAATTCCCATAAGCGCTCCGTCCCCATCCTCAGCAGCCAGCGAAGAGGTCTAACACTTTGCAGTGAAGAATTCACTACTGGGAATGATTGAAATTCCAACAGTAGGAAATGAAAGACTATTATTCCTACGCTTGGCAACCTCTTGTGGTTTTGCCACCATTATTACTGCATATGTACCGACACTCAATTCCTCTGATCATGTGAAGGATTCGTTCTATGAGGAGTTAGACTGTGATCAAGGCAGTTCCAAAATCTGACTACATTTATATGCTCGGTGACTTCAATGCTCGTGTGGGCAAGGAATCGAGTTCATGGCCAGTGTGCCTTGGAAAATACAACATCGGTCGCATGAATGAAAATGGGCAAAGGCTGCTGGAGAATTGCACCACATATGACCTATGTATTACAAACTCCTTTTTTACAACAAAAGAGATGCATAAGGTCACAAGGAAACATCCAAGATCCTGCCATTGGCACCAGCTGGACTTCATCATCACACGGAGAGAACATCTGAATCATATATTATTGACTCGAAGTTACCACAGTGCTGACTGTGATACGAATCATTCTTTGGTTGTTGCAAGGATTAGACTGAGACCAAAGAGAATCTGCACATCTAAACACAAATCTAGCCCCATGATTAATATTATTAACACTCACGATCCTGAACAGTTCTTTCAGTTTCAACAGCAAATTGAAGATGCTTTCACTGATACACCAGAAAAATGTACAATAAGTGAAAAGTGGGGTCAACTTAAGGAAACCCTTTATAAAACTGCCATAGGGGTTTACGGCACTGTGGATCATAAGAGGCAGGACTGGTTTGCGGCAAACGGCGATGCTCTGCAGTCCTTGATTGATAAGAAGAAGATAGCTCTCTTAAGAAACAAGGAAAGACCAACGCTTAACACTCTGAGTGAGCTAAAGCAAGCTAGGAAGGATTTGCAAAAGGCTGCCAGGCAGTGTGCAAATGATTATTGGATCAAGTTATGTGAGTCCATTCAAATCGCAAGTGATAAGGGAAACATCAGAAGCATGTATGAAGGAATAAAGAAAGCCTGTGATCCAATGATCAACAGAAGTGCACTATTGAAAACCTTGACTGGAGAAATCATAACTGATAAGAAACAGCAGAGGGACAGATGGGTAGAGCACTATTTGGAGCTTTACTCAAGTGAGACCACACTAGCGGATGATGCCCTCAACGCCATAGAGGCTCTACCAATTCTTGACCACCTGGACACACTTCGCACCATAACAATAGTTAAGTGTGCTATAAATAAACTTGAATCTGGCAAGGCTCCAGGTCAGGATGGGATTTCAACAGAGGTTATCAGGAGTGGGTAATACACACTCTATAGATCCACCAGCTAATAGAGCTATGCTGGCGAGAAGGACAAATCTTACAGGATTTCAAAGATTCAAGCATCATAACACTGTACAAAAACAAGGGCTATCGGAGCGACTGCAACAACTATAGGGGTATCTCACTTCTGTGTATTGTTGGAAAAGTGTTTTCCAGAATTGTTCTGCGCAGACTTCAAGTCCTAGTAGATCAAGTCTACCCCGAATCACAGTGTGGCTTTCGACAGAACCGGTCTACCATTGATATGATATTATCATTGCGACAAATGCAAGAAAAATGCCGTGAACAGAATCAACCACTGTTTATTGCCTTCTTCGACCTCACAAAGGCATTTGATTTGGTCAGTCGTGAGGGTCTGTTCAAGGCAATAAAGAAGATTGGCTGCCCACCAACTCTTCTGTCGTTGTGGAATCGTTCCACACAGGCATGATGGGTATAATCAAGTTTGATGGTGCAACTTCTGAAGAATTTGAAATCAAGAGTGGAGTTAAGCAAGGTTGTATACTAGCTCCCACCCTCTTTGGAATATTCTTTTCACTTCTACTGAAATATCCCTTTCGTGATCAGAATGGTGGAATATACATTCATTCACGCTCAGATGGCGGCCTCTACAATGCTCAGAGATTGAAGGCCAAGACCAAAATTAGGAGGGTACGGATCAGAGATTTGCTTTTTGCAGATGATGCTGCAGTTACGACCCACTCTGAGGAAGAATTACAATGTCTGCTATCTGCATTCTCCAATGCTTGTTCTGAATTTGGTTTAACAATTAGCAAAAGCAAGACACAGATTATGTCACAAGGTGCACATGGGGTACCATCAATCTTTATTGACGACGCGGAACTAGAGATGGTAGACCATTTTCCATATCTAGGATCAGTGGTAAATAGCAAATTATCCTTATATGAGGAAATCAATTTCCGGATCGGTAAAGCAGCAACAACAATGAACAGGTTAAGAAAAAGAGTCTGGGAGAACAGGAAGCTTAATGCCAAAACAAAAGTCCTTGTCTATCAAGCCTGTGTCCTTAGTATTCTTCTTTATGGCAGTCAAACCTGGACAACTTACTCACACCAAGAGAAAAGTTTAAAGAGCTTTCATATGCGGTATCTGCGAAGAATTCTTGGTATTAAGTGGCAAGACAAAATCACAAATACTGAATTATTGGAAAGATCAGGTTGTGTGGCGGTTTATTCCATGCTCTGTCTTCGTAGACTTAGATGGATAGGACATCTAAGGAGGATGGATGATGGTAGTACACCAAAGGACATCTTTTTTTGGTGAATTACGGATGGGTAAGAGATCTCAGGGTCGGCCTCTACTACGATACAAAGATGTGTGTAATCGGGACATGACTGATACAAGCATTGATAATGTACTCTGGGAGCAAGTCGCCGGTGAACGTGTTGCCTGGGGGGCAAACATCAGAAATGGTATAAAGACAAAGGAGAAAATTATTGCAGATAAGTCACACACTGAGCGTGTGAGACGTAAGATAGTGCAAAATGACCACGTTTTCACATGCACCCACTGTGAACGAACATTTACAGCGCGAATTGGCCTTAACAGTCACATTCACTACCGCCATTGGTAAAAGTTATTATGTCTTTTTAAAGCACAAACTATCGTCTGTCAAGACGGCAAGGTGCCAATGATAGTATTATAAAAATGATTAAAGTGATACACTTATCGTAAAATCCAAGAGAGCGTTGGTTAGGTAGAAGAAGAATAGGACTATTAGGATGAACGAAAAATATCGAAAATCACAGACGAAAGTCTGTTTGTATCTCTCCTAGTCCATTGCCGAAAATCAAATGGTGAGGATTTAAACTGCTATCTAACTTTATGTGAGGCTAGCCTGCGCTACTTCCGTCACCAATAGTTGTCCTGACCTCACAACCACGCCACTACCTTCCAATGAGAACGATCCATTTTTGTGACAGACGTGTGTCAACATTCCTTTAGAAGCTTCGTAGACTATTTTTGCTGTGTCTCCTAGCAACACCATTTTTGAATTGGGAAATGATCTTACTATAGCCTTGAACTATGCCATGACAGTCGAAGATTGGTTGTCCAATCACACAGTGGTTTTGGTAAGGCCATTCATGAACTCGTGAATGGTTGCCTAGCGACATAAAGTTTATTATTATAACTGACTTCATCAGCCGCTAGTGCCGATTGTATGTAGGACAAGACGTTCTATTAAACTTGCCAAGTTATTTTTGTCTGTGTAAAACATGACCAGCGTTACAGTTTTTGAACGTGTTGTTTGCCTAGTACAGAAAAACAGAGATGATTGAAATCCATAATATTACACATAGTCAGGCTACTTGTGGTCAAAGCAAAAGTACCATAATCTTCCTTCAAAATTCTCCATCCGGCCCTAGCCGTAAAAGCCCATGAACTTCTCACTCGTCGAACGACCGAACCATCTGTGTAAATGACAGCATCACCTTCCGAAGAATTCTCGAAGATCAAAGCCTGTACTTCATCCTCCACAACAGCCGGATTGTCTTGTCTGCATTTTCTGTCTAGTTTGATGCAAATCGAAAAGGACGTACATAAATCTATTGGCATTCGTAGAAGGTCTTCAGCTTGACCCTTCCAAGACTTTCCTCTTTTTAACCTGCTGCCCTTTACATTCTTAATTTCACGGTGCATGGGTTGTTGTGTGTTTGCGTTGACTCTGAGGTATGCACGTGCTCTGCAAATTTGTATTCTGTCCCCAATGGTTGGAAAATCAAGAAGGTAGCGCATCACCCTGCATGCTGTATCTCTTGTACATCAAAGAATAATAGGCATTGCTTCGTTCTGTATCTTTTCCATTGTTTCCGTCTGCTTACAGCTGACAGCCAGATAGATAGCCATGGCATACTCCCAAACAGAAAGAACCCTCGTATATGAGGCATCAATGGCGCTGCTCACAGTTTGCCGCCGCCATCACCCGCATCGCAGCCAATTCTCGCTTGGCCTTTGTTATCACCCGGTCTTTGTGTCTATGATAAGCATGACGTCGATCAAAACGTATCCCCAGGTATTTCATTGCCTGAGTTCTTTCCACGGTCTCTGAACCCAGATGTACAGTTGGTGTTGGAGTGTTGACAATATGGTTATTCAAAGAGAACCGGTTACTGCTGCTTTTGTTGGTTTGACCATTGCCCCAGATTTCACACACCAAGTGCGTGTTCGATTTAGTTCTGTTTTTATGTCCACAGCCACTCGATCTCTATTCTTACCCTGACGATACACTAAGACATCATCGGCATATGACAATGTCCTCCCTGGTCCTCTGATCTGTCCGCCGGCAATTCTCACAGTGTAGGCGACGAACAGCACAGGAGATAAATGTAATCTCTGTGGCAGGCCCGGATATATTGTTGTTGGTTCAGAGGTCCAACAACCACATCTAAAAACTATTTTCCGTTGGAAGAGAGTTGCGGCGATCCAACTAAGGAGGAATGGACTTATCTTGAGTTCAAAAAGCTGAAATAATAAGACATCCAATGGTACTGTGTTGTACGTATCCTCAAGATCAGTCGCCGCAGCACATGTCTCAATGCCTGAGTGGAAACCTTCATTGACATCATGGGCAAAAACTGCTGCGTTGGTCCAGGTTTCTCTGTTTGGACTAGATTGATTGATTGATTTAGGAACCGACATCACAGCATTCGGGGCATTCCTATCAGCGCTCCGTCCCCATCCTCAGCAGCCAGCGAAGAGTTCCAACACCAATAGTACCAGTAGCTATCTGATTATATGTCCGTCTCACCTTTCCTCTGAGTATCGAGCGTCGGCCAGATCCCCTTGTCACTCCTCACTGTCTCATTCTTGCCAGACCATGGTGGTCCATAAATGATATGATACCCGATATGCCTGAATTTATGTGTGGTCTTTGCCAGGTTTCGGCAAGGGAATCAGATAGCCGTGTAACCACTCTTCCTTGATGCTAGCATTCCCTATGCTGTTGTTGTACATATCTGCTGGTTCCTCTAGCTCGTCGGTACACATGTTGATGTCGTCATACCTTATACCATCTGGCCCTGGTGCGCTGTTTTTTGTTTTTTGTTCGTCGAAGCACAGCCCTGATCTATTTCACTGTCACGGTGTCTTCAACTGCAATATACTGAGCCTTACACCTATCTGAGGTAACCGCCTTGGCACAATTTCGGCCTCTCGTGTCTGTCTGGTTGCTCTGCTCTAGATAGCGTTCAAAAAGGGCTCTGCCAGATAAGGTCACCACTTTGGAAGTCAGGAAGACTCTTATTCTTGACTGTCCCATTCATACTTTTATGTAGTCGCCAGAGCAATTTCATTGACTTGACTTTGCTTATTCTTTGACACAACTCTGCCCACTTTTCATTTTTCAACGACTTTAACCATGTTTTATGTTTTTGAAATAGCTAATGTTTGTGCTCATCTCTCTTTCCAATTGCACGATAAGACTAGGACGGGCAACTCTGTTCTTCTTGGCTTTTTGCCATTTCCTTACAGCATTACTCTTATCGATCCAAGCCTTTTCCACCTTACAATTCCACCATGGTGGCTGCTCCCAGCTTTTTTTTCTGCCATGATGATTCCTGCGCTTGTCGCGCCTTAGTTTACTCACCACATCTTGCTCTGAACTGTCATACTTGAAGGTCTTGACTGTTGACTTGTGCTGCCTGGTTCTGCCGTTCTCCGCCATTATGCTGCAAAAGTGGTGGTCGCTGCCATAGTGCCCTAGGACAACCCAACAACATACTATAGTGAGTAAAGGGGAAACCAGCGGCAGGTCAATAACACTATCCTCATCACCTGGACGGCTTGCTGTCCTTGTGACAAAGCCACTGTTGATACAAATAAGGTCACTGGTTTCTCCGGTGCTCGACTTATCTTTCTTCATGTTCTGTCTTTATTTCAAACCGGAGCATACACTCCCAACCAGCGCACGCCAAATGCTCTTATCCTATGATATCTCTTGCATCTCCCTCCATGTCCCTCTCATGTTATTAATCTATGCCTCTAAACATCTTTTCCATGTTGCCATGAGTCTGGTTAAGTCAAGTCTGGTTGAGTAAATTACTGTGAAACGATAGGATAAATTGTCATGGGCGATCAGAGGAAAAGAATGCACCGGGGGAGCGGGTATTCGTAAGGGCCAATAGAATGGCAAGGATTAGGCCACGTGATAAGAAGGGGCGAGAAGGGCCAGGGACAAAGGGGAGTCAGTCGGAGTTGGGATGCCATGACGGACAGATCACGACAGCAGAGAAGTGTGTCGGCGGAGAACTGAATAACCCCTGTGGCGATGAAACGCCGAGAATCCGACAAGTAACTGAGTGTACATTAGATATTTCAAGCGTGTACCGATGGAGGAGAACAGCGTTGCCGCGACCAGGCGGGTGGACATGTTACAGCACGGAGTCGAGTCGTGTGCCGTGGGCAGAGGTTGCCGGCCTGTGAATGTAGGCGCCATGCGACCATGTGTAACAGGACTGTAAGTAGGATAGAAGAGTGTATGTGTAGAGCATTGTAGTTGATTAGATAGCCTAGATAGCAGGACGTACTACAATCAGTGTGTAAACAAATGTCGTGGGTGTACATGTACCTTTGAATATCCCAGTGATTGTGTCGCATAGAAACAATACATGATGCCATTCTATCACTCGGTAGTGACGAGTTGTGTTCATGGTGTATCAGTGTGTAATTCATAAAGAGTGTCAACGTAGCCGCATCTCAATACCCCTAGTTACGTCAGAAAGGGCTCGTTGGCAACTTGGGGGCATTCGTCCTTCAAAAGAACTCGGCAAAATTGAGGCAATGGTTATCATGGTAGTGAACAAGTATGTATGTATTGTCAGCTACAGATTTTTCAATTAACCATAAACAGTTAAGGCTATGTACACCAACAAGATAATAGTACATGGACATGGATTACAGATAATAGAAAACCATGGCTAGGTGTTGAACATAGGACGCTTGAGCTTATGTACAAGAAAGTAACCCGCAGTGAGCGAGGTTCAACAGCTCAGGAAAGTAATCGGTTGTATTAAACATTGAAGAGCATAAGTAAGAATATGGGACAACTTGATTCAGGTGATGGTTTCAAAGTGAGGTATCATCAGTGAAGTTAGCATTTATGTTGCAAAGTACAATGGAGCACTCAGCGCCAATTCTGCGAAAGCTAAGAAGATGAGTAGCAGCAATACAAACAACGGCACATACGTCGATACTCAACGTTATAATTTCTGATTAACTTGGCGTTGTGCATGAGCGACAACACTTTAATATTAGGAAATTCCGGAAAATAGAAATAAAGAAACATTATGGCATCTTGCCACAAGAATTACAGTGTGACGCCGTAGTCAGGGGGCTGCATGCATTAGAATGCTGGCATAGACTAATTATGTCAAAACTAGTATCTGTTCCAGAAATGTGTTCCATGACAGTGAGTAGTACACTATGAGGTATCTACACCATTGATGTGGAGCTGCACCTGACGACCAAGTTTATCCTTGTCGACCTGTGAGTGAAACGGGGACGGCCACGCTGAGTATCGGGATCAAGCCACTGGAAACATCATCGCTGGATATATACAGGGCAAGTTAATTCTAGTTAATTTTCTATGTGTACTGCTCAATTACAGAGAGCTACCAGGCATCTTTGTATGATATGGTGTGATCAGCCTGACGAAGTAGATTGTTCTCCCACAGGGATGATGTTAGTTAGAGAACCTCTTTTGGGTCCAGGTTGCAGGTTAACAAAACAAGATCAGCAGCAACACTGACTGCGTGTACAGATAGTAATAGATATATCACTCAGTAGATACATCATATAACCATGCCAACATGGTCGGATTTCATAGATTTAGGTGTGAGATGTGGGCTGACAGTGACAGAGCTTAAGACAGAACTTCAGAAACGGAATGATAACCAAGGTAAAGACCAGCAGAACAGACCCAAGAGTAGAGATCATCGAACAGATTTCATAACTTTAGGTGGGAGATGTGGGTTGACAGTGAAAGAGCTTAGTACAGATCTTCAGAAACGTAATGATAACCAAGGTAAAGACCAACAGAATAGACCCAAGAGTAGAGATCACCAAACTACTCAATATAGACCGGCCCTACAGAGATCAGCTACGATAGCTCGATCAAAGCGAGTAAGTGAATGTACATATTGTGGTCGCCAACATGGGGCTGTTGATATAGGAAATAGAAACCCTAAGTACGACTCGTACATCAGAAACTGTCCTTCTTTTAGAGTCGAGAGGTACGCAGACTACGTAAACAGTCGAAAATGTTGGGTCTGTAACAGTCTGGGCCACGTAGCCAGAGAGTGTAGACTGAGACGGCTGACTAAAGAAGAACATGACCAAAAGACAAATGTAGGGGACATAGCTACAGACGTGAATAAGAGACAAGAGTTCAGTAACCCCACGTGTAGGCACACAGTGCCTGCAAGAGAGGCGAATGCGACCAACATTCACAATGGGTCCTTGAAAGTCCACAAAGCACTCGTGAACGGAAAGATGACAACCTGCGTTAGAGATACTGGGGCGTCTATAGTAGGTGTGGATCGGAGTCTGGTACTGAACAGTGAATACACGGGAGATAGTGTGACATGCCGTACCTTCGGCGGCACAAAGGAAAAGTATGCGATAGCATGGGTTCATATATCCTGCCCATACTATGAAGGGAGAATACGAGTGGCGGTATTACCAAACCCATGTGCAGGCCTAATATTAGGGAACATACCGGGGGCAAAAGATTGTACGGAAGAGGAAGCCCGGACATGGGATTATAGTAAGGCATATGGCAATGCGATTACCAGACAGCAGGCTAAGAAAGACAAAGAAGAAGGTAACATGGCCATACCTCGGGCTGAACAAACAGACAATGGACTGGTCCCAGACATCTAAACCGACGACTTTGCAAAACAACAAAGAGATGACAAGACACTGCGAACGTGTTTTCAGCGGGCAAACCGCCCACCTAAACAATCTAAAGAGAGTAAGTGGTCATTCGTAATTGATAAGAACATCCTCACGAGAGAGTATAGCAAAGGGGCAACGCTTCTCACACAAACCGTGCTGCCGGTACATCACCGCAGCAACGCGCTAAAATTAGCGCATGACTCCCCATTTGCAGGCCATATGGGGATGGCCAGGACGAGACAGAGATTATTATCTCAGTTCTACTGGCCAGGCTATTGTAAGGATGTCAGAAGCTATGTCCGTTCATGTGAACTGTGCCAGCGAACTTCACAAAAAGGAAGGCATCCAAAGGCTAAAATCCAGGAAACGGACTTGGCTTCTAGACCATTCGAAAAGATAGCTGTCGACATTGTGGGACCCCTCAATACGACAACGGACCGAGGGAATAGGTACATCCTAACGATGATTGACCTATGCACACGATGGCCAGAAGCGGTTCCCCTGAAATCCATATCATCTAGATCCATCGTAGAAGCATTCCTCCTTATATTCAGCAGAATAGGATTCCCATCATGCATCCTATCAGATAGGGGTACCCAGTTCATCTCAGAAGCCACACAGTGCGTAATGAAGTTAATGGGGATAAAGCAATCATTCAGCTCCCCATACCATCCGATGACCAACGGAGTAAATGAGAACTTTAATGGGGTACTAAAACGTACGCTAGCCAAAGTCACGGCGGAACGCCCAAAAGACTGGGATGTGATGCTCCCTGCAGTGCTGTTCGCATACCGAGAGGTACCACAAGCGAGCACAGGATTCTCCCCATTCGAGTTAGTATACGGGGCAAACCCAAGGGGTCCATTGCTACTGTGGAATGAGCTGCTCACAGGCAAAATACATGACTCCCTGAAAAGGGAGGCATACGACATGGTGATAAGCCTAAGGCAGAAAGTAGTCACGGCATGTCAAGTAGCAAAAGAGGCACTGCAGATCGCTGAACAGAAGTATAGACAGTATGATAACCGGAAGGCCAAGACATTAGTCTTGAAAGAAGAAGATAAAGTCTTGTTGCTCCTCCCAGACCCCAGAGACTCCCTCATTGTATCATGGCAGGGACCATTCCAAGTATTGCAGAGAATTAGTGATGTAGATTATCAGGTGCAGGTGGGCAATAAGAAAAAGATCTACCACATCAATATGCTGAAACCGTTCGTAGACAGAAAGACGGACGAGACAGTAATAGTAGAAGAAGGTGAAAGGCTTAGACCTGCCTCTGGATGCGGGGTCATTAATGAACAGCAAGACGACGCGGTGGGGGATGAAATTCCAACACCTGACGTTAGAGACGATGACAGCTGGAGAGGAATACAGCTGAACCCGGAATTAGGAAAACAAGACAAAGCCAAACTGGAAAGGTCTATTGTTAAATTTAGACACATATTCTCCAACAAACCTGGAAGCACTGATCTTATAACTCATAAAATCACCCTATTATCTAATGTGCCAGTAAGGGTGAAACTGTATCCTATTCCGGTCCACTTCTTTGAGAAAATAACATTTGAAATATCTGACCTTTACCAGTGTGGTATCATTAGGAAATCCACTTCAAATTACTGCTCACCTTTGGTCATAGTAAAGAAAAAAGATAACACCCTGAGGATATGCGTTGACTATAGAAAGATCAACGCATTAACCCTCTTAGATGCGGAACCCATGCCAAACATCGACGATCTCATTGACGGCATTGCCAAATCACAAATTTTCTCCAAAATCGATTTAACCAAGGGATACTGGCAAATCCCTATGGAAGAAAAGTCCATGCATATCACGGCTTTCGCTACGCCGTTAGGCCTTTATGAATGGGCCTATATGCCTTTTGGTCTACAGAACGCACCAAGCACATTCATTCGAATGATGCGCAGGCTACTGCAAGGCATTGGAAATGTAGCCACGTATATGGACGATATATGCATCCATACTACGAATATAGATAAACATACCGAGGTCATGGAGCAGGTGTTTCAGAGAATACAAGACCATGGGCTGAAAGCTAAGCCCAGTAAGGTCGAGATAGGGTATTTGGAAGTGCAGTTCCTTGGACATAGAATCTCAAACGGGTTTCGGAAAACCGACCTGACTGTGGTTACAAAGATTTTGCAAATTAAAGCTCCCACCACCAAGAAAGAGGTTAGGGGCGTTTTAGGGCTTATTAATTATTATCAGAAGTTCATACCGAACTTCGCCGAGATGACTGCAACTTTCTCCGAACTACTGAAGAAAGGTCAACCGACAAAGGTTAACTGGACAGACAGACACAGCAGACTATTGGAGGAAATTAAGACACTCTTCAGTAGACAACCTATCTTAAAACTGCCAGATATCTCAAAAGACTTCATTCTCCAAACTGATGCAAGCTCCTACGCAATCTCTGCTATCCTGCTACAGTACCATCATGGACAATTACACCCCATACTCTACTATAGTAGGAAACTTACAGACACCCAAAAGAACTATTCCATCACGGAACTGGAAGCCTTAGCGCTAGTTGAAAGTGTTAAGAAATTCTCCAAATATTTGTTGGGGAAAAAGTTCATGGTATTGTCTGACAATACACCATTAAAGGTATTCAAAGAGGGCCATCCAAAAAACTCTCGGATACACAGGTGGTCCTTACTTCTGCAGGACTATGACTTTGATATTTGCCACATACCAGGCAAAGATAACAACCTTGCAGATGTACTGAGTAGACTATAGAAAGACATTAGAAATACATGAACGAATTGACATGTAATTACTGTGATAGAATGTAAGTATAGATATGTATATTGTAGGTACTGTACAGATTGCATAAAGGTTAGAGATATGATTGCAGTAATATAATATACAATTGCAAATGTGCAAAGATGTAAATGTGCATATGGATGTATGGATGTATACACCCAAGGCTGTTACTAATTTCAGATAGTTAAGAGGTGTAAATGACTGAGCAGAAGAGATAGTGTCGAAGGTACCTCAAAGATGTTACCTCACTAGCTGACTGAAGAGGCTGAGACAGACAGACGCAAGTGAAGATTGGGAATCTGATTCGTAAAAGATACAGTCAGCGAAGACAGATACCCGCCAGAACCAACCAAGGGAGTAATAGTTAATAACATTCACAATCATTCAATAAACAAAACTCATAATACACGTAGATAGAGATAAAGATAATTTTAATGGCTTTAACTACATCCATAAACATCAGTACGTTCTTATGATCATGATCATCATGCCATGTATATTTAGAATCAGTATGCATGTAATTGTAACAATAATCGTAACAGTATTGATTGTACTATTACCTGATTGTAACACATAACGTATAAAATGAGATGTCGGTGCTAGAGATGCTAGAAACTGATAAATGATCGCAAATGGAAAAAAAGAAGGATCAACATCTACTAGAGCAGGAAGGTTGACAGTGGGTCTAAAACCACGATACATCACAGATGACACCCATAACATAAAAGGAAAAGAAGAAGAAGGTAACTGAGACATTACTACCAGTGATACATATTGACGTCACAAAGCTGATAATGATGGGCGAGTGAAAGTTTGAATAGTGCTTGAAATATTACATGTGAGTCCAATTTTATATACTATTCAGATTTTATGACAATATTGTAAATTGGAAAGACAGACATGTACAATTGGTAGGAGAAACTTATGTGATTGTGGTAACAGGTACATAACATGAGAATATGAGGAGTGACAGCGAAGTGAGAGAGAGAGAGAGAGAGAGAACAGAGTGCAAGTGAAATTGAAAGAAAGGATACAAGGATAGTGTAGTAGGATTATTAGTAGTACCATTGATAATAGTACCAAGTGGTAGTACTGTGTACATATAAGATTTCAACATGTAGCACTTCAGCATGGCAGTAGATGTATATAAAGGTATATAAGGGTCATGGTATTAGGAACACTACAAGGAAAAAGTTGGGAGTAAGAACACCAGGCATAAACATAAGGCAGATGAAGGGAATGGATAGGGAATAGATGGCAGCCGACCACGCACACACGTTAACAAGACAAATACAAGAGGCATAGGTACCCGCATCAAAGAGATCCACAGTCGTAGCATAGACTACTCAGGAGCAAGATAGAGCTTAAATAAAATATGGGTGAAATTGATATGTCTGCAATACACACGTTCCTGCACCCAGGGCTTAAGGGCTGGGGAGGGTGTCAGTTGCTTATACCGAGGTATAAATGAGGGACCTTATGGGAATGTCCGGGGTGGGACATTGGGACTCATAGTAGGTTGGTCCTCAACTTGCCGAACACAAAGGGGGTTGAGGCCACACGAGGTCTATTTGGGGAATAGACTGATATTCGTGTCCGACATTATAATTTGTGTGAAGGTATAGCAGGATATCAACGTAACAGAGGGAAGTTAAAGGTATCTGAGAAGCAAGCTCTAAGGCATGAGGCAGTAGACAGATATGTGCGACCAGTGGACAGGCATGTGCGACCAAGCTGACTCATGTCAAGTGTAGAGATAAGGAAGAACCCAAAAATGTAGAACATTTTGAAATTGCGGGGGGCATATGCCATGAGTCTGGTTAAGTCAAGTCTGGTTGAGTAAATTACTGTGAAACGATAGGATAAATTGTCATGGGCGATCAGAGGAAAAGAATGCACCGGGGGAGCGGGTATTCGTAAGGGCCAATAGAATGGCAAGGATTAGGCCACGTGATAAGAAGGGGCGAGAAGGGCCAGGGACAAAGGGGAGTCAGTCGGAGTTGGGATGCCATGACGGACAGATCACGACAGCAGAGAAGTGTGTCGGCGGAGAACTGAATAACCCCTGTGGCGATGAAACGCCGAGAATCCGGCAAGTAACTGAGTGTACATTAGATATTTCAAGCGTGTACCGATGGAGGAGAACAGCGTTGCCGCGACCAGGCGGGTGGACATGTTACAGCACGGAGTCGAGTCGTGTGCCGTGGGCAGAGGTTGCCGGCCTGTGAATGTAGGCGCCATGCGACCATGTGTAACAGGACTGTAAGTAGGATAGAAGAGTGTATGTGTAGAGCATTGTAGTTGATTAGATAGCCTGGATAGCAGGACGTACTGCAATCAGTGTGTAAACAAATGTCGTGGGTGTACATGTACCTTTGAATATCCCAGTGATTGTGTCGCATAGAAACAATACATGATGCCATTCTATCACTCGGTGGTGACGAGTTGTGTTCATGGTGTATCAGTGTGTAATTCATAAAGAGTGTCAACGTAGCCGCATCTCAATACCCCTAGTTACGTCAGAAAAGGGCTCGTTGGCACATGTGTTGTACGTCACACTCTATTGTGTTTTGCCGTACAGGTTCCATGAAATAACCTTTTAGTGGTGTCATTAACATGTTTTCTGGATGCATACCCTTTCCAGCTTTAGTAGCCATTCCTCACATCTTGTTTCTATTCTGCACAGATACCATTTAATGCATGCATGTAGTTTATCAGGAAGTGTAATCGTTCTTTTTGTTTCTGATCCATACAGCAGTACTGAAGAAAAGAATTTGATATTTGTTGTTTCCTTGTAGATTATTATTTTTTTTTTTTTACTTTAAAACATTGCGTAGTGCTCCCCTTATTTTCGTTAATGATCATATGTGGCATACCATACTGTTTCATTAATTTCCAAAGAGATCTCATTAGTTTACTGTCAAAGCCCTTTCCACGGTCCTTGGTCGTGGTTTGGGGCATTGCTTTTCCCACAAAATGTTCAACTGGACAGATAAAAAATGCCAAAACAGGATCTGGCTGTGAACTAACGTTTAGTCTACTCGTTCAGAATTCTCATGGACCTGTACCAGAAATCTAAGGCTGGACACCCAGCAATATACAACGACTAGATTCATCCTGAACAGGCAGAAGCAGTCCAACAACGGGCTATACTAACTTATCACGCAAAGTCTTTGTATGTAGCCTTCATTGTCACTCAGTATGTCAGCGTGACAAGCAATATATTTTCCATCCTTTCTAAACAGAAAACAACTGAAGTGTCAAATGAGATTACCTTCAGATCATGTTTTTCATGTAAGTTGAATAACAGTAATTATCTAAGAGGAAAATTGGCACATTGGTGTAATAGTTAGGATACTACACTAAACATGGCATGATCTCATTCGGACGACAGTTTGATGTCAGCTCTAGCCGTTCGCTATGGGAGGGAAAGACTGGACACCAGTCATCGGTGCATTCAGTCCTACACAATGTGATGATCCTACCACTTCACACAGCCAAATTAGGTTACTGATGAGGGTTATAAAAAGATATATGTCGACCAGAAATATAGGAACTACCTTTTCTCTACTAAAGCACTCATACGGTATCGCCTTCGCTTCTCGTCGATTAGAGAACACATGCACATCCACACTCTTAGCTAGCCAATGGTTAGGTCCCTTCTATGCTTGCGTCGATTTACGATTACCACGTATATCAGTCAACTCATCTGATGCAGGGTACGAAATCAGGTGAACACGTCTTGTTCTCTCACAATCTCAATCACGTATAAAGTATGTTAAAAGAAGGCAAATCGTTCTCTTCACGTAGATCAGATACCCTACCTCTGTTTTCAACACCCCAGTTCATGCTAACGCATTATCATTTTTGTTCAATAGTCATCATTTATTTATTGGCACCTTGCCGTCTTCACAGACAATAGTTTGTAAGACAAGGGATGGAGTTATACATCTCCATAGCACAAAGCCTAGGCTGAAATATAGAGATCATGTGTTGCCCATGCAACATGATCCCTCTCTCGGTCTGCCTAGTTCACTCCAAAGAAAAGGTAGCACCTATACATCTGGATAAAGACAAGCTGCAGACGATGCCGGATCAGCACAGCAATGATTTAACTGCCCCCTGTCGGAGCTTTGATCCCAGACCAACTGCCAACCAAGACTTGGGGCCTGGACTGCCCTGCTATAACAATTTGTCTTTAGGTTGCATTTCCTCGCAGGGGGATAATTCTTGTACCCTCCCACTTGCGCTCATCCCCCCGAAGCCGTTGGCACAATATGGGGTGTCAGGTTTGGTAAGCGCCGCCCAACATTCTGCTCTAACAGAAAGCAGGTAGTATTATCTAGATGTTAAATAGTCAACACTCATACTTAATATTCATTTAGAAATGTTTACATGGGCTGTAACGTTTAATGCCTTGCTCTGGTATTACGCGTAAGATATTATCTGTTCACGCCTGATTTTTTGCCAGTGACATCTCTTCTTACTCCAGAATTATTCTACTTTAGAGTTTCAAAGAAACTGTCAATAGCATTATTCCTCTATAAATTGCATACTCCTGCATGACTCTTTCTCTGGCAACTTTATCAAATATAGTTCTTTCCAGTCGCTAGTATTTATTTAATCTAACGAACTCTGCTAAATACTATGTACGGTAATGTAGTTAATGTGTTTATATATATTATCTCTAATAGCATTTGCTAGGATACCGCCTGGACCAGAAAGTTTACTATCCTTTTAGACCTAGCAAACTTCTATAATTTCTTACTTAGATTATATCCCGTTTTTGATATCCATCTCCACTTCTGCAAGCAGGATGTTTGGGGGACCCTTTGGGAAAGTCTATTCGGAAGTACCTCAACTTATCCTGCCCATCTTTTCAATTGCTTGTTTAATGTAGGTGAGAACTTTCCCATTAATGGTTTTCTTCTTCTTCTTTGCGTTCATCCGGAGTGATTTTTTCAGATGTGATTGCGGTGTGTCTGGTTAGGCACCCTCGGGTCGAAACCCTCAGGCCAACACATCCGACTTTTAGCGTGCATTTTTGACCAGGTTAGCAATCCTGGGAGACTCTCACTTTTGTGGTACCGTCCACATCTCAGCTGGTCTAGTTGGAACAGTCGAAGACTACACGGTCATCCCTCAAGTGAAGGCAGGGACAGTCCATAGCATTTTCCGCCATCCTGGGTGGCTTCCATAATTGCAGAGCCGGCACATAACGCTCTGGTGCTGGGTTTACCGAGGGAATCGTCACGTCCTGCTCATGGCTGTTTTAATTCCTCACTTCAATATATTGGGCATTTCGCTCGCCCTGGGCCGTTCCTGCACAAACCAGTCAGCTCTGCGGTTGGTTTCCACTAAGCGAGTTTTCGGACATGTGCTTGTCCCTGTACCCATCAGAGCTGTTCCAGGCACGGCGGACATTCGGAAAACTACCTAGTCAGAGCTGTTCCGAACAAGAGCGGCATTCGGAAACTAGGTAGTCAGAGCTGTTCCTAGCACGGGAGACATTCGGACGAGACATTTCACTCGGACGTAAATGCGTAGTGTCAATTTTTAGTTTGCCACCCGTAGGACGACACTTCCGACTTCCGGCGGGCATTTTTTAGTGAGGTTAGCCTTCCTCTGGTTTCGAGCCACGTTAGACTGTTGTAATGTCACCCACATCTCAGCTAGTCAAGATAGAATGATCAACGATATCGTGGTCTGCCCTCAAGGGAAGGCAGGGGCAGACCATGGGCATTATCTCGCTATCCAAGGAGACTTCCATAATTGCAGAGCCGGCACATATTGCTCTGAGACTGGGCTCACCCAAGGAGTTTCCACGTCCTGCTCATGGCTGCTTTAGTTCCTCACTTCCATGTGTTGGGCATCCCACTTGCCACTGATCGCTCAATCACACGCCAGGAGCGGTCAGACTGCGAGTGACATCCACTCGGTAAGCTTTTGCTTGTGACTTCAGACCACGCAATAGGTTCGCTCGCCGTGCGTTCCATTTTGCGTTGATGAGACATTATTCCACTTTTGTCTACACTCTCTATGAGTTAGATACAGACAGTTTCCGTAACCTTTCGACTGGGGCACTTTTCTGACTTTTTTGTACTCGCTCACGAGGTAGGCTACATGTGCTGCCGGCTCAGCACCTTACCTTCGTGCAGCAGTGAACGGGAAACGGCCAGGCCCCTTCATCCGGGAAACTCTCATATCCCCCAGCTGGGAGCCTTCGAACATGTATCAGACCTGGGCATGTAGCTTGCTCAGTATCATGTTTCTATTTTCCGGTAGACGGGTATCAGCCTGGCTCTAAGATCCGAGGGTTTGTGGCTTAGAGGCGTTCAGCCACAGCCCTCGACAGGGAGCCTTAAGAGTTTTGTCCGGACCAAGAAATTCTGCCTTTGTGCACCTCATTTAAATTTTGACTGCTATCCTCAGTCTATGCCTGCAGAGCAGCAGGTTGTGTCTCTCTTAGTCTGGTCCCTATCCCATAAGCTGTCCGGTATGTAATTTTTCACCCATCGGCAAGCAAATGAGGTCTATGGGACACGCAAGCTCCCCCACCACGTCAAGGTGGAGACACATCGGGGGAGTAATGGTTTTGTTTAGTCCATTACATTTGCTATATTTTGTTGCTGTTTGTAAAGGTATCTGATTTCTTCTTTAGCTGATGCTGTTTATTCCTCTCCTGCGAGGCCATCTAAATAGTGTCTATTATCAGCAATTAAACGCTTTCTATCAACGTTATTTATTTCTGTATATTTTTCTCATCTGTGTCTTAGTAGCATTGGCTTACTATTGTTTCAGTCTGCTGAGATCGGTTTTTATTTCCTCAGTACATAATGGTCTAACATGTTATTTATTTGTGCTTTATGTTTCATCATGTTTTCTACAGACCGCTATACATGATTTAGTCCATATGATTGTAACTAGCTGCCTGCTGACTCCGTACTCACACCGTCTACCAACAGTGGCTGCATACACTGAAGACACGTTTCTTGATTTCTACATTCGTTGCTTTTCAGTACTGTATTTGTAAGAAGTTATTTGTCTTTTGAGTTTCAACTTATTGTTCTTTTCAGTGGAAATTATCTAAATTTGCAACTGCACCTCTGGAAAGGTTTGCGCCATGTTGAGGTGAATGTGAATTCCTTACTAATACACATATATATTGTCAATTTGATTTTCTTTCTGTGGTCCAGTAATATCCACATTGCTTTAAGTATTTTGTCTAGGGGTAAAAAAAATTGCTTTTATGGCATAATGATTCCCTGCGCAAAATATCGCGAATGATTCACCGCTTTTTTTCGTTATCCGAAGTACACGGTTCCCCGTGATTTCTCAGTTACCGACTTTATTCGATACTGCTTTGCAATCAGGTAATCTCTCAGGATTTTGATGTTGCCATTTCTATACTACTAATGGTTCTTTACCGTTTGATGTATACCCATACTTAACAGATTCATCTATATCATTTATAAGTGGTTAACACCTGATCACTCTCATGTTTCCTTTCTGTTTGTGTGGTTTTTAATGTTGCAATGATTCTGTAATTCAGTGCTTTTCAAGCTACTAATGCTTACTCTGTCTCTTTAGATCCCATTAGGGCGGCTTCGTCACTGTGAGACTCATTTTTCTCAGCATCATTCGATATCAGATCTGTTTCTCATGTGTTAGAAGATTTCTTCTCTGATAACAGATCTGTTTCACATGTGTTAGAAGATTTCTTCTCTGATAACAGATCTGTTTCACATGTGTTAGAAGATTTCTTCTCTGATAACAGATCTGTTTCACATGTGTTAGAAGATTTCTTCTCTGATAACAGATCTGTTTCACATGTGTTAGAAGATTTCTTCTCTGATAACAGATCTGTTTCACATGTGTTAGAAGATTTCTTCTCTGATAACAGATCTGTTTCACATGTGTTAGAAGATTTCTTCTCTGATAACAGATCTGTTTCACATGTGTTAGAAGATTTCTTCTCTGATAACAGATCTGTTTCACATGTGTTAGAAGATTTCTTCTCTGATAACAGATCTGTTTCACATGTGTTAGAAGATTTCTTCTCTGATAACAGATCTGTTTCACATGTGTTAGAAGATTTCTTCTCTTATAACAGATCTGTTTCTCATGTGTTAGAAGATTTCTTCTCTGATAACAGATCTGTTTCTCATGTGTTAGAAGATTTCTTCTCTGATAACAGATCTGTTTCACATGTGTTAGAAGATTTCTTCTTGTTCATTTCATCTTGTTTGACATAATCTAACAATGTTAATATTATGACGTGTCACTGCCCTTACTTCTGGCGTTGCTTTTCCGAAATACGTAAAAAAGTTCTGACATTCTAGGTGACAATTATATTAGAAGAAAGGAGATAAGATGGCCATCACGACTTTATACGGCTTTTTCTACATCACGTCAAACTTCTTTTTTTGAACAGGAGCCTCCTTTCATCTTGGTTTTTGCTGGGTTGTTTTTAATTTGTTCATTGGCTTGCTCATGATTATTTGGATTTTGCAGCTAAAATTATTATTAGGTAACCTGGTTCACTCCACTATTTCTTAGCCGTTTCTGACGACATGAATGATTGAGAGCAGTGTTACTATTCCTTGCTTCCATTTTAGACACCTTTAACACATGGGCCTCACCATATTGTTACAGAAAGAAAATCTACGCGCGGGTAAATAGAGCCGGTTATGGTTGATGAAATCTGTCTGGAGGCAGCAAACCTTACAGAAACGACATCTACTATGGGACACTTTGACCTTTTGCAAAGTTAGGCATGACGAACATCTTTGAAATGAGGAAACAACAAAAAATTTCTCATTACTGTCATTATTATTAGCATGTGCGTCAGTGGTGTCTGAAGACTTCAAAGATTACTCACCATTTGCGCCTGAAGCATATAACGTTGTTGGTGTTGATTTCACTAACCGTGTTATTTTACTCCGTGCCGGGCACGTTTATTTTATTTTTGATTCTGAATATTCTCTGTTGTGAACAGGTTTGTCCGGAATCTGGTGAAAGTTCAGACACATAATATATGCTTGTTGTGTTAGTGCAGAGTAGAAAGCATTGATGGAATAGTGTTGTTGTATCACCTGCTATTGTGTTACTTCTGTGTCTGTGGATCCGATGTGTTACCTTCATTCGGAGCGTCTCTTCTTTTAACAGGACTTGCTTCCGCAATAATATGTTGCGGGACCTTGTAGACATAGCAGTTGCAGGAGAGGCACGAAAAAATATCTAGTATTTGACAATAAAATACCTTATATAACCCTTCAGGGTTGAACACATAGTAAATGTTTTTTGTTTGTTTTGTTATTAATCTCTTAACTGGTTCAGTGCCAAATAAAAAGTCGGTTTGGACAAAACATGGCACACAATTAAATAAACAAGCATTATACTGAAATCTCTAGGAAGAACGAAGTATCACAATGTAATATACAAGTAAATGGGAATATTCTTCAACAAGTGAATCGATACAATTATCTCGGAACAGTCATAACATCTGATGGGAGATGCCTTGAAGAGATTAGAACAAGAATCGCCATGGCGAAAGTAGCCTTTAGCAAGATGAAAAAGATTCTGACCAATAAAAAGATGTCAATTGAAACGAGAAAAAGAGTGTTGAGGGGATACATAGAGCCTGTTCTTTTGTATGGATGTGAAACTTGGACAATGTACAGTCAAGCTGAAAAACATCTGATGGCTGTAGAAATGTGGTTTCTGAGGAAAATGCAAAGAATACCAAGGACAGATAGAAAAACCAATGACCAAGTACTACAGGAGACAAATGAAACTCGTAAATTGATTAGAGAAATTAGACGTAGACAGTCAAAATATTTTGGACATGTTATGAGAAGAAATGGATTGGAGAACTTATTGCAACTGGCAAGATCGAAGGGAACAGACCAAGAGGAAGACCGAGAGGAAAATACCTAGATGGCTTGGCCATATGGCATGGACGAGACAGGAACACTGAGCTGATCCACGACTCTGGTGATCGAGTGAAATGGCGAGTCGTGACAGCCCACGCTTTCCGGCATGGCACATGATTGATTATACTGAAAATGTCTGTTCACTGAGCATTCAAATTGTATAAGATACACAACAACACCAACAACAACAACAACAACAATAACAACAAAATAACACGGTGACCCTAGTATGGCGGTACTGTCTAATTTGGAGGTCCCATTGGGCGATGTATTATCCTACGGCATTGAATCAGTTAATATATTAAAGGCAGTAAAATACACTGAGCCGGTCTCCCTAGCCTAGGGTTTAACGAATTTCTCCGTAATCCCATATATCCACGTGAGAAACGTAACCTCCTCGAGAATCGGTAGCGGTTCACGCTGTGTTGGTAATTTATGGGGTAAATGGGCTGGTCGCTCAGAAAGCAATGGCAAACTACTGAGCGTAATCTTGCCAAGAAATCAACAATAAGCTGAAAGATGCTGATGTTGTCAGCGATGTCCTGTAAAGGATTTACGAACAAAACAAAATACATATTATAGCCAAACATATCATGTATCAACTGAACAATCTGAGACGGAATAATAAATGTTATTATCAGAGAGACGGTGGGATCAACACCTTGTGTCACATTTATCGAAATTAGAAGATGAAATGATTTGGCCATCTTGTTAGAATGCAACATTATTAACCACCAGCACTGGCCCTACATCAAAGATCATCTACCATGAGAGAAAGAGGACGCCCGTGAAGAAAATGGATTGACGACATCAAAGACATTGTACAATCCCACGAAAAGACATTATCCAGTGCTACCCATCTGCTGGGACGCCAATTATTCCTCCCTACGGCGCTTCACGGCAAAAGTGGCTGATGATGATGATGATGATGATGATGATGATGATGATGATGATGATGATGATGATGATGATGATGATGATGATGATGATATCATGTAACAAAATAGTACGTCTACGCAAGATAACTTTTCATTCTTCAATTCTTCAACCATTGTTTTTCTTTCTATAGGTAGCTTTACAAAGATTTATTACTATCAGCGTGTACTAAATAAAGTTTTATGTTGCCAGCAATAAACCATTTCAGAATGTGTGTAGTGTCTATTAGAATAGCCGTGAGCAGCCATAGCATGTAATTTTATGAATTGGGTGAGCTTAATACGGCTTAGATCCTCACATACCACGAGAACTTTAATATGTTACAGATTGTTTTGTTTGAAGGTGAGTTAGAGGAGGATGCCTGATGCTGCAAACAGTGTGTGTGCGTGTGCGTGTGTGTGTGTGTGTGTGGGGGGGGGGGGTTAGAATCAACCTACTATCCTGCCGTCAGTGTACTGGTAGTTTAAACATGGGTGTGTTAAACTCTCAGCGACGTTGGCCTCTAATGTTATTATTACTTGTAATGAGCTCTGGGCTGTTTATATATATATATATATATATATATATATATATATATATATATATATATGTGTGTGTGTGTGTGTGTGTGTGTGTGTGTGTGTGTGTACGCGCGAGTGTGTGTGAGCCGAGGATAATTGGTCAGTCACTAGATAAGCCAACAAGGACTTCAGAGATAACAATTTACAGGAATATTTTTACAATTTCGTTGATAAAGATGAGGAACGAAATTGAAATTCTCTGTAAAACCTGAACAAAGTAGAAAATTGCCTCGTCAACAGTATCATGTCTCTGATATTAAAATACCTTGGCGTTGCGGAGAAAGCCGCAGGATTTAGGGACGCTGATTAAGTCTTTTTCACTTAGGGAAGTCTTCAAAAATGGCATCTGGAATGTTAGAACTATGTATTAATGTTGAAAGACAGCAGATGGCAGAACTATTTAACTATTACAGGATGATCAATTCGGGATGGTGAGAAACTAGGTAGAACGGAACAGGCAAATAACATCTAAGCTCAGATGAAATAGTGCATTTCTCGGGCCATAAAAGGGAAAATGCCATCCACAGAGAAGGTGTCGCCCTGATACTTTCCAAAGAGGGAAAGGAAGCATGATTGGAGTGGGAAGCAGAGAGTTCTAGAATAATAGCAGTATTTAGAACTACTAGAAAGACAATAAACATGAATGTGGTCTAATGTTACGCACCAATACCTGATAACGAGGAATCAGATAAGGAGATATTTTATATGAAACTTCCAAACATTATTGTCAGTTTAAAAGATGGCAAAATCAAAATTTTGATAAGTCATCTAAATGTCAAACAATGATCGGATAACACTGGTTACAAAAAATCATGGAGAACCATGGACTATGGGTAATGAATGAAAATGTAGAATTGTTCACCAATTTTTGCGCATTAAATCAATATGTCATACGTGGTAGTGATTTTGCTTACACAAGAATTCATAAAGTCACATGGGCATCACCTGATTACAAGACGGAAAACGAAATCGACCGGTATCTGTATGAATATGCAATTTAGACCATATCTACATAATACTAGATTAATCAGCATGGAAACTTGCTATGTAAGTTCGGACCACCATACGCCGGTAAGTAAAATTAAGTTAAATCTCCAGAGATATATAACATCTAATAAACTTAGAATTCAATATAATGTATGCTATCTCAGAAAACTAGAAACTAAGGGACAGTTTATGGTCACAGCCTCCTTTAACTACCAATTCTTGCAACACTTAGTAGACCGGGGGGGGGGGGGGGGCACTGAAAAGAGTTGGCAACAGGCCAAAAGCATTTAGAGAATATATGGAAGTCCTTGGAAAAAGGAAACAGAAGCATAAATAATGGATGACGTTGGAAACAATAAAAAAAAAAAATAGAAAAAAAGGAAACGTAAACAGCAGATTTAATTAATAGCAAAACAAGAGCTGCAAAAGTTAGATTTCAAAAATAGATAGAAGCTAACAAGAAAGTCTCACCTCATCTCATCTCATCTTGTTCCTCTTGTAACTTGCGGTGTCGAGGTGAAGTATAAACAGCGGGAGAGTGCCAGCTTATGGGCTTCGTATATCGATATTCAACAAGGAAGTAAAGGGGCGTTAATAATAGAATACATTTAGATACCCTAGCAAGCGAGACAGAGAAAAGGAAACCTTAGAGACTTTTACAGCACCGCGAGGAAATTGATAGGAAAATATAATCAACAATTGGACTTATCTTAAATAAAAAAAGAGATAGTTCAGATCGATATTAACGATTTAAATAAACAGACGTTGAATACTTTAAGGACCTTCTTAATAGACTAGTTCGAAATGACACTTATGACAGCCAGCCGGCATAAATAGAGCTGGGTAACAAGTATAAAAACAATCTGGCCGTAGGTTGCAGACGCCTGGTCCACATTCTCATCATAAACCGCATTTTCGATGGCACTACATGTGGTCCATATTTCACATGCATGAGACAGTATCTTATATATAAAAAAGGATGTATGTATGTATATATGTATGTATGTATGTGTGTATGTCCTTTATGCGTTCGCGAACGGTCCATGAGATTGAGATGAAATTTTCTACACGTCTTCCTCTCATTCTCGCGCTGCCAACTGTCATATTTTTTCTTCTTCTTCCTCCTCCTCCCTCCTCCCCCTCCCTAAATACTTACGTAAATATATGATGATGATGATGATGAAAGAATCCCTGAACCACAACGCTAGGAAAAGCGAAGAAAATGACGTGACTACACAGAATCGTCACACAGCAATGTCAATAACAACTCATCTTTTTTATGTGTAAAGAAGATATCTACAGTCATGTAGAATGGGAAGAACAATGAATGGAAGGACCGAAATCACAGAACCTAGACGAGTATGAATTGGGAATGGCGAACTAACTCCTCCTCCCTTCTCCTCCTCTCTCCTCCTCCTCCCTCCTCCTCCTCCCTCTATCTCCTCCTCCTCTCTCCTCCTCTTCCCTCCTCCTCCTCCCTCTACCTCCTCCTCCTCCCTCCTCCTCCTCTTCCTCCTCCCCATCCTCATCCTCCCTCCTCCCTCTCCCTCCTCCTTCTCCCTCTTCCTCCCTCCGCCTTCTCCCTCCGCCTCCTCCCTCCTCCTCTCTCCTCCTCCTCCCTCTCCCTCCTCCCTTCCTCCCACTCCCTCCTTCTCCTCCCTCCTCCTCTCTCTTCGTCCTACTCCTTCTCCCTCTTCCTCTTCCATCCTCCTCCCTCCTCCTCCCTCTTCCTCCTCCATCCTCCTCCTCCCTCTTCCTCCTCCATCCTCATCCCTCTACCTCCTCCCTCCTCCTCCTCACTCCTACTCCTCCCTCCTCCTCCCTTTCCCTCCTCCCCCTCCTCATTCTCCCTCCTCCTCCCTCTCCCTCCTCCTTCTCCCACTTCCTCCTCCCTCCTCCTCCTTCCTCCTTCTCCCTCCGCCTCCTCCCTGCTCCTCCTCCTCTCTCCTCTCTCCTCCTCCCTCCTCCTCCTTCCTCCTTCTCCCTCCGCCCCCTCCCTCCTCCCTCCTCCTCCTCCCTCCTTCTCCATCCTCCTCCTTCTCCCTCATCCTCCTCCCTCTTCCTCCTCCTTCTCTCTCCTCCTCCCTCTTTCTCCTCCTCCTCCCTCCTCCTACCGCCTCCCTCCTCCTACCTCTTCCCTCCTCCTCGCTCTTCCTCCTCCTCCCTCCTCCTCCCTCTTCCTTCTCTTACCTCCTCCTCCCTCCTCCTCCCTCCTCCTCCCTCCTCCTCCTCACTCCTCCTCCTCTGTCCTCATCCTCCCTCCTCCTCCTAACTCCTCCTCCTCCCTCCTCATCCTCCCTCCTCCCTTTCCCTCCTCCCCCTCCTCATTCTCCCTCCTCCTCCCTCTCCCTCCTCCTTCTCCCTCTTCCTCCTCCCTCCTCCTCCTTCCTCCTTCTCCCCCTCCCTCCTCTCTCCTCCTCCCTCCTCCTCCTTCCTCCTTCTCCCTCCGCCCCTCCCTCCTCCTCCTCTCTCTCTTTCTCCCTCCTCCCCTCCTCCCTCCTCCTCCTCCCTCCTTCTCCCTCCTCCTCTTTCTCCCTCTTCCTCCTCCTCCTTCTCCCTCCTCCTCCCTCTTTCTCCTCCTCTCCCCTCCTCCTCCATCCTCCTACCGCCTCCCTCCTCCTACCTCCTCCCTCCTCCTTGCTCTTCTTCCTACTCCCTCCTCCTCCTTCCTCCTTCTCCCTCCTCCTCCCTCCTCCTCCCTCCTCCTCCTCCCTCTTCCTCCTCTTACCTCCTCCTCCCTCCTCCTCCATCTCCCCTCATTCATCCCTCTTCCTCCTAATCACTCCTCCTCCCTCCTACTCCTCCCTCCTCCTCCTGTCTCCTCCTCCTCCCTCCGCCTAATATGAATTAAATGATATGCTCCCCACCAGGGACTGGGCGAAGCCGGGCCGGGTCGTCGTTTTTGGGAACGGTAACGGGAGCAGGGGCCGAATATGAATTAAATAAGACGCTCCATTTACCCAAGTTAATTGTTGAGGGAAGATGTAAAGATCTTTCAAGTGCTCTTTCTAATAATAGACAGACAGACAGTAGATAGTCGGGAACGGGAACGGGAGCTTATATGACTACTTATATGAATTAAATGAAATGCTCCCCACCAGGGACTGGGCGAAGCCGGGCCGGGTCAGACAGACAGACAGACAGACAGACAGACAGACAGACAGACAGATAGATCCCGCCAGGGACTGGGCGAAGCGGGGTCGGGTCAGCTAGTAGGCTATATATAGCACTTTAGAACACTGTTCTAATTGCAACTGACTGCTTTATTTTAATTGGTGAAAATGTCTATCTTTCACAAGTCTACTTTCGCCATGGAGTTTCTTTTCCCATTTTTTTCAAGACATGTTCTATCAGATGTTATGACTGCTTTAAAGATATTTGTATCGATTCACATGCTTCAGAATTTTTCCATGTGTTTAGAAATCTTACATAGAGATATATTTATCTTCTTGCAGATGACCATATTTTCTTTTTCCTAAACTTAAGTGATGACTGTGCACAATAGTAGCATTCACCAAATACTATATATCGTGTTCATAGTCTGAACTTAACACTGTATCACCTATATATCTTAAGTTTGTTCATTTTATGTCCTGCCTTGGTGCTGGCTGTCATTTCATTTAAATGTCTCATAAGATTTTGACTAAATAACGACAATAAGGACTCCAGACATTGCGCATCCCTTGATTGGCTCATAGTGGTCAATTTCGTTATCATTCTTTACAGCAGCTTATTTAATTTTCAATTATGTTCGTGACTAAGCTCTTTCCCATCAATTTTATTATGTCGAAAGGTTTCATGTAATTAATGAAGCAGCAGCGTAGGTCAGTTTACTTCTATCGAAATTTGTTTATCTTCTAACCAAGCAGAGGATGCTGAGACGAGGCAGTGAGTGTTTTAGAAGTGCTGCTACACCAGCTGACAGAAGTTAACTCACACCATGGAGATGTCATTATATAAACTAAAGTGTTTTTGATAAGAGATAAACGAGTGGGTGAGGTTTTCGTGCATCACAAAAGGACGCTATTTAAAAAACTGGACTTATGCATATGCTACAACAACATCCAGCTTGAGAATAGAAGTTGAGGCCATGAAAGCAGCTTCTCGGTGGTTTTGGGTGGCAGCACAGTAAGATGTATTTGTAACAGACTCACAGATTGTGCTTTGATAAGAAAACACTGATGATATGTCTTTGTGTTTAGCATCGGTCGACAGGATTGAAATTTGAGCATATGTTGGATAGCATCGCTCGACAGGATGGAGATTGTGAGCATATGTTGGATAGCATCGTTCGACAGGATTGAAATTGTGAGCTTATGTTGGATAGCATCGCTCGACAGGATGGAGATTGTGAGCATATGTTGGATAGCATCGCTCGACAAGATGGAGATTGTGAGCATATGTTGGATAGCATCGCTCGACAAGATGGAGATTGTGAGCATATGTTGGATAGCATCGCTCGACAGGATGGAGATTGTGAGCATATGTTGGATAGCATCGCTCGACAGGATGGAGATTGTGAGCATATGTTGGATAGCATCGCTCGACAGGATGGAGATTGTGAGCATATGTTGGATAGCATCGCTAGACAGGGTGGAGATTGTGAGCATATGTTGGATAGCATCGCTCGACAGGGTGGAGATTGTGAGCATATGTTGGATAGCATCGCTCGACAGGGTGGAGATTGTGAGCATATGTTGGATAGCATCGCTCGACAGGATGGAGATTGTGAGCATATGTTGGATAGCATCGCTCGACAGGATGGAGATTGTGAGCATATGTTGGATAGCATCGCTCGACAGGGTGGAGATTGTGAGCATATGTTGGATAGCATCGCTCGACAGGATGGAGATTGTGAGCATATGTTGGATAGCATCGCTCGACAGGGTGGAGATTGTGAGCATATGTTGGATAGCATCGTTCGACAGGATTGAAATTGTGAACTTATGTTGGATAGCATCGCTCAACAAGATGGAGATTGTGAGCATATGTTGGATAGCATCGCTTGTGAGCATATGTTGGATAGCATCGCTTGTGAGCATATGTTGGATATCATTGCTCGACAGTATGGAGATTATGAGCATATGTTGGATTTTCTACCCTGGGCATGCGGACGTCCTGGGAAATAGACAGGCGGGTAGATTAGTTGCTGCTGTTGCTGTTCCTCTTTAAGTAAACGGTGATTTAGTGAAGATCTCCGGGGTCGGGTTCATAGATGTACAGAGTAACAATATCAGGAAAGACTGGCGCAGGAGGGAGTGAATAGAGGGAGTGGGCGATACTCAGAACGTAAGAGAAAGACCAGCATGACTTTTAATCACATTGCTACTAGAATAAAGAGCATGGAAACTATTGTTTGGCGTTTGAAGAGATTAACGAAACGTGTGTGGGACTGTCCCAGTGTAGTTATGTCGATTGTTAAATTCAGTATATTTTCAGTAAATGCATAGCATGTGATATACCATAGTTTGTTATAAACCTACATTGTTCTTTCCGTATTTCTGATCGGATTGTTTCTTAAATCTTATAACTAATCACACACACACACACACACACACACACACACACACACACACACACACACACACATACACACACACACAGAGAGAGAGAGAGAGAGAGAGAGAGAGGGAGGGAGGGAGGGATTGTGCCCTACCAAAATATACTAGGTTTGTGCAATAGTGCCTACCCCTGGATTTCCACCGTCATATCTCCACTAGCCTTTGTCTGAATAGAATATATTGAATAGAATATATTTATCGCACGTGTGTTTAGATTATAGATCCTTGTGTGATAAAACTCTTCAATCAATCAATCAGGTGCCGTCTCGACAATGAAAGTTGGCTTCAATGGATCTCCAACACTGTCTGTCTCTCGCCTTGACTGTACATTCTCTCAAGCTAATGTTCGGCCATCTCTTGATGTTATCTTCCCACTTGTATCGTTGTCTACCTCTTGCTCGCTTGCCCTCAACCTTGCCTTCCAGTATGGTTTTTATAAGAATATCATGTCTTTTAACGTGGCCGAAATATTTCACTTGCCTCCTCTTTATTTCTTTCATCAACTTTCTCTTCCTTCCGTTTTTCTAGAACCTCTGCATTTGATTGTTTTTGTTTCCATGAAATACGACATATTTATCTTTATATCCATGTCTCAAGGGCTTCTATGCGACTTTCTAGTTGCTTGTTCAATGTCCAGGCTCCCACGCCATACAGTAGCGTTAAATATACGTAGCATTTGACAATTCGCATTTTTAATGATTTAGTAATCTCTCTAGATGTTAATACTGATTTCATGCCGTTGAAAGCATTTTTGGCCATTTCTATTCTCTTTGTGATTTCTATTTCACTTCTGCCATCATCTGTTATTATATGTCCAAGATAGGAGAAACTTGTTACTTGTTCTATTATCTCCCCGTTTACTGTGATGTTCATTGATTACCTTTCCTTTTCACTGCTAATTATCATAGTTTTTGTTTTTTGGATGTTAATATCTAAGTCCCATTCTGCACTGTGCCTGTTTACTTGTTCCACTAGGTCTTGTAACTCTTGCTCACTTTCTGCTAGTAACACGTTATAGTCAGCATATCTAAGATGGTTTATGATTCTTCCATTGATGTTAAGCCCAGGCATTTCAAATTATTTAAAAATTCTTTCTGTGTATATGTTGAAGAGGCTTGGGGACAGTATAGATCCTTGTCGTACTCCTCTTTTTATCTCTATATGCGACGAATAGTTATTTTCGCATCTAATAGACGCCACTTGTTCCCAGAACAAGTTACTAAAGAGTCTGATGTCCTTTCCGTCTACTCCTAAATCTTGAAGGCACGTAATTAGTCGTTCATGTTGTGCTAAATCAAAAGATGTCTTGTAGTCTATAAAACAAAACATATATACTTTTTTGAACTTCTATATATTTTTCAATTAACTTCCCCAAACAGATAATTGCTTCTCTGGTGCCATTGGTTTTGTAGTACCCAGATTGTTCTTCAGCTACTTCCTCATCTATTTTATGTTGAACTCTTTCTTGTATGACCTTGAGTAGTATTTTAGTTATGTGGCTAATTAAGTTAATAGTTCTGTAATCCTCACAGTCAATAGCTCTTGGCTTCTTAGGTAGTGTGATGAAAATGGATGTTTTAAAATCCTTGTGGATGTACCCAGTATTACACACACACACACGCACACACGCACGCACGCACACACACACACACACACACACACACACACACACACACACACATTACATAATTCTGTGATAGTTTCAGTGTCAAAGCTGGATGACGATTTTATCATCTCTGTTGTTATTTTGTCAAGACCTGCAGCCTTTCCTTCTTCTATCTTTTTAATAGCCTTTTCTACTTCAGCATGTAATATTCTGGGTCCGTCTTGAGTATTATACAATGTTGGTCTATTGATCCTGTTGTCCCAGAATAAATCTTCTGAATACTCTGTCCATTTTTTTTATTATGTCAGTGTTATTAATTATAGTTTCTTCATGTTTTCCTCTGATACAACCGTTTTCTGTTATATTATTTTGCTTCTTTGTAAATATATATATTTTTTTTAATGTTCATGTAATTCTTTGTAGTTGTCTTTTATTTCCAGATCCTCTGTTTCTTTGCATTGTTTCTGCAACCACCCTTCTTTGGCAACTCTGCACGTGTGACGTATTTCTCTATCTATTAATATATACTCTGGAGTGTTCTTAGCTTTCTTTCTTTGAGTCATTTTACTCAAGATTTCATCGGTTATCCATAATTGTTTCTTTCTTATTTATCTTCACTGGCAATGTGGTAGTTGCAGTCTGTATACTGGTTTTTACACTTTCACATTTTGTATTAATTTTATCCTCAGGATGTTCCCGTCTATATTGTTCCATACTTTCAATGATTAGCCTATCATATCTATTTTTTTGTTTACTTCAACCAAGTATAGTTGTAGTATTTCTGGTTGTTTCAATGACGATATATCTACTTGATGTGTCTTCGATGTCATTATTCCTGGGTTTTTAAGTTTTATTTGTAATTTTAAGATTACAGGATTATGGTCAGAGTTGATATCAGCATCAGGGTATATTTTGGCATTTTTAATATTGTTTTTAAATCTATTTCTAATCATAATGTAGTGAATTTTGTTTCCTGTTCTATCTCCAGGGCTTTTCCACGTATACAGTTTCCTAGGGTTATGTTGGAACAATGTGTTGCAAACAATACGATTGTTTTCTTCACAGACCTGTATCAGCCGGTTTCCTCTGTCGTTTCTGTTTCCAATACCATATTGCCCTACTATCTGCTTATATTTATTGTTTTCCAACTTTTGCGTTCATATCTCCCATGGCAATTAGCACCTCTGATGATTTTACAGCTTTCAGTGTTTGTTGTAGGTCTTCATAATATTCTTCTAGCTGTTCATCACTATAATCAGTTGTTGGAGCATATGTCTGAAGAATTACTATGTTGAACGGTCTTGCCTTAATTTGGAAAAGTAGCATCCTATATTTATGAGTCCAGAATCCACTAATATTGTTCTCTAAATTTCGTTTTACTAAAATCCCCACTCCTCTCTCGTGATGATCTCCTCCTGAGTTAATGAATATGTAATCTTTTCTCCTTATATAACTTGTATATATTCATCTTGTTTCAGATACGCCTAAGATATCTAAATTCATATTTTTTGCATCTTCAATAAAGTTATCAAATTCTCTGCTTGATATAGGGTGCGTACGTTCCAGGTACAAATTCTTAGACTTCTCCTTCTACTTTTCAGGTAGGTATTGTCAGAATGCACCCTTTCAAAAGAATTTGGGATGCATCCGTCATTATGCACTTCCTTATTCACTATAGGAGTTGCTAATCTTGTAATGCCACCCTTCATGTTGAAGAATGCAGATAATCAACTCGCATTCTGTAAGAATTAGATCTTCGGTTTGATTCTACTCTGGACTTAACATGGTAGAGTGAGTCATTACTTGACTGCGTGCTAGCATGAGGCCAGCTTACTCAGTTGTCCAGATTAAGGCTGGGTGTCTGTATCACTCATTGGTTCCCAACCAGTCATGCAGACTGCTGTTAATGCAGCCCGTAGTCTCCTGACCAAAGTGTAAGCTCGAAATGATGAATTTGTCCAAGAAAGAATGGGGATGTCTCTTCTCCACAAGAAAAACATTTAATTACCTGTTCATGTGGAAGGTAATATAGACACAATAAACATTTGAGGTCACAATCTTAACTATTATACATTGTGCATGTACAATCGCATTCTGCCTGTCTGTCTGTCTATCTGTCTGTCTATCTATCTATCGGCCTAACTATATGTCTGTTTATCTGTGTGTGCGTCTGTTCGACCGTCTGTCTCTAAGTCTATCTTTTCATCTGTCTGTCGGTTTGTCTACATATCTTTCTATCTCTCTGCCCATCCATTTGACTGTCTATGTGAATTATAATGAATACATGCTTCTCTGACGGTAATTCTCTCTATCCCCATCCAATTATGTTTCCTTCTTACTTTCTTCCCCCATCTCCATTTGCCGACCAGTCTGCCAGTCTGTCGGTCTGCCTAGTTATCTGTTACTTGTGGATTACCTGAACGATGTGCAGTGTGGAACCAGCAGGCAACGTTTGATGATGAGCAGAAAAAGGCGGGAACATATTAGCTTAGATAACAACGAGAGAAGTATTATCAAGCAGTGGAATCTGTGCGCGGTCCTCAATCTGTGTTCTCATTAAAGATTAACGACCTGTCTCAAGTGGGAGGTTATTCTCGGAAGACGGGTGTCCCAGTTTGAGCTCTCTTCCGGTATAGCAGTTGATGATTACCTGTGATATTTCAACCTTGTGATGCGTGCCTGGAGATTGGAGACGCAGGGGACAAAAACTGGGGCAGGGGATGCCACTGCTTGCAATAGATAAACAGAGAAGTATAAAGGTAATCCACTGATACAATCTGTTGCAGGAGGCGTAAAATTTTAGGTCTTTATCTTCAAATATATTAGGTCGAAGAAAAGTAAGGCTACGTGGACAGTCTTTCCTTGGAAGGCGACGTCAACTGTTAGATCAAATGGTAATAATGATACAAGGCCATATATCAGTGACGCAAGGTGAACAGTTTGCCTTCTTTTCTTTCTCTTTAAAAGTTGAGACATATGATGATGATGATACTTCTACTGGATCACAGAATAGTGAGGTAAAATCAATAGTAAATTTGCCTTTCCTTCTCCTGTAGTTCGGGCTTTTTTTTTAATGTGTGTATTCTATATTGAACAGACTGCACCGAAAATATAACAGAATCAAGAATTCATTGAATTTAAGCTTGCATCCTCTGTTCTGTATGCGACAAAGGGATTCTAGATTGTGCAGCCCTTGGAGCTAACAATAGGCTTAGTGTGGCTGCGAAGCACAACCAGAGCCAATCCAAAATGATTGTATTTAGAAAATCGCGTGGATCCATTATGTTTCCTACCAAAATTAAATCTTACTGAACATTCTCCTAAACTCAGGATCCTTGCCCGGAAACTTGTTTTCGAAATGTAACCACACGCAGAGATTCATTATTTTTCTTAACCTTTTATTTCTCTTAGTCTTTCCTGATGCACTACTATGCATCCATTATATCATAACACACACACACACACACACACACACACACACACACACACACACACACACACATATATATATATATATATATATATATATATATATATATATATATATATATATACGAATGCATTTTAGATAAGTAACATTCGTGTAATGACATGGGCGAATTATTTTGTTAGCCTTTCTGTCTCAAAATTACAGAGCGCCACACCGCTACCTACTCGTACATGCGGACTATAGGAATGAAAAAACTGCTATGTATCTAAAGAGGTTGATGTATCAATACTCATATAGAAATGCAAAATATAGATTATGCGACTTTAAAAAAAATACTGCTAATCATCATAATCATGTGCCCTGTCACATAGCCTTAGGAGTGCATCTCTCTTCGGTACTTGATTTCAGTTCTTGATCTAATTATAATATGTAATTATATTATTTTATTTTAGTTTTATGGAAATCTTGGAATAACTATCATCTGATGATTCATCATCATGTTCCTAGACAACTGCCATGGATTTCCGTCTCCCTTCACACGTTTCTACTGTTATGAACTTATATATATATAGGCGATATTTCGGTTTTCGTTTACTTCGGTTATCATAGGTTTCGAGAGTAGACAGGAAACCATGGCGGTAGCGCTTGATCTCGAGGATGCGTACAATATAGTTCGATATGATATTTTGATGACCACACTGATGGAGAAGGGGGTCAATCCCTGGTTGGTGAACTGGATAGCAGCCGTCCTGCACTCTCGTCGGGTTGCTCTCCGTCTGGGTGCATGGACCTCAGAGCCACATATGTTAACCCCGGGACTGCCACAGGGATCTGCAGTCTCACCGGTGCTCTTTAATGTGTATACGAGCAAGATTGTAAACCTTGAAGCACCAAGGGCTGGAAGAATACTAACATTTGCAGATGATATTCTTGCATTTAGGCAGGCTAGAGATAGGGAGAAAACAGCCCATGAGGTACAGGCTACAGCAGACAAAGTAATTGACTGGTGCACTCAAATGGGTGCTGTCATCCACCCGGAAAAGGCGGCTGTTTTGTGGTGCTCTCTGGACAACAGGATTGTAAGAGCTGATGTCCCAAGCCTCGCGATAGACGGTAGAAATGTCAGCAGAAAGATCAAACTGAAGTATCTGGGGATCACATTTGACAGGAGCCTATCCTTCAAGGACCATGTGGAGACGGTTGTGACAAGATCTCAAAAGGGACTCAGTGCACTTAAAACTATGGCTGCAATGGACACAGAGCAGAGAATGCTTTTCAAACTATACCAGCACTTGATCCTCTCAGTAATTGATTATGGATTAGGTCTGCTCACTGTCTCAGAGAGTCAGCTGGTGAAGTTAGAGCGCATACAGAACGAAGCTATGCGGGTAATTCTGGGATGCACTAGAGACACCCCAGTAGTGTGTATGCGTTACATCCTTGGTCTGCCGACTGTTGCTGGTAGGCTCAAGGTGATGCAGGCGAAGGCATACCTCAGAGTAGCTGCAGACACTGACCATCCACTGCATGAGGCGCTGGACGCAGTTAAGGGTCAGCGACTGATAAGAGGGAAATCATGGATGGTTCAGGCGGAGGATACGATCAGACAGGTATGCCCCTTGGAGAACATTAGGCATGGAGAGGGGTGGGTCAGAGTGCCAGCGGAGCAGTCAGACTTGTGCAGAGTTATAATCACATTAAGCCGGGAGTGCAGGGAGTGGCCAGCCGGGGCCACGGAAGTGGAAATCCAGCAACTAATTCAGGATAATGCTCGCCCGGGTGATGTGATTATCTAAACAGATGGTTCGGTGTCAAGAGGTGAGAGAAGTGGCTGGGGGTTCATAGCCAAAGCTAATGGTCGATGTTTGGGACAGGAGAGCCTGGCATATGATACCACAACATCCAGCTTAAGAATGGAGGTGGAGGCAGTCACTGCGGCTCTACGCTGGATGGAGAATACGACACACACACACACACACACACACATCGTGATTGTAACTGACTCAGAAAGCATGCTGACGAGGGTGAGGACGGACAGGCTTCGTGCTGAGTGGCTTGCTTCGCTTCGGAGGTCACGGGTGACAAGCATCGCCTGGATCTTTTCTCCGGGGCATGCCGGTGTGCTGGGAAATGAACAGGCTGACAGATTGGCTGGCTCTGCATAACTTAGTGCAGTATTGATACATGACAAGGCAGATGTAGTTGTGGCCTTGAGGGAGCACGTGCACACCTCGGAGGAGCAAATGGATTACCATGGTCTGGCAAGAATGAGACAGCGAGGAGTGACGAGAAGATCTGGCCGACGCACTACGCTCAGAGGAAAAGCGAGGCGGACTTATAATCAGATTGCTACTGGTACTATTAGTGTTGGAACTCTTCGCTGGCTACTGAGGATGGGGACGGAGCACTTATGGGAATACCCCGAATGCTGTGATGTCGATTCCTAAATCAATCAATCAATCAATCAATCATAGGTTTCGGTTTTCATCGATGTTTTCTGAGAAAAATTTGTTTCGGTTTGTGCGGTTGCTTCGAATTTTAACGGCGTGCCCACGTGACCTAACTGCTATTTATTAATAAGTTAACCCTTTCCTTTTAACTCCATCATGGGACCACAGTTTCCAGAGACAGCAGCCTTTCGAAAAAGAAGGCCAGAAAAGCGATCATGTTGAAGAGGGAAATTATTGAAAAATAAAGAAAAAGAGGATTTCTTAAATCGGAAAGTCGCCATCCTCGATAAGTTCCATTGTATCGAAAAAGGAAGCAATAAAGGAGTCTAATGTAGCGAAAAGCGTAAATGTGCTAACACAACAGAGATCGCAAACAATTGAAGATGTCGAACAATTATTATTAATTTGGATAAATCAAAAACAGTTACATGACGATTCTGTTTCGGAGGCAATTATATGTGAAAATACCAGAACTGTTGCATGCCGATCTCATTAATAAAATACCCGGGACGAGTGCTAGTGTACTTAGTGATGTTAAGGCCAGCAGAGGATGGTTTTATAAATTCAAGAGCGCACTTGCATACATAGTGACACTTCATCCATCCATCATGTGCAATGCCGGAAAGCGTGGGCGGTCATGATTCGCCATTTCACTCGATCACCAGGGCGTTGATCAACTCAGTGTTCCTGTCTCGACCAGGCCATATGGCCAAGAGATCCAGGTATTTACTTCTCGGTCTTCCTCTCGGTCTGTTCCCTTCGATCTTGCCAGTTGTCACCAAGTTCTCCAATTTATTTCTTCTCATAACATGCCCAAAATGTTTGACTGTCTACGTCTAATTTCTTTAATCAATTTCAGATTTTAATTTGTTTCCTGTAGTACTTTGTCAATGGTTTTTCTGTCTGTCCATGGTATTCTTTGCATTCTCCTCAGAAACCATATTTCCACAGCCATCAGATGTTTTTCAGCTTGACTGCTAATTTTCCAAGTTTCATATCCATACAAATGTATAGGCCCTATATAGCTCCTCAACAGTGTTACTAGGCACAGCGAAGGTGCGACTTCGGACAAGTCTGGGGCCGAAAAATGTTTGTCCGAATTCAAAGATTACGTAGAGGCTGAAGGATTCATCCCCCGACAAAGCTGTTGCAACTTATTTATTGATAATATTTTGCCCCATTGTAGGCAAATCTTAAAGAGGCGGCGGAAACAGTCATCTTTGGACAGCTTTCTTGTTCGACCTGAGTCCTCTGACTCTGAAGCTGGTCCTAGTGTCAAAAGACCAACTAGAGAATTGACCCCAGATAGTGCCTTGATATCTAAGGTCTTTATGAAGTAGGATTTCACGGCCAAACAGTAATATATGCACCGCTTTCTCCCCTCTTCGCATTCATCTATACGATAAGAAGACTCTTCATAAAGGTAAATGTCATGTCTTTACGTTCGTCTTTTATATTCATGTTGCTTATTGTTTTTAGTATTAAATATTATATTTATTCTCAGTAAAATGTGTTTTTGGTATGTAATGTGGAGTGTCTAGCATAACATTGATTCATATGAAAATAAGTGCCTCAGTTTTCGGCACTATCGGATTTCCTCGATTGTTTTCGGATAGATTATCCACGAAAACCGAGGTTTTACTGTACATGAACATGGAAATGCTATGTAAAATGGATGTGACTCTTTTACCATCTAGTGTAATGCATCTAAAGCGCTGTTAATTCCACACAAGAGACAATGACATGATTTTCCTTCAACAATCTCATTATTCGTGCAGACGCAACATATATGATACTGAGTGGAGATAAGATTTTCAGAACAAAATCCAAGATACAATGGATACAGGATACTTTACAGGATACAATGGGTAAATCATATAGACCGTCTACATCGATGTCTGTGATTCTGTGATGAGTTTCATTTGTGTTTTAGCCTGTTTCGAGACATTATGTTTTTGACTGAATATTGTATTTTGTGAAATTACATTCCGAATGCTTCAATTAACTTTCTAATGTGTTTTCTAATTGCATAGTGTTAACATCGATGTGTATAATTGTGGCTAAAGGAAAAAAGAAATGGGAGAGGAATTCTCAAATTCTAATAGCCAACTGTTATAAAAAAAACTTGAAATGGTTCGATAAGACCCCCTAGAGGTAGAGACTGATGATAAGGTGAAGTTTCTTAACAGAGGGTCAGTGAAGCACAGGAAAGCTACCCAACTTCAGAGAGGAGAATTCTCACTCTTGGTACCTGCAGGTCCATGTAGTTATTCCGTCACCTTCTGCTCCATAGTGATGTTGTCATTTGATTAGTATGGTCAATGAGAACACACATAAAAACTTAAACACAGAATAATAAGTAAATAACCAATTCCTGAGTATCAGCTATAACATTATATTGGGATAACCCGAGGAAGGGTTCCCGTGTGTGTGTGTGTTCGAGTGGCATTGCAAATATGTACACAACCACAATAAAAAAAATAATACCTCATTAAAAAAAACATACTAGAATCACTAAATATCTTTATAAAGTATTAACTTTGTTCCGATGTCTTCCCATGTAAGTGATAAAATAACACGGGTAATTCACTCCTAAGTTGATGTACTGTTCTTAAGTTCACCGAACACATATAATCAAAAGTTCTTGATATCACCACATGTATATTTAGATAAAGTCTATGCGGTTTTAACAATTACTGTCAATGTCCACGATGGTAATATAAATGATTCTATGAAATCTGGACACTGAAGTTACTTATCTCATGATCGTTGGTACACCAGTAGTTGGTATAGCTGACATTGTTATAAACTGTGTTGGTTTAAATGTCGTTGCGAACAGTGTTGGCTAAAGGGCCATATCAAGCCAGCTGGTACTTCAAAAATGTATCTAGCCTAGTTCAACCCGGTTAGGTAGCCGTGCCCCAGGAGGATTTCATTATGTTCTATTGATATTCCCCCTTTTAATAATGTCAAGGTGAAACCATTCATCTTTCCCAGATGACATTCACCCTACCGATGACAAGTTGCAGCTTTCATGATTCTACCTCAGTGGTAGGCAAAATAAAGATTACCTTTCCTGCAAAAGATAGGTGCCAAATGTATAGCCACACTTGCACAAACAAGTGGGAAAGAAAAGAAAGAAAGAAAGAAAAGAAGAAAAGGGAAAGACAGAGAGACAGCGATGAAAAAACAAAGGGGAGGGGAGGTGAAGGTGGTTAGCACACAGGGGCAAGCCAGCCCGACCCGCCTCTGCCGACCACCACCACTCTAATAATCTGATGTAATATTCACCTCTCGTATCGGCACAATCTGCCTTTCTCCTGTTTTGCTGTGCAGGGGGATCATTCTTGTGTTCGCAAGTCTCAGTAGCCTCGACTATCAGGCTGGCCAACAGCAACAAAACACCATGTCAAAGTCCTGGCATTGTCTCTCCTCTTCATGGTAAATGGTTGCACATCACAGGCATGCCACATATTCATATCGACAGTGAAGACTATTAATAATCACCCCATACATTAAAGCATAAATAAGAAAATATTCTCCCCATGATACATCAAGAGATCATAATGGATTGTTCTAAAAAATATCGTTCATAAAGAAATCAGAAGTGATACGTCCAAGAAAAATATCATGATCGATAGTTCTGAACAATAATCATGGTAGCCGTTCTCCCAAACATTATGATAAACATTATTATAAACTTACAAAGAAAGATATTCTTTAAGTCAGAGAATATTCATCTATCATCTGAGAATCTCTCAAGATCTTCACAAAGAAATCTCTGGTATAGAGTCCTATCCTTTATACTTAGATTTGCCAGTCCTACGTTCATTTACTATAATTTGCAACTTACCAAAGGCGTCAAGAATTAACAAAAATCACACCACATTTTCCAGACACTTTCCTTTCCCGATTAAACATTTTGGCACCTGCGAGCCAATATGCCCTATCCTGCAAACATATCCGGGGCCCCGAAATCAACGTAAATTATGTTAATAGAAAGTACATTGGCAGATCCAATGGTAAGGCTCAATTTCAGCGCGAAAATGACGTCACTCTAGTGGTGGAGTTGTTGTTGACGTTCCAGGAATTGTAAAGAAAAGGTGGAGGTAATATTGCAGTTGTCTACCCCTAACCGTCCACAATCCTCGATTCTCTGTGACAATGTAGGCGGATATTATTTTAAGCCGCTGTCTACATTTCCAGCGTTGCCAATTTCCCAAGGGGGAAGGGGGCGAGGTGGCGGAGTGTTACTTTAAGAAAAACACGTGTGTCCGCCTCGAGGACCCTTTAACTTAGACGTAGCTTTTCTCCCTGGGTTTCTTGTTGGATATCTGTATGTTTCATGGGCTGGACATAATATTTTATGTCACAATAAATTAATTCTACGTAATAGATTCAATTATAATGTCTCTACCTTTCTACAGCTTGTGTGTGTGTGTGTGTGTGTGTGTGTGTGTGTGTGTGTGTGTATATATATATATATCCGCACTAACACACATACCCCTCACCCACTCACACATCAACCACCCATAACCACACATAATTCCATCCACACACACATTTCCCCACACACCCACACCTTTCACATCCACCTACACACCCCAACAACCACACACATCCCCCACCGACACACATTCCCCCACAAAAACACACATCCCCCACAGCCCCTACACATGCCCCAAAGAATCCACCCACATACACATCCCCCACTTATCCCTACCCTCCAACACCCACACATCCCACTACCCACCAACAACCACACAAATACACCAACCCTCATCCTCACCCGCTAGCACATCAACCACCCATACCCACACATCTTTATATCCACACACACACATTTCCCCACCCACCCACACATTTCACATCTACCCACACACTCCAACAACCACACACACATCCCCCACCGACACACATTCCCCCACAAACACATACATCTCCCACGCAAACACACATTATTGCGATCCTGATAATAATACACCAGGAATGAAAGTCGGAAAACAAATTGTAAATAAAGTATGGTGTTCTCACTTCGCAATGTTAGTATCAAGAAACGGAAATTAATTGCGACAGCTGCTGAAAATCATAACAACAGGAAGTACCAGAACAAACATAAGACTTAGCTGAGTTTGATGTGTAAAGGTTTACTTGAACTGCATAAAGATACACGCCCATCATAAATTTCACGAAAGTAAATCTCAGTACAGAGCGCAAAATATGCTGCACTGGTGAAGTCCTATATGTGTTTTGCTGGAATTGGAGATGGATGTCCAACTCTAAACTACTCCACTACTTCGCCAGGAGGCTACCCTGATAATGTCATGAATGTTGTCATACCAGGTTTCTACGTCTAAGTTCTTCCCCCGCCAAGAAAAGTAATGCTAGAGCACACATTCCTCCGTACATTCAGGCCTACATAATTTGATGTCCTAGCCCCTGACAGACCTATAGTCGGTTCTTATTTGCAGACTTTTAAAACACGACGTCGGCCAGAATTTTTAGTATGAGTTAACATTGCAAGTGAACCACCTAGAGAGTTGTACCTATCTGTGGTCAGTGACACAGTGAATTCCTGAAACAGAGGCAAAGGGTTATGAAGTGTCAGGTTCTCACATCTTCAAGTCCACGACATGATGAGCTGTGATTACTTTTTCACCCACGTCGTCTTTTCTCCACATGCATTCCCATTGAATTCTGAAAATTTCTTGCTACCCATTTTTAAGAGGCTGAGTCAACTCCATAGCTGTACTGATGGGGTCTGAACCTGAAATGATCAGTGATAACAATTAATGAAAAACATCAACACATAGATGACATGGAAGCAAATAACACAAAAACAGTATTCCGTCTCATAAATTAGAAAATATATGCGATAGGCCTATCTTCATGTCAGTTACAAAACGAGTCATAAAATGTAGTTTAATATCCTTACCACAGCATGCGTGCGTATCCTCTCCCAAAAACACAATTCGGTAAATCTGTAGATGTTACAGAGATACAACGTCTTCTTGGAGTCTTAACGGCTTGAGTCAGGTGAGTTCTTAGAATACCACTGATAATAGTTTACATGGTCTATGGAGTGCATAGCTCCCGGTGCAGAACAGTATTTTGCATGATATGGTACGGTTTATTTGTATTTGTCAATTTCTGTAACACTTAGACCCTGGATATTATTAAAGATAACCGAGAAACCGATCGCATATGTTTACGTAATTATCGCAAACGATGTACAGTACAAAATTATGGAGAAAGCATAAACAAAATAAATGTGATTAATCTATCAGTAACGTATTTCAGTAGGCGTTATTAAAGAAACAACAACAACAATATATATATATATATATATATATATATATATATATATATATATATATATATATATATATATATATATATATATATATATATATATATATATATCCATCCATCCATCCATCATGTGCCATGCCGGTAAGCGTGGGCGGTCATGTTCTGCCATCTCACCCGATCACCAGAGTCGTGGATCAGCTCCGTGTTTCTGTCTCGACTATGCCACAAGGCCAAGCCATCCAGGTACTTGCTTCTAGGTCTTCCCCTTGGTCTGTTCCCCTCGATCTTACCAGTTGTCACCAAATTCTCCAATCCATTTCTTCTCATAACATGTCCAAAAAATTTTGACTGTCTATGTCTAATGTGACTATATGTCTAATGTGACTGTCTATGTCATCATTAGACGTAGATAGTCAACATTTTTTGGGCATATAAGGCTTAAATACACTTTGTTAAATACACGAAAATAGGAGATACTGATGCACACAGCTGTGTTATGTGAGAACTGACGGTAAGAGTGTCCAGTGTATGCAGAACAGAGAACATCAACCCCTCCATGCCAGGAAAAACTCTATAGAAACGTCAACAAGCTCAAGTTGATTACTGTCTTCTTAAAATGTATTCAGGTTGACGTCTAAAAGGCGTACAAATAATAAGTAGAAGAATCTAATGGAAAATGGAAGACTAACATACGACACCATACGGGACTGCTAGGTGGGAAAGGGGTGTGGGGAGGAAGGGTTGATCGGAGGGTATTAACCGTAGTAAACAGAGGACCCCAGTGTCGCTTGTCGTCCCGGGGGAAAAGTGGTATCAACAAGCACACCTTTAAGATCCTTCTTATACTATGGAATATTGTCAGACCTTTGTCTACATTCCACCCCTTTCTGTCTTGTACTTTCTCTCTCTCTCTCTCTCTCTCTCTCTCTCTCTCTCTCTCTCTCTCTCTCTCTCTCTCTCTCTCTCTCTCTCTCTCTTATTCCTTCATAACATACCCTGACAACAGTTTCCTCCAACAATTAATAAAATATTTATTGCTGAAAACTATGTCAGTTGTATGTATTGAATGTGTATATGTAGTTGGTAGTGTCTTCTATTGTGAGTGCGAGATAGGACTCTGGAATTCGTATGTACCGTATCATATCTCCCATCCTTATACGGCCATGCAACAAGACATCACAAATATATGGACAGCTCTCACCCTGGATGCTCCGCTCCGCTTGAGTCTGGACATATTCCAATATTGAAAACAAATGTTCAATGTCTGATCACCATAAAATAATGCGATTAAGGTAAGTCTCAGAACTCCACATATTTCCCTTTTTGGAAGTTAGTAAAATCCATCACTGAAACACATCGCTACTGTACAACACTGTCTGTATAAAGACTATATATGTTCGACACACTGTCTCTACTCAATTACTTAACAGTTTTTGTATACATGTAAAGTGTTCTTGAGTTCTCTCATGTTTCTTTTAGGTTAGTACCCAATTCAAATATATTTAGCCTATGTCGCTCTGCCTTTATAGAATGAAAGTCCTTTCCATGGTTTTCCAACCCTGGATACAGAGTTCACTTATTTATGTTGGCCCACGATTAGTCAATGGCTATGTTTAAGTTGTTCTAGTGAAGTACTTTCTCTGCACAAGTGAAGTAACTTTCTTATCTTAGTTCTTAAGGTGAGGTACTGTATCTCTGCACAAGTGAAGTAACTTTCTTATCTTCTCTGAGTATGTCAGGAGTTTTCGTGGAACCTGTGGGTGATATATAACCAGGTGATATTAGTCTGCTTCAGACTAAATCTTATGTAAGAGCATGCCTCCAGCCGTACTCAGACGCTTCCGAAAGATACTCTGACATAAGACAGATGAGTTCACTAAAGTCTACACGATTAGCTAAAAGAAGGAAATAGTAACAGCAAATCACATACACCTAGTTCCCGATGCTATATTCCTAAGCTAAAGCTAGATTACCTTATATTATCTATGTTAGTCCATGAATCGAAATACACCAGCACATAAGCACCAATGTCCCATCGCCTCTAAACAATTAGGGACCTATATTTCTATTCTAATTAAGGACGCATAGATCCAGTCGCCATCCAGTTTGGTAGCACACTAACCACACAAACAAGTTTCCAACAATTTATACTAAGTTCTAATTCTCCGTTCTCTTTTGATGTCCCTACATCAACAATCTAATTTGCCGTGATTCCCCTCAAAGGTTTGTGAAATTAGGTATTCGTTCGTTGCCGCTCCGTTTCGGCTTCTCCGCTGATTCCCGCTTTCCCAAACTCTCGTACATCAATCAGTTTTAACGCTTTGATCCACGTCTTCGTGTTTTCCTCCACCTCCCGTCTCCGTGTTGTTTGTCCGATAAGATCGGCCGTCAATAACAACTGTATCTGTCGTCTATACCATTCGGTCAATAACCTTCACTTTGTCCTCACCTCAGACTGAAGTACTCGATTGTTTTCCATCATCATACATTGCAATTAATTTTATATTTAAGTTTATCGGGGAATCACTAAACTCGCAGTATCCCGTGACATAGGCCCCCTCTTAAGAGAGTTGACTGCGTCGACTCTTCCTCACTGGAGTTTTGATTCCTATGATCCACCAACCTATCCTCTTCCTCTGGAGTTGGATGTCTAGATAGGAAATCCGCTCCTACATTCTCCTTACCAGGGATATACTCCACTGTGAAGTTGTACGGCTGTAGTAACAACGACCATCGCATCAACCGTGCGTTGAGCTTCTGCGAAGTAGCTAGGAACATCAAGGGTTGATGATCTGACTGTACCCTCACATGGATCACCTCCTCATCAAGTAGGCGATCTCACTGACAGCCTATTATCTTACTCATGACAGACACTAGTGTTGGCACATCGCCCCTGTACGTTCGGTCGACCTACTTTTGACTGGCGTAAGCGACGGCTCACAATACAGACGGATCGTCCCATCCTGACTGTAACACTGTTTCCATGTCCTCTTGGTTTCCCTAAACTTTTCATCCTGGGATTTGCGGTATCGTCCTCGCTGGACAGAATCGTCTTCCCCAAACCTACTGGACTTTTGCTTCCAGGACCATCTCGGTCGAGGTTGGATCTGGTCAGCCAATCTTCGGTTGGAGTCTTGTGTATCCCGCGGCTTTCCCGACGTTACCCACCCCTTCTGAACTGGGTTACTAGTGAAGGTTTCACTCTTGTCCTTTCCCTGACGTGTGATTTCCCTCCTCCCTTCGTTGGGTAAATCTGACATATCACGTACTTTCCCATATGCCCTCCTATGTAGTACTGGCGATCTCTGGTCTTCGTCTGGACCTGTAACCTTTTTCTCAATGGCTGCCATCACCATAAGGTGCGAAGCTTTGATCTCGGATCGCTCCTCATATTTCTTAATGAGATGCCTAGGGAGACTTTTCAGTTCTCCCCTGATCCTGGTTTCGTAGGTATTCTTGGACACAACCTTTTCCACAGGATAAGGTCCTTTCCATCCTACGTGGAGTATATTGGTCTCTGCTGGACCCCACACTACCACTTTGTCTTCCACCTGAAGAGCTATTTTACTCTTCGTCCTATTTTTGGGTGGTGCCTTCTGGCACTCTGTGCAAGACTTCACTAACCGGTGTACATCTCCGGTCATTCCTGGCCAGCAATAATGGCCGGAAATTTGCTGCAATGTCTCTCTGACACCCATATGTCGATTCTCGGCTATGGTGTGTCCACTCTGAAGAATGTGAGGGCAGTGGGTCTCTGGTACCACCCCCTGCTCGTGCAGTTTGTGTCCCCTTCCAGCTCTCCGATAGAGCAGTCGATTCTTCAGAAAGTACTGTCCCCGTTTTGGTGGCGCAGCACTTCGTTGCAGCTTCCTGTAGCAAGGACGCAACGTAGTATCCTTCCTCTGGGCAGTATGAAATTCCCCTAGCACTTAGTTGTCACATAGTGTCTCTGCCTCTTCTTTCTTCCCCTGAGATCCACTGGCTAAAGCTCCCCTGTGGGCGGGCTGTTTGGGCACCCCCAAGAACACGTATTTCATACCAATGATCACTGGGAATATGGAGTCAGCTAATACAGCTGCAGGAATAATGCCTATGACGTACCTGGTCTTAATCTCCACCTTTGCGATTGGCAGCGTCATGATAACAGCACTCCTCATGGCAGGCTGTATCTCAATGGTCTCCCCTGGAAGTTGGTCTGGGCGTAACAGGCTGGCATCTATCACAGCTTCCCCGTCCAAACTTGTATCGTAGAGACAAGTAACCTGCTGGCCATTGACTTCAATCAGTTCGACCACAGGTGGCCTCTCTTGGTCCGGAGTGTCTTCCACCTCCTCGACCTTTTCCTTGCATTCCTCTTTTGGTTCCTCGAGGTGGGTTGTAAATTTGGCGTCTTTTGCCTTGCATCTGCAGTCCGCAGTATTATGTGCTTTCGACCTGCAGTGTGTGCACCATTTTCCCTTCCAAGCTTTCCGGGTGCTCTCTTTGGTCAGAGCTTCTTCGCCGACCTCAGTCTTGTCTGTGATCACCTTCTTAGGAATAACTTGGCATGCCGCGAAGTGATAACTTTTCGGTTTCGATCTGCAGTCTTTTGTGTTGTGAGAGGGTAACTTGCATATCGAACACCACTTCTCCGACCACGGTCGTTTTGCTGGAGAATTCGAGGTGCTCTTGTTTCCTTCCTTCACCTTCTCTGAACTCTCCATTGACGTCTTCATATAAGGTTCCACTTTTTCTCCTTCACAGTTTTTAGATTTCTTTCGGTCCTGTTTCTCCTGACCTTTGGTTTGCGTACTTAGTTCCGCAGCCTCCCCATGTACTTCTACGAATCTTTCCGCCAGCTCATTCACAACATCAAGCCTTTCCGCCCCTTGTTCTCCTAAAAATGTCTTCAGTGGTTCTGAAATTTGCTGGCTTTTCTGGTCTACTACCATCAGCTCTTCCAGACTCTCATAGTCCCTCTTGAACTCTGCCAAATTCATCCATTTTTGGAGGTATGATTTCAACCTTAAACTGTAGGCGGCGAATAGCTCTCCCGGCTCTCTTCTTGCCGATTGAAACTTCTTCCGATACGTTTGTGCGGTGATCTCATAGTGTTTCATCAAAGCGGCTTTTAATTCTTCGTAGTTGTTTTCATGTCCTGGTGGTAGGCATGTGTAAACCTCGAAACCGGAACCGCGTAATCCCTGGGATAATTTAAGAGACCATCGGCTTCTATCCAGCCCCATAGCGACTGCCATGGCTTCGAAGCGATTTACGTATTGGTCAAATTTTTCTGTCGATTCCTCATAAACAGCTAAGGGAAACTTCATTGCATGGTAGCTAGGTCCACTCATGTTGGTTGAACCATGTGAAGATGATCCTCCTTCCGCTCCATCTCTTTCTCCCTTAGGTTGTGTTTTGAGTTCTAGTTCTCGCATGCGGTATTCATGTTGTCTTATCTTGTTGGCCTCTTCCGTTTCCAATCTCTTGTTCTCCAACTCCTTCTTTTTCAATTCCAACTCGGCCTTTCGATCTTCCCTTTCTGCTTGGCGATTTTCCCTCTCCCTCTCCTGTACGTAATCGGTTAGTGCCGACCCTGATAAACCAATTTCTTCCCCATTAGCCCTAAGTTCCGCCGTTGTTAGTTTATGTGTGGCAGGTAGAGTAAAGACACTTCAAGGCAGTAAGTACTTATTAACTATCTAAATTAAATATATATTTATAGATATTATTAGCTATGTCAATATATATATATATATATATATATATATATATATATATATATATATATATATATATTATCTATGACACCACACAGTACACCACAACTACTCTCTCAACCACAAGAGGAGATTTAGGATAAAGACTTATGTAGACGTGTAAAATGTGAACATGTATGTACTGTGTCTTAACACCTATCCACATTCATCCGGTCTGGATCTTTATTTTCCCTACAATAATGTCCCCATATATCTATACTAATATGCATATACCAATATGTAGGTACCAATATGCAGGTAACTCGCTGCTCCACCATTTAATGTCGCTTGTCGTCCCGGGGGAAAAGTGGTATCAATCAGCACACCTTTGAGATCCTTCTTATACTATGGAATATTGTCAGACCTTTGTCTACATCCCCCCTTTCTGTCTTTTACTCTCTCTCTCTCTCTCTCTCTCTCTCTCTCTCTCTTATTCCTTCATAACATACCCTGACAACAGTTTCCTCCAACAATTAATAAAATATTTATTGCTGAAAACTATGTCAGTTGTATGTATTGAATGTGTATATGTAGTTGGTAGTGTCTTCTATTGTGAGTGCGAGATAGGACTCTGGAATTCGTATGTGCCGTATCATATCTCCCATCCTTATACAGCCATGCAACAAGACAGCACACATATATGGACAGCTCTCACCCTGGATGCTCCGCTCCGCTTGAGTCTGGACGTATTCCAATATTGAAAACAAATGTTCAATGTCTGATCACCATAAAATAATACGATTAAGGTAAGTCTCAGAACTCCACATATTTCCCTTTTTGGAAGTTAGTAAAATCCATCACTGAAACACAAACAAGTTTCCAACAATTTATACTAAGTTCTGATTCTCCGTTCTCTTTTGATGTCCCTACATCAACAATCTAATTTGCCGTGATTCCCCTCAAAGGTTTGTGAAATCAGGTATTCGTTCGTGGCCGCTCCGTTTCGGCTTCTCCGCTGATTCCCGCTTTCCCAAACTCTCGTACATCAATCAGTTTTAACGCTTTGATCCACGTCTTCGTGTTTTCCTCCACCTCCCGTCTCCGTGTTGTTTGTCCGATAAGATCGGCCGTCAATGACCCCTGATAACAACTGTATCTGTCGTCTATACCATTCGGTCAATAACCTTCACTTTGTCCTCACCTCAGATTGAAGTACTCGATTGTTTTCCATCCTCATACATTGCAATTAATTTTATATTAAAGTTTATCGGGGAATCACTAAACTCGCAGTATCCCGTGACACCCAGGGTCAGTTACCTGTAAGGCTACACCAGTATTATGTATCGTCAGATGTTCAGCTTCAAGTATAAGGGTATAGGCGGTAATCTGTTCTTCGGCCCTTGACAAGACAAACCGCACACAAATGGTGATAAAAATACTACAATTATCGTCACTAAATCTACGACTGGCCTAGCAATGCGGCAGGGGATTCTTTTCCTGATCGAAGAAAACACAATAAGCATAAACGGACTGATCCAAACGGTAACAAACCCGGCAATGTTAAAGGAAAACGAAACAATCCAGCTATTATAAAAATAGGCACCCTAAACATCTGTGGTTTTAATAATAAAGAAGAAGAACTGATAGAAACAATGGAAAAGAGGAAAAATTGGATCGATGGAAATAGCAAACACCAAAATAAAATAAAAGGGATGCCAGGAAATCCACCAAACTTATACGTTCTTTTACTCTGGAGTGGAGAAACAAGAAAGGGCAATGTACGGTGTAAAGAAACCGTCACTGAACCAGGGCTAGCAAGCAGAATATTAGAAATAAAATATATATATCAGAAAGCATTATAACGGTAATAATAAAAGAACAGACAGTTGCTGGGAGCCCAGGTCACAGAATATAACATTCCCAACCCACGTTAACTGTGGGAGCCCAGGTCACAGAATATAACATTCCCAACCAACGTAGACTGCAGGAGCCCAGGTCACAGAATATAACATTCCCAACCAACGTAGACTGTAGGAGCCAAGGTCACAGAATATAACATTCCCAACCAACGTAGACTGTAGGAGTCCAGGTCACAGAATATAACATTCCCAACCAACGTAAACTGTAGTTGCCCAGGTCACGGAATATAACATTCCCAACCAACGTAGACTGTAGGAGCCCAGGTCACAGAATATAACATTCCCAACCAACGTAGACTGTAGGAGCCCAGGTCACAGAATATAACATTCCCAACCAATGTAGACTGTAGGAGCCAAGGTCACAGAATATAACATTCCCAACCCCCGTAGACTGTGGGAGCAAAAGGTCACAGAATATAACATTCCCAACCCACCAAGACCTTGGGAGCCCGGGTCACAGAATATAACATTCCTAATCAACGTAGACTGTGATCCAAATAAGAGATAAATCCACGGAAACTCGATACAGTGAACATATGGATGTGTACAACTTGTATGTTCAGTAATATATGTATATGTGAACGACAGTTATTTTCAAAAACGTGTATCGGTAAACAACTTTATCGCCAAGAATAAATGTATACGAACAACCTAAATTGTGATGAGCATATGTGTATGTGACCTGGAAAGAAATGTGGTGGAAGGCACAGCTCTTGGTAGAGGAGGCAGATATCGACCAGCACGAAGATGGACACAGGACATGGCATATAGCTAGGGCATGAGGGCATATAGCTAGAGTATGAGAGCACATAGCTAGGGCATAAGGGCACATAGCTAGGGCATGAGGGCACATATCTAGGACATGAGGGCACATACCTAGGGCATGAGGGCACATAGCTAGGGCATGAGGGCACATAGCTAGGGTATGAGGGCACATACCTAGGGCATGAGGGCACATAGCTAGGGTATGAGGGCACATACCTAGGGCATGAGGGCACATAGCTAGGGCATGAGGGCACATATCTAGGACATGAGGGCACATACCTAGGGCATGAGGGCACATAGCTAGGGCATGAGGGCACATAGCTAGGGTATGAGGGCACATACCTAGGGCATGAGGGCACATAGCTAGGGCATGAGGGCACCTACCTAGGGCATAAGGGCACATAGCTAGGGCATAAGGGCACATAGCTAGGGCATGAGGGCACATACCTAGGACATGAGGGCACATATCTAGGACATGAGGGCACATAGATAGGGTATGAGGGCACATACCTAGGGCATGAGGTCACATAGCTAGGGTATGAGGGCACATACCTAGGACATGAGGGCACATAGCTAGGGTATGAGGGCACATACCTAGGGCATGAGGTCACATAGCTAGGGCATGAGGGCACCTACCTAGGGCATAAGGGCACATAGCTAGGGCATAAGGGCACATACCTAGGGCATGAGGGCACATAGCTAGGGCATGAGGGCACATAGCTAGGGCATAAGGGCACATAGCTAGGGCATAAGGGCACATAGCTAGGGCATAAGGGCATATAGCTAGAGTATGAGAGCACATAGCTAGGGCATGAGGGCACATGAGGTAGGAGAAACGGTCAGAGAGCCAGCGGCTTTTTGATGAGCCATGATGAGAGTGACGTTCTGCAAAGGGTCTCATACTTGATGATAATATGTCTGTGGAATATTTTTTTTAAAATCTCTAACAACATATTTAATATTTAAAAACAAAAAATGAAACATACACACCACGCATGTATTTTGTGAACGCACTTAACACGCAGGACGTTTATATGTCAGGCTGATTCAGGTTGGCACAGACGAAACAATGGAACAAATGTATATATATATATATGTATTGGTGTGTGTGTGTGTGTGTGTGTGTGTGTGCGTGCGTGTGTGTGTGTGTGTGTGTGTGTGTGTTAACAATAAATGTTTTTTAACCTGCTCTACCTTTGTTGTTGAAATATCTTGTTCAAGTAAGATTTTCTTCTTGTAGTTAATGTGTGCAAACTTGATATATTCCCATGCGTTAACTAATATAGTGCCATAACGATAACATATCGCCACGTGTGACCTCCCATTTGAAAAGAAGGACGACATGTCACCATATTAGAGTCACCGTGTTATTTGTTTTGTTTCGGTATATCTTCCGCAGTTTAAATGCTCAGTGAATGGAAATTTACATTATAAAACTGTTTCATTTTATTTTGTCCGAACCTACCTTTTCTTTGGCACTGAATCAATTAAGTGCAACATGTCGCGCACTGTTGAAAACATCACAATTCACCAGAAAAATGAGGTAGAATGTTCTGACCCACAATAACAAACACAAAACGCAAACTGAGGCTTACACATCTGCCGATAATATTGTTTTAGAGAAACGTGAATGCTGAAGCACAAGCCAAATATCCTTCGAAACGAAGAAGCTCTGCATAAAAGTTAGCAGACAGGTAATGACAACAGAATGAAGTCAATTAAATTGAGAACAGAAGTACACTGATTCTGAGATGTGAATTCAAACACGTATCTACAGGTAGTGCCAACCGAAAGAAGACAACTCAATTGAGAACAGAAGTACACTGATTCTGAGATGTATATTCAAATATGTAACTACAGGTAATGCCAACCGAAAGAAGACAACTCAGTTGAGAACAGAAGTACAATGATTCTGAGATGTGTATTCAAACATGTAACTACAGGTAATGCCAACCGAAAGAAGACAACTTAGCTGAGAACAGAAGTACACTGATTCTGAGATGTGTATTCAAACACGTAACTACAGGTAATGCCAACCGAAAGAAGACAACTCAATTGAGAAAAGAAGTACACTGATTCTGAAATGTGTATTCAAACACGTAACTACAGGTCCCCTGTACACCACTAATGAGCACCTGTAGATAGACTCATATTTGTATTGACCAAACGGCATTTAGCGGGTGATGTGAACGGTACAAGCCCGCCGTCTTTACTTCCCATGACAGTAAAACACATGGATGCTGGTAAAAATTTCGGAATCATGATGGTATAGTGATCATCTGGCTATTAGTGCACTTGCTTGCAACAAGAATATCCATACCATCCACTGACAGTCGTATAACGCGTAGTTCGCTAATGACGTATTCAGCCAAATAAGGATACAGATAAGTAACCTTTATATTTTCATGTAGTGTTTTTCATGTAGTCATGTGTAGGTTTGTGTTTGTTTGTTCTGCGCTGACGAAGGCTTTAGCCGCAACGTCCATTTTATTTTTTTTATAATCGTGTTCTAGTAACGCTCACAATATACTTCTTGCTTTTTTTTTAAATCATTCATTCATTGTTTGCAACAAGACTGTCATTCACAAGACTTAAGTTTCAGTTTTCTGATCATGCCCCTCCACTTGCATCTTTCAGTTTAACACGGCTTATCATTAGTCTGTGAACCAACGTCCTTGCACGAGCGTGTAATGTTGTGGGGAGTTTTCTTCTTCTGATTTTTCCCATGTTCCTTTTCATTAGTAGTTTCATTCATTAGTATGTTTTTTCAATAGTTATCTACTTTCCCAATGTATGTAATAGTTTAAGAGACCCCGGATTCTGTATATTATGTACTCGGGCTCCGAATGTTGTGGGTTCGATTCCGTGCCGCGTCCTTCGGTTCACGAGTGCAATTTTGTCGGAGACTCCTGAGGGTCGTAGCTGGATCTACAGAGTTCGTGCTTTGTGCGACGCTTTCCCCGCTGCGGAATGAGACTGAGCCATATGGGATAAAACCCAATGCGATTAAATCGACCCCAAAGTAACTTTAGACTTGTACAGTGTGATATATTATATTTTCACAAGCGTAACGTGCGGTAAATAATTCCTGGCGATAGTAAAAGTTTGACACCGCCTCATTCCCTGCGGCGATAATCCGACTTTTTCATCGACCCATTGTGACGTCACCACAGGAACAACTAAACCAAAATAAATACCGCATGCCGGAATGAAACTGTCTGTTTGTGAACCAGCCCAGCACAAGGCGACGAGAAGATCTGAGCGGATGGAATGATGAAATATGCCTAAACATAATATTTAAATATAAGTAATTTAAATGAAGATAGGAAACATCAGCCTACAACATCGCACCCAGATTCGGAAACCTGTCGCTGAAGTGTTGGAAGTCGTCCTGTTTGGATGAGGTAGTGATCTTACTCATGTAAATCCAGACCTGACTTGGTGAAGATTGAATGCAGCACCTGTTGAGTGAGCACATTGTTGAGTGATGCCCTTGATAGAGTAGTGCAGAAACTTATCTACCTGCAACCATTCCATTTGTCTCATAGGAGAGGTAATCTTTATTTAACCATTTACCTGCCAACAATGGAAACGAAAACCAAGAGCCAACTTATGTTCTATTAAGACCTGGAACATCAAGACTACAGAACATACAGCAATTAATTGATAGCCAGAGGGATTCCCAAAGCTGGAAGTGGAGAATTCTGAGTGTAGACAGTTCTTTTTTTTTCAGATCATCCAGGCCAGTGAAAGATTAGCAGTACATGCCACTGAAAATAAAATAGCTGTTATTATACACATTATATTGGCACATCAATTCTGTATATTTACTGTATATGTATATGTCCTTATTTTATGACAGGAAATTGTAATTTTGAATGCAATTTACAAAATCCATGTTTGTGTTTATTAAATCATAAAAAATTAGGTAATGTCATGTATTGATTGTATTTTACTTGTCATAGTCAAATTGTTTTAAACTACCCTAGATAGAATTAATTAGTTGGTAGAGGAGAGGCAAGGAACCACTAAAAGGATATTTTGGGTATAAAAGGGAATGCAACTGTTTCAGTTATTTCCTGAAGGTATTCCTTGGTTCTCTAAAACTCTATTTCTGGTCTCAAACAATTGAGCCAGTACAGCTAAATTAATTAAACGGGTAGGATCACATTGGGAAAAAGGATTTTGCATCCTTTATCTCTTTGGGGTTGAGTCATCAATCTCGACGTATCCGACAACAGTAAAGTAAAGTAAAGTAAAGTAAAGTAAAGTAAAGTAAAGTAAAGTGAAGCAAAGCAAAGTAAAGCAAAGCAAAGTAAAGTAAAGAAAAGTAAAGTAAAGTAAAGTAGAGTAGAGTAAAGTAAAGTAAAGTTTGAGCCGCATTGGGTGTATAGTACTTGCTCGATATTTATATAGACCATCAGGCTTGAGTTAGGAGTAGAACGAAACACTTATGGGTTAGACAATTGTGTCGAAATGTCTTCTGCAGAATAAGCAGTACCAGGCTGCTTTTATAGCTATTTGGTTTGTGTTGTTTGTAAAGGATCACTTTCATTGCACAGGGACATCTCCATCAGTGCTCCAGTCTCGCCCATTGATCACTTAGACATTCTCCAGCCCCCCCCCCCCCCCCCATAGATCACCTAGATGTCTCCATCAGTGCTCCAAGAGCCTCCCATAGACCACATTTATATCTCCATCAGTGCTCCAGTCTCCTCCCATAGATCACATATATTTCTCCATTAGTGCTCCAGTCTCCTCCCATAGGTCACATTTATATCTCCACCATTGCTCCAGTCTCCTCCCAAAGATCACATTTATATCTCCATCAGTACTCCAGTCTCCTCCTATAGATCACACAAGAACAATCTTAGCACGGTGCACAAACTCCGTGGCATCGGCGACGATCCGAACGCATGCACAGCACAATTACACATGCTCTGATTTATTTGTGGGCAGCTTTCCTCATTTAGAAATTGTCCCTGGACGGCTGCTCCTGGACTTGCTCTTTTCGATATCCCACTGCCGGGACATTTTAACCCGCGAAGAAACTCTCGTGAGTAACGTGACGTGCGCGAGAATTGGTAGCTGTTCTCTCCGCATCGGTAACTTGCGGGGTATGTGAGCCGGTCGCTCAGAAAGCAATGGCAAACTACTGAGCGTAATCTTGCCTAGAAATCAATAATCATCTGAAAGATGCCATTGGTGACAGCGATGTCCTGTAAAAAGGATATGCGAACAAAAAATAAAAACAAAAGCAAAAACTAAAGTTGGCACACGGAGCTGTGAGTTTTCCCGTATCCGAAAAGGCTAGACGCCCGATCCTCTACTTCATGCTCAGTTAGTTAGTTGCATACCATGTACAGGACGTCGCAGTCAACCCCATCGTTTTTTTTGTGTGCTGTTCGTTATCGCTTGGTAAGTTTACGTTCAGTAGTTCGCCATTGATTTCTGAAAGCGACCGGAACCAATACTATTTCGTAAAAAACCAGCGCAAAGCAGTTTTCTGCCAAATCGCCCGCAGCTATGTTTCTAACACGGTGTGCGGGATTACGAACTGCGTCAGTAACCACTTACCACAGAGCCGGCACAGTATCAGTGGGAGCACACTATTCCTTATTCATATTTACGTGAAACTACACATCGCATCATCCTGAAACGAACTAGATCTACGTGAATAGAGGGGAAAGTAGAACATCTAGTCTACTCCGCCCCTTCACAAACTATTTTATTTGCAGAGCTCTATGTCCCTCAAAGTAAGAAAGCAGATAATTTACTTAAGCAAGCAACGAACAACAGATACCGGTGTCATCAACTTTGTGGAGATCGCGAGACATGTGGCGAGTCCTGTTATTTATTCAGGAGACGAGTGCAACATGAAGTCAATCTTTGATTCCGTATGTACACTACAGTGATAACCTGGAGTCTGTACGACATTAGGAAGTCACTCCGGTAAAAATGATCGCTTGACCATAAATCCAGGCAATTCCTGGGTGGGCCAGACGGTGAGCATCCTGTTTTGTTTAGATGGTTCAGATTAGAACATGAGGCATCATCTTTCATTTTCTAAAACGCATTAATCACTTTCCTGTTTGACACGTTATCAATGTTATTATGTTGATTGTGTGGCTTTTCTTAATGTCTTTCTGTCCAAAGAAAAATGTCACTTCACTATAGAAACTGGGCGTACATTATTATTCATCATTGTGTTCATATTCAGAGAAATAAGAGCTCTTTAAGAAGCAAGACGCTATACGTTTACTAAACCTTTCCGAAGTTACCCTTCAGGTTTATCACAACTAAACGACTTTACAGCGATTGGGTAACCATATGCTCAGCGAAGTGTACGATACATAATTTCAATTACAGCCATAGTATGGCGTTTATGATTTTCCTGTCCATTAACTTGTCAATCGCTTAGTGTTTGTGCTCAAGCAAGTTGTTTTGAAAAGTAAACTTCAGGTTTCAAGGAGGGATAAAATGCGAGAGGGTCTGCTTCATTACACCGTGTTTATCCCATTTGGCTGTGACAAAGGGTTAGGTAAAAAGGCTTTATCTGTCTATCTATCTATCTATCTATCTATCTATCTATCTATCTATCTATCTATCTATCTATCTATCTATCTATCTATCTATCTATCTATCTATCTATCTATCTATCTATCTATCTATCTATCTATCTATCTATCTATCTATCTATCTATCTATCTATCTATCTATCTATCTATCTATCTATCTATCTATCTATCTATCTATCTATCTATCTATCTATCTATCTATCTATCTATCTATCTATCTATCTATCTATCTATCTATCTATCTATCTATCTATCTATCTATCTATCTATCTATCTATCTATCTATCTATCTATCTATCTATCTATCTATCTATCTACCTACCTACCTATCTATCTATCTATCTATCTATCTATCTATCTATCTATCTATCTATCTACTGTAGTCAGGTATTAGTCAGATATGAGTGAGCTACCGTATGACAGTAGACGGTACTACCTGCTTTTTGTTAGCGCCGAAAGTATGGCGGCGTTTACCAATCCCGACACCCCACATTGTGCCAACGGCTTCGAGCGAAAGAGCGCAATTGGGAGGGTACAAGCCTTAACCTGGTGCGAGGAAATGCAATCTAAAGACAAAATATCATGGCAGGGCAGACCAGGCCCTAAGACTTGGTTGGCAGCTGGTCTTAGGATCGAAGCTCCGACAGACGGGCGGTTAGAGCATTGCTTTGCTGATCCGGCAGCTTCTGCAGCTGCTTGTTCCAGATGTATAGGAGTTATCTTTCCTCTGGAATGAACTAGGCAGGCCGAGAGAGGGATCATACTGCATGTGCAACACATTGTCTCTATATTTTAGCCCAGGCTTTGTGCTATGGACAGGCAATAACTCCATCCCTGGTCTTAACCGGTCTCGGCATCAAAGCGAGAGGTAACATTTACGGGGTATAATTCCTTGTCAATTGGCGTAGACATGGGGCGCCACGGTTTGCCTCTGACGGTGGAAAACATCTACAGTTGTCACTGACCAGCTACCGCTCACCTCAAGCTGGGAAACCCCCAGCCAATTGGGTGCTGATCCGCCACAGTCTGATTGCTTCAATGGGTGCTTGGGGCTAGGACAAAATATGTATCGCAGGCTGTAAAACCAATGCACCAGGCCCTAATAAAAATAAAAATAGAAATCTCAAGCTACGGCTTGCAACCTGGAACGTAAGAACCATGTGTCCAGGATTTTCCACTGACTTGACGAATATTGACTATGTGAGAAAAACGGCTGTGATTGATGCCGATCTCAATCGTCTTAACATTGATGTTGCTGGTCTGCAGGAGTCTAGCCCCGCTGAGGAAGGTTTACTCAGGGAAAACAATTACACGTTTTTTGGAAGGGTAGAGGGCAGGCAGAAAAAAGGCAACATAGTGTGGGTTTTGCAATGAAGAATTCGCTACTGGAAATTCCAGCTGGGGTAATAAACGACGATTATCCCTGCGCTTTGCAACCTCCTGTGGTTTTGCCGTCATTATTATTGCATATGCATCGACACTCGCTTCCTCTGATGATGTGAAGGATTCGTTCTATGAGGAGTTAGACTCTGTGATCAAGACAGTTCCAAAATCTGACTACATTTATATGCTCGGTGATTTCAATGCTCGTGTGGGCAAGGACTCGAGTTCATGGCCAGTGTGCCTTGGAAAATACAACATCGGTCACATGAATGAAAATGGGCATAGGCTGCTGGAGAATTGCACCAGAAATGACCTATGTATTACAAACTCTTTTTTTTAAAACAAAAGAGCTGCATAAGGTCACATATCGTGGGACCTTTAAACCATGTTACATCAAGAGGGAATAAATATATTCTAACTGTAATTGACCTATGTATACGTTGGCCTGAGGCTATCCCGCTTAGAAATATTACCTCTAAGGACGTTATAGAAGTCTTCTTCCATATCTTTGCTAGGATAGGTTTCCTGATACGATTCTATCTGACACAGGAAGCCAATTTATTTCTGCTGCGACTCAAGCCTTTAACAAAATGCTAGGCATTAAACAATGTTTCAACAGCCCATATCACCCTCATTCAACGGGTATTATAGAGAAAATGAATGGTGACCTGAAACATATGTTAGCGAAAGTGACCCAAGAATGCCCAAAGGAATGGGACACCTTTTTACCTGCTACACTTTTCGCTTATCGAGAAGTACCTCACTCTAGCACTGGGTTTTCACCTTTTGAGTTAGTATATTGTGCCAAACCACGCGGCCCATTATCAATTTATCATACTTTGTTAACTGAACTAGATAATGAACAGAAAACATTGTCACCGTACGAACATGTAACAACATTACGTGACAGGATCATGAAATCATGCATATTAGCTAAAGAATAATTAAGACAATCTGCTGCCATCTACAGGGAGTACGCCAACAGAGCAAATAGGACAATAACACTGACACCAGGACAGGACGTACTACTTCTCATGCCCAGTGACAAACACCTCCTAACAGACTCGTGGCAAGGACCGTTCAAAATAGTAAGACAAATTTCGACTGTAGACTACGAAGTTGCAATAAACAACAAAAACAAAATATTCCACATTAACATGTTGAAACCCTACTACAATAGAGACAAAGACCAAGACGAGACAGCAGCAAGCATAACCGTAGTGGACCACACAGAATCAGAAGATACAGACGAAATACCAGTCCCATCACTTGATACGCCAGACACACTACAAGACGTCAAACTATGTCCTGATCTTTCTCAGACTGAGACCGACAATTGCAGACAACTGTTAGAAGACTATAGGACCATTTTCTCCAGCCATCCAGGACAGACAGATCTTGTAGTACATCAAATCATATTGACAACTCACTTACCAATAAAATGCAGACCGTACACAATACCCATACACTACAAGGACAAATTACATCAAGAAATTTTAGAACTGGAGAAAAACCAAATTATTAGAAGATCACAATCACATTATTGTTCTCCTATCGTGATGGTCAAAAAGAAGGACGACTCAATACGCCTATGCGTGGACTATCGGAAACTCCAAACATACCAACATACAAACATACTATCATACATGGACGACATCTGTATACACACTAGGACAATGACAGAACACCTAACGACACTACGACAAACATTTGAACGCATCAGACAACACGGTCTAACAGTGAAACCATCAAAGGTAGAAATTGCCTATCATGAAATTACTTTTCTAGGCTATACAATTTGTGATGGATATGTTACCAATGATGACAATATTGTTTCGAAAATTCTAAAGTTGTCACTTCCAACAACCAAAAATGAAGTAAGAAGCATGTTAGGATTACTGAATTATTACAGACAATTCATACCTAATTTTTTCAGTTTGACAGAAAGTTTTACAAATCTATTAACCAAAAACCAACCAAATAAAATTGTAAACAGAGAAGGCCTGAGACCTACATTTACAAAAGTATTGTCATATTTCTCTTGTAATCCCATCCCTAAATTTGGAAATTCCTTTCAGATTGAGAACTGACGCGAGTTCCATAGCTATAGCGGCTGTTTTGTTACAATCCTATGATGACATCTTACATCCAGTCTGTTACGTAAGTCGCAAATTGTCACCAAGAGAAAGGAGATGGTCGACTCCAGATTTGGAAGGATTGACTCTAGTTTATGCTATTTCGAAATTGTCTACATATTTGTTAGGTAAACATTTCATCGTGGAGACAGACAACAATCCGTTAACTGTTATTACTACAGGGACACCGACAAACCATATGATCGCAAGATGGACTATGTTACTCCAAAACTACAGTTTTGAGATAAAAAACATCAGCGGTACTGAAAATACGATAGCGGATTTACTTTCCAGATGTCCTCTCGAGACGTCCGAGGACAGGCTAACTACGCCTGAGCGCACAGACTGAGGCAGTAAATGTGGCTGTTACCTATAGCGCTCATATAACTATCACAATTCAGCGAAATAATGTTTAAGTTAACCAAAGAACGCTGTGAGAAGTGACGTATTGTGATAATGACGAAGTCCTCAAATTTATTCTAAGTACATTTTTAACGAGTGAATATGATGAAGATATGAACGATTAGAATGAAGAAGGACAGTATTTTAAACACTTAGTAATATTTCTACGAACAGTGCTCCAAGAACAGTACTACATGTGTTTACAAACTTACCTTCTGCCAGCTTTTGGTAATATCCGTAGTAACTACGCTTATGTATACTAATAATATAAGCGCAGCAGATTGTTCGAACATTTTAACTTTACAACTGTGTTATATAGACGACAGAATAGGAATTCGACACATCCAGGGCAGTTTAATCCGTACTTCCATAAGAACAGTGTTATCCGAACATGTTAAAGAACAGTGTGTTACTCCAACGTGTGAACACATCAATTGTGTACTTCGGTTTCCTTTTCGAATTGTTTAATAAATTTAGCAACAAAAGTAGCAGACTATACAAATAATAGTCACAAATGAATGACACGTGAGATAACTTTGTGATACTAAATTTACATATATTTAATTGAATGAAAGGATTTATATATTTGTGATCTAAGAATCATTGATTGATTAATTTTTTCTCAATGGTGCCAACTATGTCACTATTGAAAATAAATATCAAACTATGACGCTTAGAATATAACTTACAAATGTACTTTATTTTTTTGAAAGAATTTAGAAATTACCTCCCATAACGTTTCGCCTTTACACCTAAAGGGAAACGATTTGAAATAGTGGGAAAATGTAAGCATGCATATATTATCTTGTTCATAATAGCCAGAACGACTACACGTCAACATGTGACATCAACTATGCGTGGAATATAACTACTAAAGTTGAGGACCAGGATTGGACTACCCGACCATATCGGTGGGTGTCTAGTTCTGAAGTCATCTTATAAGGAAGATAATTTAAGGCCTGACATGTTATTTTTGTGAGGTTTTTTTCTTTTGTCGTGAGGTAGTGCGTTGCTTGAATGATAGCATTAGTCGTGATAACTACCGGACTGGCTAAGTCCATTATCTACTAAGGTACAAATCCAACTAGTGGACAGTACTTGATGAGAGTAGCCTTATGGCATCACTGAAGAAAAGGTATATCATGCAATTAACCAGTAAATGTCAATAAATACCAAAGAGTCACCTAACATGACAAACAGTGGGTCGATTCTGACTTCATATTATTAACGTAACCCAACTATAAACACCAGGAATGAAAGGATATACCTTTCATAAGAGGGGGCGACGGAGAGTGTCAGAATCTCCGAGTCTTCATCTCCCCCGCCTGGCGGCAACGACCAGGTTTGACCGTGAACTTGACTAACAGTTACTACGCAGTAGATGGCCAGGGGTCAACGTGGTGCACGAAGCACACGAGAGCGGAAAGCAGGGCCAACGAGGAATCACTGCTGGTAGCTCAGACAGCCTAGGACCTCGAGACTGGACGGACGTGAAAGAGAGTGTTGCCATGTATGAGTCAATGTTTGATGGAAGAAAGCCTGTATGCTTTTGTTGAGTAGAGTAAAGATTGATTGAGTGTTATATTCTATTGTATTTGTGAATTGATATATTTCATGTATGTTTCTGGAAATGGCATTATCGCTGACTTTGAGCGATGCCTGATATGACTGCGGTTTGAGAAGTGCGATTAAAGTGTTTGTAAGTAAAGTGTTTAAAGTGTTTGCCGTGTGTTTGTACAATCATTCTGTGTGTGTGATTGTGTTTCACGCTTGTTAGTGAACACGAGCATTTGTTAAGATAAAACAAGACCCTGACACGGATACTGTTCAACGCCTGCACAGTGAGAATCACCAGTGAGCAGATCTCTGGCCCTGGTAGGACATTGTCATATGCCGACGATGTTTTAGTGTATCGTTAGGGTAAGGATAGAGATCAGGTTGCCGTAGAACTACAAACCGAACTCAATCGTGTTGTTGAAGCTGGGGTAATGGTCAACCCAACAAAGGCAACAGCGACTTGGTTCTCGTTGAATAATCATATTGTCAACACTACAACACCAACTGTAAAGCTGTGTTCAGAGACGGTGGAAAGAACGCAGGCAATGAATTATCTGGGGATACGGTTTGATCGACATAGACACATAGACCAGGTGATAATAAAGGCCAAGCGGGGTTTGGCTGCGGTGCGGGTGATGGCGGCAGAAAACTGTGAGCAGCGCCATCTATGTCTTTTATACGAGGGACTGGTCATGTATATTTTTGAGTACGCGATGGCAATCCTGACTCTCAGCCGTAAGCAGATAGAAAGGATGGAAAGGATACAGAATGAAGATATGCGCATTATTCTTGGATGTACAAGAGATACAGCATGCAGGGCGATGCGCTACCTTGTTGATTTCCAACCATTGAAGACAGAATACAAGTTTGCAGAGCACGCGCCTACCTCAGAGTTAACGCAACAACACAACAACAACTGCATAGTGAAATTATGAAGATGAAGGGCAGCAGGTTAAAAAGAGGAAGGTCATGGATGGATCAAGCCGAAGACATTCTTCAACAGGTGTGTTCACTTGAGGACTTAGAACCTGGCGAGGAGAGGGTACAAGTGCCAACAGATTTCTGCACATCCTTTGCAGTTTGCATTCAGCTAGATAGAAAATGTAGACAAGAAAATCCGGCTGCCGTGGAGGTGGAAGTACAAGCGTTGATATTAGAGAATTCGCTAGATGGTGATGCTGTCATTTACACAGATGGGTCAGTCGTCCGACATGTGAGAAGCTCTGGGCCTTTACGGCTCAGGCCGGAGGGAGAATTGTGAAGGAGGACTCTGGTGCTTTTGCTGAGACCACAAGTAGCCAGACTATGGAAGTCAAGGCAGTATGTAAAGTAATAACATGGCTCGAGACACAGACATTCACTAGGGCATGTTTCCTTAGCGACTCATGGAGCATGTTCATGAGGATAGAGATGGGGTGGATCCGAAGAGAATGGTTGCTGTCTCTGGAGCGGTCTCGGGTGGCAAAGATTAGTTTCATCTTCGTGCCAGGGCATGCGGGAGTACAAGGAAATGAGCGGGCTGACAAGCTCGCAGGTAAGGCTACTGTGGAGGGCGGACGCGCCATGGACCAGGCTGACATTCTGAATGCTCTACGAGAAGTAAGACTTTTGCCAGAACCAAGTGATGACTGTGAATCTACAACCATGGCGAGTCTGAAGAACAGCAATTTAAAAGAGGGGTGGCCAAACAAGAACACTACGCAGGTAGCCAAAGAAGACTGACAAACCAAAACAGAACTGGTGTCATTAGCCGATACACGCTCCGGGATTTCCTGAGGAGGAGATCCGCGCACAATGGACCGACCGACCGACCGACCGACCGACCCACCGGCCCACCGACCGACCCACCGACCCACCGACCGACCGACCCACCGACCCACCCACCGACCCACCCACCGCCCCACCGACCGCGGTCGGTTAGCACACCACGTTAAATGCGAATATCTAACATATGAGTAGTAAAATGTCTCCAAAATACTGGATAGAAATGTTGTGGAGAATGTGGATGTGTATTCCATCTCATCCGCCAAGGAAGTGCTGATATTGCTATCTTGTAGCTTGCCTTCTATACAGGAGGTCTATGATAAACTATTGCCTATCAGCACAGAGCTGTTAACGATGAAATCTGGTTAGGTTTAATGTCATTTTCCTGCCAGAGGTCATACTTGAAAGAGGCTTGATTTATGAAGGCCTGTGAGTGATATCACATCCGTAGTTAAACAGGGAAATGGCGAGTGGTTAGCACTATAGTCTTTAATATCTGGAGACACAAGTTCTAATCCCCGGTAGGCCACATGATTTGTTTTTATGGAAAGCTCAAGGACAAATCAAGACACCTTTCTATCCTGCACAACAACAACCGCGGCAAGCGGCTTCATCCTTTCAAAGAAATCTCGCCAGTAGACTGTCATACATATTCCATGAATATCCTTTATTAGGTAACCCTTTGAGGCCATTGACCCAGCATGACAAATACAAATCACTAGTATTGATCAGCATTTACATAAGTAAAAAACATAAGTAAAAAAAAAAAGTCGAGATTATAGAACAGTGTACATTTGGTCGTGCTAGTTTCGAATCCCAGTGTGGTCATATACAGGTATTGATCGACTTACGACCTATGCAACTTACGACCATTCTACTTTACGACCACAATCATTGCTAACTAACATTAAACTAACATTGCGAGATTTTTTTGGGAAACACTACAACATTGTAATGTGTATCAAGAATATCGCTATCGCCTGGGAGACTGTGACGACAAAGTGCATGAATGGCATCTGGAAAAATTGTGTTAAGCGCCGTGTTAATGATTTTCATGTATTTGACAGTGAACATGAACTTGAAACGATTCGGTAAAAAAATAGTAAAACTCGCCAAAGATCTTTCTTTGGAGTGTGAAATTAAAGATGTCGAAGAGTTGCTAGACAAAGAATCCGGAGAACTTACAAATGAAGAGTTAATCGAACTGGAAGAAGAAAGGGTGGTGGAAGAAGAAAGAAGAGAAGCCAGGAAAGAAGTGGATGAGACAGAAAGAAAGTTCACCACTAAGGGATTATCAGAAGGTTTATCTTTACTGAATAAACTTCTTATATATTTCGAAGCAATGGACCCAAACATCGAACGATTTGCAAGGATTGAACGGATGGCACACGATGTGTTTCGTCCGTATCGTGAAATTTATGATGAAAAAAGGAACATACAATTCAGACAAAGCTCACCATGCTTATGAAAAAAATCCGGTACCCCCAACTGCTGCCTTAGATGACGACATTAATGATCTGCAGCCAAGCACCAGTGGCCAATAAAATGTTTCGTACATGTTTATATATTTTGATGTTAATGACAATTTGAAGTGTTTTGCGATTGGGACAATGTTTCCTATAGTATTTTCCACACCTGTATTTTGTATGTTTTGCAAATATTAAACCAGTTGTACATGTACAGTTAATGCAGTGTTTTTCTTAAACCTGACGATGTAAAAATAAGAAACAAAATGGTGTAGAGATGATACAAATGGCACAAAATGAACATCGAAAATTATGATTTATAACAATAATAAAAGAAATTTATGATATAATTTAACTTAAATATTTTTATAACATCACTTCACATTACTGTACACATAGCGTACTCAACTTACGACCAAATCGTGTTACGACCGGTCTGTCGGAACCGATCGTGGTCGTAAGTCGAGCACTAGCTGTATATTTCAAATTCTGTATTGGCTATTAGCCAATACCGAAATTCAAATATATATGACCACACTGGGATTCGAAACTTTTTTTTTTTCATGTTGCATATCCCTTACATGACGTTGCAGTCAACACCAGCAATTGTCAGCTGTTGTTGGTGTACTAGGCACGTTTTTTTACGTTCAGTAGTTTGCCATTGCTTTCTGGACGACAGGCTCACATACCAACACGTTATAACACAACGTGACATGGTCTGCTGTACAAATCGGTAGCGGCTGTGTAAGCGGCTCACGAACCGCGTTCGCAAGCCTTTGGCCACGGAGGGCGAGTGGGATTGGTGACAACTGGCAAGATTGAGGGGAAAAGAACGAGGGAAGGCAGAAAAGTTAATATCTGGATGTCTTGACCATATGGCATGATCGGGACAAGAAAACAGAGCTGATCCACGATTTTGGTGATAGTGTAAGATGGCGAAACTTGACCGCTCACACATACATGATGATCATGAACAAATATGCAGACTGACGCCTGTATAAATCATCACCACCACTACGTGACCTCCGGAAAGGCGTAGGCGTTCATATATATATATATATATATATATATATATATATATATATATATATATCCACAGATCTGGTGTTCTGGATCAATTCAATCGATACCACCTTTCCACGCCACCGTCTTAGGCCATCCAGCATCATTTCTTAAGGTCTGCCTCTTCCTATTCTACCGCTGTCGTCGCGATATTGTTCTTAGCTTCTCTTTTCATCACATGACCAAAGAACATTGTTTGTCTTATGTCATTGAATAGTCCGGACAATTACAGTACCGGATAGTTTTTTTTTACAGTCTTGGATATTCACATTATTCGTCTTAGAAGCCACATCGTTGTTGCCAGAATGTTCTGTATGGATAGAGAAAGAAAACCATAAAGTAGTCAGAGCGATGTGTGTAAATGATGATATCGATTGTAGTTGTATTTACAGATTAACAGGTATATGAAATTCCTCTGTAGAACAATATTATTGCTATGCGGACTACACCATTATGAAGCAAATAGTATAAATGCTGTGGACTTTTCACCCATGTCGTGACAAGGACACGCTATCAAAGTAAAGTTATCGCACTTTGATTACGTGTATCAGTTTGTCCTTATCTCCTGTTTCCTGCAAACATTTGGCAGTAACTACATGTTTGTTCCAGCATATTCCCTACAAAGAGTTGGATTTGTGCAGCTCAGCACGTAGCGATACCCTCTAACTGCTAATACGGAATATGTTATCAACTGGGATACCGGGAGCTGTAACAGACGGGTACTGAATTGATAGGTGAGATTGGAATTCGTCGCTTATGGGACTGTACAATAGCTCTGTAAATAGAAACGATCTCAAGCTGTTTAATGGTGGGAATATGGCAGTTCCAGATGGGTTGTGTATAGATAAAGATAAAGATAGTTCATGACATTTACTGCCGTCAAGATGTGAAGTGTTGAATCTGTACATACTCTGGGTCACGGCCTAATTAGGTGGAGTGGCCAATTTTCCTGCTCGCTGTCTTTCCTAGCTGAATAACTTCCGGTAAATTATGATGGCTGGTCTGTATGGCTGAGGGGTTACAACACTTTCTCCGTAATCCCGTTTATCACGCAGAGTCTCGTAGCGGGAGAGAACTGGGAGCGGTTCGACCCCCGCTGGTGACTTGCGAGATACTAAGCCGGCCGCTCAGAAAGCAATGGCAAACTACTGAGCGTAATCTTGCCAAGAAATCAACAGACAGCTGAAAGATGCTGCTGTTGACAGCGATGTCCTATAAAGGATATGCAAAAACAAAAAATTATGATGATTGTTTGGCAGCCGTTTTATTAGGCTGGATTTACTCCAGATTCAAATGTTTAGTTTATTTAGTTCGCCGGTGATACGGAGTTCGTGCACTGAGCTGAAGTTCTTCAGACTCAGACTTGAGTTAGGAGTAGAACGGAGCACTTATAATAAACTAAGTCATACATAGCATATGAGTCAAAAACTGCCGTAACGCTATGAAAATGTACTGAATAAAAGAAAAAAACAGAAATAAGAATATATCATAAATAACAGTTTCCTTCCTCCTCCCTGCCTCTATATGTATTAAAAGCACTATTTAGCGATAGTTCCCATGAAAAGCACTATAAATGACACTTTTTTTTGGCCCAGCTGGAGGTGTACTAGTTAGCAGTGGTGTCCAAGGAGAGCGCTAGAAATGAGACGTTTCCTTAATTGGGGTCGCATATGATATTTACCAGTTGTGCACAAATAGAAATAAGACTTATTCCGCATGTACTATTCGTGTAGATCTAAAGTAAAGAGCGCTCGATATGACACGTATTCTTTAGTTAAAACCGCATGTACTATTTAGCAATGGTGTCCACGAAAATTGCTAGTGTAGTTTTCAGATTGTTAAATTAAAGATATTGGTGGACACGTGTGAGGTTTTTTTGTGGGTTTATAGAGAATCACAGAAGTTCCAAAGAGTGAAGTTCTATAAAGTATATCTCTCTATAAAAGATAATGATCACATTGACAATTGTACCATTGTAGTGAACATAAACAACAACTGTATTTTACACTGGTTGAACAAGACAACATGAGAAGATCTTGACAACAGTTGGACAAACATTCACAAAGAATGATCACACCAACAGGTTAGACAAGTCATACATCATGGAAGATACTTGACAACAACCACACAGACTTTCACAATCTCTGTAACCAACAGCAACAGTAGAGTAACAGTCACCATGAAGATGCTTGACACCAGTTGGACATTTCTTTCTCAACAATGTACAAGACAATCACAGAGACATGTATCTCAAAAACTGTTCTCTTACTACTAATACTTTTATTAATGTTTGATGAGGTCAAGTGAAGACTCAGGCTTCATATTCTGCCAACAATTTACATCTCAAATATGTTTATATGCAAATATAGACATTATCTATGAAAACCCAAACACATCACTCAATATCCCCACAGAAACATCAATCTAAATAAACTCTCCTCCTTCACATCTCTACTTCATAGGTTATCCTACACCACAACACTTTAATCATGCTATCACTTTTCCAACTGTCAAATGAGGAAAACACATGATAAACCTATAGCCGGGAACAAGTATAGGGAGACACTGCTATACTGATCCGTGTACCGTCTTTTAGCACCAATGAAGGTGTTGGGAATGTCTCAGGTTTCAGCTTTCCCTATAATGTTTTTCCAGTTTAGGCTATTCCCTACTTTGACTAGTCCGAAGCAAGTGACAACATGTCCTTCCGAAGGGTGAGTAGACTGTTCGCAAAGTTGATAATTTGGGATTAGTTTTACTTTTCCAGCAGAGGAAGATCTAAAAACTATGATGTCCCATCATTCTTCTCTGCCAGTCTATCTCCCACAACAGGTTCTGATGTAATTGAATTACCACACCGACTTATCACTAATCCATTTTTGGGAATTTGCTCTATGTATTAACTTCTGCTCCTTTAGCTTTCAGCCAATATTAATAATAACTGTGATATAGTCTGCTCCAAGTGCACCTTTAATGTCCTCTCTTAGCCAGTAGTGACATGCTGAAAACCAGGTGATCTCTCCTCTTAAGGTTTCTTCTTGAATTTATCTTGAAGATATAGCCTGGAGCTTTTACAAAATTGGAGAGTATCCCTGTCTTAGGCTTTTAAGAAAGACTTTTCTTCAGTGCCATCTGTATAGGCCAGAATTAGTGGATTCAGGCTGAATCTTTTCAACCTGTTGTTAATTTTGGTCTTTTTCGAGTCTGACTTTTCAGCTGGAGTTGAAGACTAGAGCTCAGGACTTCCCCTGGAGTTGTCCTGGTAATTGAAAAGGGCCTCCTCCATCTTCCTCATTCTCTGTTAATAAACAAAGGCACAACATGTGTTTTACATCTATTGAACCATTGTCACAGTTATACAGTACTATCACAGATTCAGAGAGGAATGGGAGGGGGAAAAGGAGTGTGATATTCGAACACCCGCCTCTCACTGATGATGAAGTGCAATTTTATTTGGGGATTTGGGGTGATATCCTTTCTCCAGGTTCATCCCCAAAACCGTGAAGTCATAGGCACATACTCCTAATCAGAGGCAGCTTCACACAATTATCTTGTAAATTCCCACAATGAGTAGATCACAGGGACCGGTGTACCATGAGAACAGACAGTGTGATTAAGCACCAAGAAGTAGGCATTGTATGGCAGAAATCATGCACTAGAAATGCTTTCACATGTGGAATACACATAATGAAAGAAAACATGAATTTTCCCTGACAAATAGCATGAGCCTTCCCATGTATTCATCTGACAGACACTAGGTTAATTTCTACAGTGCAATGCAGTCCTGCAAACATGGATTTAATAAGCGTCTTTACTTTTACAAATATGAGAAGTTAATTATATAATTATCATCTCATTCACTCAAACATTCTCAGCCATTATAAGGGAGAAATTACATGCAGTATATAGCATCACACATTCTGAAACAACTGCCAAAGGTAACTCTCAAGAGCGATGTACAGTTTGGTTAAGAATGGTCATGATAGGCACTCAACGAATGTTCAGAGCGCACAAAGGTTTTGCCATATGCATTGAGCGTGGTTTACAGTCATAAGCATATGCAAATCATCAAATCAGACAGACAATAGACATGGTAAGAATGTTTCACTGCGGTAGACATGACAGGTTTTGAGCGGCAGTTTTAGAGTCACTGTACCGAAGTCCTGTCTTCTTTTTACATTTTCTCAAGAAAATACTCGGCCATTCGTCTCTCTCTCACTTCATCAGGTTTACACATAACATATTAAATGATTTAGGTACCTGGAGTGCAGATGACCACATCCTAAAGAATGCTTTTGGGCAAATTTTACCACTGCATCTTGAACACGTCCTTACGGGATGGAATCAAGGCTTCGACTGGCGGGCTAATTATGTATTAAGGAGCGTTACCAGCCCAAGGGTTACCCAATGAAATTGAGACCCCACCATTCATCTACCCTCTCTCGATCTAGAATCTACGATTCTATTTTTAGTTAGGGTATCACGACGGCTTACGTGGTTAACTACTGAGTATTGAGAAATGTAAATGGACTGGGGATGCGAACGTCTGAAGACATCATGCCACATAGCCTCCCCATAAAAACTGTCATGGTTACAATGACTGATAGGTCAGGCGTTCACAGTTCCCAGATCCTTTAAGTGGTGTCATCATTTACTCATCTCCCATTACTCCAACAAGAGCTGTGCATATGGAACCAATTGATTCTTTCCCTGAAAAATCTGCTCCAATATTCATCCATCAGTCATGAATTTGGTGGCATCTGCAAAGACCATGAAGTTAGTCCTGCATGAAGTTCCATTTAGTCACTGGAAGTATGAAGAGTTATGACCACACTTATCAGTGAACTGCTCTCCAACTCATTTCTGACAATGCTCCACAGTCAATCTCCATGCTATTTTTCCTGTCCATGATGAATGATCTCTCAGAGTCACACACTTTCAAAGCATGAGTACCATTGAGATTCATTATGAGAAGTAATGGCTTTGCAATTAAACCAACTTCTATATGTCTGATGAGAGTGGTATAATTCCATATGTCTCTCACTCATTTGTCTTTATCAGAACTTCATTCTTCCCTTCGCCTCTGGAAAATGATAATCCTGTGAGAGTGTATTTAACTGAACACTTTCTCCAACAGTAATCTTGGTATTTGGAACTGGGTTAAAATTTTTGATCATCACCGGAGCAAAAACAATCACTTCCGGGTGAACTGTATAGCAGCCGCTGCAGAACTTAAGACTAAAATCTACTAGTGCAGATTTGGTTAGCGTTGGACACAGGGTCTACCTTTCCAATAAGCCTCTTGTGTTTGCAGATAGTAGCAATTTCCCATTATATTTCCTTGACTTATTTCTGTAGTCTTACCATAAATTTAGAGGTGCACTTATTGGTTGAGATTTCCTCATTCCGTTAGGCCTCTATTTTGTTGTATTGTGAGAATTGACAGCATTTTCTCTCCCTAGTTGCTCTATTTTCTAACGTAGCAACCAAATTTGTAGATGCAGCCAGACTGTGACATCTACTACAACCAATATAGAATTCCAACTAGTTGTCTTCAGCCATGCTTGAGCTAAATGCTTTTGAGTGGCTGGAGTATCCGTTCTTTCTCTCCCACATGAGCAAAACGTTTACTTTTGGCGAATAAGGCGTTTCTTCTCAGCCATAGAGAAGTCCGTCATTATCACAGCTACCTTTGAAGGGGTGTGATTATATGGGTATAGCTTCATAGATCCCAATATTGACTGGAATTATTTTTTGAAGCAATTTTACTGACTTTGAGGATAGGACAGGCCAGGTCTTTTGAATATACCTCGCATCTCAGTAATAATATAAGATTCCACTGCGGAATGCATGGTTCTTATTATATAAAGAGTCGACTGCTGAACTTGCAGAGATCTTTATCTTGAAAGGAGTCAGCTGTTTAAGAACAGTGATCTTTCGTGAGTCCACTTTCGCAGACATTGTGTATAGAGTGTCACTGCTGGAGTTGCAGTGAGCTCTACCATATAAGAGTTAACTGTTTAAGAACAGTAATCCTTATTAGTCCATTCCATCACAGACTTTGCTCTTGTCTAGAACCGAGCTACATTCCTACCATTTTTCCAGGCAGAAAAGTCTTCCCATTGAGAATGAAAAAGGAGAAAGACATCAGTTTTTCCAACTTTGTCCTTCCTTTAATCTCCACCATTTCGCAGGCAGAAATGCTTTCTCAACTGAGGATGAATTGACGGCAGACGTCGGAGATGGATCCTGTTTTATCTCTTCATGAAATTTTTCAGGTTGTCCACGTTATGCTCCTAGTCGTATGATACGCCAATGACATCAGGTTGGTTATCCATCGTTTCCTGGACACATAACTTTGCGTACGCTCTCCACTTCCATTTGAATGGCTAGGGGTCCAGTTATTTTGATGGCCTTCCTGGAGATTCAATGAGTTCACTCCTAGTGACTTGGATCCTAGTACACCAGAGATCACACCATCGAACAATAGACTAATGTCTTATAGACACCAGACTGTGGTCGGGTCATGAGTGACTGACCATGACATCAGGTAGAATCCTCCCTTCATCTCGTCCATCGCGTATCAAGTACGCTTAAGAATACCACTAAATCAGGAATGGCAAGTGACTGAGTTGATAAGGATGTTTTCTCCTGGAGATTCAATCGTGCTTACTTTCTCAGCAGCTTGATCAGGGCTACCGACAAGATTACACAACTGAAGAATAAACCCAACGTCGAATTGACACTGGACATTAGCCGGTACGAATACTGACTATACTGAGAGAGATGGTTAGTGAGGTGTCTTAATGGTTGCCCCATTTTTCCATCAGGGTTCACACTCTCTGCTCTCAGTGTTGCCAACATGTTATGGGGACTGAGGAATTAAGTACCCATTATATGATGTGATGCAGTGATATTAAAATGTAAATACACTAATTCCCCTTTCTCCCATGCTAGCCAAGAAGTTAGAAAATGGAGTAGGCCCCCTATTAATTCCCTGGATAAAGTGTCTTAATTTATCTCAAGAAAAATCAAATTTATCCTGAAATTAGCTGTCTATGTTATTTAAAAATAATTTGTGTCTTCTGGTTCTCAGGTACCTTTGATACTCATAGTGAACACAGTATGCACAAAATTACACAACATTATTGACAGTCCATTACATCAGCCCATCTTGAAACACACATTATCATGGGTATAGCACACATGTTGACCCATAAGATAATTAACATTTTTGTTCAACTACATTGTACAATGTGACATTTGTGAACAGTGATACATGCAATATTACCACCATTGATGAAACAACCACCACCCGAGATTTACTTGTGGGTTTAAACATCTGGACCTTTTGTCCACATTTATGTGACGAGATCCATTAACCACATCATAAAACTCTAAGCAATAGGTTTAATTTTGCGAGAGGTTACTCCCTGATTCTAATACAAACATAGATATTCCCCCACAGGAGTCCCAGACAAGGTATACCCATAGTTTACATCCCGAGTCATCAGACCTCGTTATGTGAATCCCATAAAAGGTATTCCCAGGGTTCAATTAGTGCATAGAGCACTCAATATGCGATTACCTTGAGGGGTGTTCCCAGAGTTCTAATTGCCTATATTAGTCCACAATATGTGATCCCCTTTAGCAGGTTATTCCCGGGGTTCAGTCGCGGATACGGGTCCACAACATGTGATCACCTTTAGGGGTGTTCCCGGGGTTCAATCGCGGATACGGGCCCCAACATGTGAGCACCTTTAGGGGTGTTCCCGGGGTTCAATCGCGGATACGAGCCTCCAACATGTGAGGTTTTTTGTGGGTTTATAGAGAATCACAGAAGTTCCAATGAGTGAAGTTCTATAAAGTATATCTCTCTATAAAAGATACAGGTTAGTAACAGCAAGTGTTGTCTAGAGGTATTGATATTTATTCTCGCATAACCCTTGTAGAGAAACCATTCAGAATTTTGGCTCACCGAGTACCCCCACTGTGAGAAATTAGACACAAGTTAAGTTCTACACAGAATTATTTATAGATGATTTCTCTTCTAGGCCATATATAGATATAGAGATCTTGGCAGTTAGCCACAGTAACCAATGAAAGCAGTTCTCTCATCTTCCAGCTGACTGTGCTCTGGTCGCCAACCTCATTTTTGATCTCATTACTTATTTCAAGTGACACAAGACACTTGGACAAATGATCACATTGACAATTGTACCATTGTAGTGAACATAAACAACAACAACTGTATTTTACACTGGTTGAACAAGACAACATGAGAAGATCTTGACAACAGTTGGACAAACATTCACAAAGAATGATCACACCAACAGGTTAGACAAGTCATACATCATGGAAGATACTTGACAACAACCACACAGACTTTCACAATCTCTGTAACCAACAGCAACAGTAGAGTAACAGTCACCATGAAGATGCTTGACACCAGTTGGACATTTCTTTCTCAACAATGTACAAGACAATCACAGAGACATGTATCTCAAAAACTGTTCTCTTACTACTAATACTTTTATTAATGTTTGATGAGGTCAAGTGAAGACTCAGGCTTCATATTCTGCCAACAATTTACATCTCAAATATGTTTATATGCAAATTATAGTGACATTATCTATGAAAACCCAAACACATCACTCAATATCCCCACAGAAACATCAATCTAAATAAACTCTCCTCCTTCACATCTCTACTTCATAGGTTATCCTACACCACAACACTTTAATCATGCTATCACTTTTCCAACTGTCAAATGAGGAAAACACATGATAAACCTATAGCCGGGAACAAGTATAGGGAGACACTGCTATACTGATCCGTGTACCGTCTTTTAGCACCAATGAAGGTGTTGGGAATGTCTCAGGTTTCAGCTTTCCCTATAATGTTTTTCCAGTTTAGGCTATTCCCTACTTTGACTAGTCCGAAGCAAGTGACAACATGTCCTTCCGAAGGGTGAGTAGACTGTTCGCAAAGTTGATAATTTGGGATTAGTTTTACTTTTCCAGCAGAGGAAGATCTAAAAACTATGATGTCCCATCATTCTTCTCTGCCAGTCTATCTCCCACAACAGGTTCTGATGTAATTGAATTACCACACCGACTTATCACTAATCCATTTTTGGGAATTTGCTCTATGTATTAACTTCTGCTCCTTTAGCTTTCAGCCAATATTAATAATAACTGTGATATAGTCTGCTCCAAGTGCACCTTTAATGTCCTCTCTTAGCCAGTAGTGACATGCTGAAAACCAGGTGATCTCTCCTCTTAAGGTTTCTTCTTGAATTTATCTTGAAGATATAGCCTGGAGCTTTTACAAAATTGGAGAGTATCCCTGTCTTAGGCTTTTAAGAAAGACTTTTCTTCAGTGCCATCTGTATAGGCCAGAATTAGTGGATTCAGGCTGAATCTTTGCAACCAGTTGTTAATTTTGGTCTTTTTCGAGTCTGACTTTTCAGCTGGAGTTGAAGACTAGAGCTCAGGACTTCCCCTGGAGTTGTCCTGGTAATTGAAAAGGGCCTCCTCCATCTTCCTCATTCTCTGTTAATAAACAAAGGCACAACATGTGTTTTACATCTATTGAACCATTGTCACAGTTATACAGTACTATCACAGATTCAGAGAGGAATGGGAGGGGGAAAAGGAGTGTGATATTCGAACACCCGCCTCTCACTGATGATGAAGTGCAATTTTATTTGGGGGTTTGGGGTGATATCCTTTCTCCAGGTTCATCCCCAAAACCGTGAAGTCATAGGCACATACTCCTAATCAGAGGCAGCTTCACACAATTATCTTGTAAATTCCCACAATGAGTAGATCACAGGGACCGGTGTACCATGAGAACAGACAGTGTGATTAAGCACCAAGAAGTAGGCATTGTATGGCAGAAATCATGCACTAGAAATGCTTTCACATGTGGAATACACATAATGAAAGAAAACATGAATTTTCCCTGACAAATAGCATGAGCCTTCCCATGTATTCATCTGACAGACACTAGGTTACTTTCTACAGTGCAATGCAGTCCTGCAAACATGGATTTAATAAGCGTCTTTACTTTTACAAATATGAGAAGTTAATTATATAATTATCATCTCATTCACTCAAACATTCTCAGCCATTATAAGGGAGAAATTACATGCAGTATATAGCATCACACATTCTGAAACAACTGCCAAAGGTAACTCTCAAGAGCGATGTACAGTTTGGTTAAGAATGGTCATGATAGGCACTCAACGAATGTTCAGAGCGCACAAAGGTTTTGCCATATGCATTGAGCGTGGTTTACAGTCATAAGCATATGCAAATCATCAAATCAGACAGACAATAGACATGGTAAGAATGTTTCACTGCGGTAGACATGACAGGTTTTGAGCGGCAGTTTTAGAGTCACTGTACCGAAGTCCTGTCTTCTTTTTACATTTTCTCAAGAAAATACTCGGCCATTCGTCTCTCTCTCACTTCATCAGGTTTACACATAACATATTAAATGATTTAGGTACCTGGAGTGCAGATGACCACATCCTAAAGAATGCTTTTGGGCAAATTTTACCACTGCATCTTGAACACGTCCTTACGGGATGGAATCAAGGCTTCGACTGGCGGGCTAATTATGTATTAAGGAGCGTTACCAGCCCAAGGGTTACCCAATGAAATTGAGACCCCACCATTCATCTACCCTCTCTCGATCTAGAATCTACGATTCTATTTTTAGTTAGGGTATCACGACGGCTTACGTGGTTAACTACTGAGTATTGAGAAATGTAAATGGACTGGGGATGCGAACGTCTGAAGACATCATGCCACAACACGCATACAGGACATGAGGATGGAAATATGCATAAGAGAAAACAAGCTAATGAAATCTGTAGGCATACGAGATCGGAAGTTCCCAACTGCAGTTGTCTCCATGAAGGTAAACATGTGTCTACAGATTCTAAGTCGTGGGACATTGTTCACTGTACCCACTGATATGCATTGTTTTTCACGTTGTCTTTGTTAGAGAGAACCAATTCCTCAATCTAAGATAGACTGAGGATAGTCATTACCACGTAGAAGATCATATTCAGACCGTCGCTCTCATCACCGCAAGCCGAGACGGTCCTCGATCCTTTGTCAGTTTACCTGAATTTTGCACTCTTATTCCCGAGGTTTTTGCGATCTCCTGTGTCAATATTCTTGCTACACCATCCATGTTTCTTCTTATAGAGACCCTGCCCTCTGCCACTGTTCTTTCCAAGCGATTGTGTTGTTTAAATAGGTCAAAGTTTCATCATTTCCATCATTATCACTTTAATTATCCCCACCATAAGCCAGGAGAGATGGTGCAGCCGATGATGTACCTCAGCGATTAGATGTTCCTGTATTCTTGATTAATTCAAGAAGGATTTAAACAAGGTCAACATGGCCAACTGATGGTGTGGAGATGCCGCTGTAGCGGATTTAAGAGTCCACACCGGAAAGTTGAACTAAATTTGACCTCTCGTTCCTGGCTTGGTGACGTAAATTACATGCATTCTCAGAAATCACCTGATGATGCGGGACACTGCTATTAGGGAAAGCTAATCCACACAAATAAAAAAAAATCAGTCCCATGCACTAGAAGTCGTAGCACGTGTATGTACTAGGCTTAACTTCAAAGCCAGCGAACGTAAAATATAAGTATATTTCCTTGCCACACTGCCAACAAATTCATTATCCTTTTCCTCTGTTGTATTCTGTTCTTGCCTGGTTGTCACAATGCTATCCACCTCCACTCTGTCTCAAGATGTAACAAACCATTGACGGCAGTCTAGTCCTTACGTATGCATTTATCCAACCTTGTGAAATAGAATGTCAGACGGGCCTGCGTGCCCAATTCTGAACCCTTTGAAGATAAAGATTTTCGTTCGTTCGTTCGTTCGTTCGTTCGTTTCTTGCAGTCTAGTCTTTACGCAGCCATTTATCCAACAGTGTTAAATCCTTTCCTGCAACATGCGACTGTTTGTCTTCGCAACAACATATACAGATTCCATCATTCTACGGATGAACATCTCAGTCACCTTACTGTTCCTCGGTAAATAGATGTGCGTCTCGGTTATCATTGAAGATTCCTTTTCTTTCTTTTCTTTTATCAGGATTATTTTTATTTATATACTCCGTCTATTTTTGTTATTTCCAATTCATATTTCCTCCCCTTGATCTTATAATATATTGAATTTTTCTACCACTTACTTTATTTGCATATGCATAATTTCCATGTTGACTTTGTGACTTTTCCCAACTATATAACATATTCAGCCAATTTTCTTGTACTGTGTTAAAACAAGCAATGATGTACAGGCCAGAGAGAAGCAGAGGAAGCGGCCGACCACGTAAACGATGGACGCAGGGAATAACAGAGTCCATGGGAATATCGATACATGAAGCCCATAAGCGGTCACTCTCCCGCTGTTTATACTTCACTTCGACACCCCAAGGTACAAGAGGAACATGATGAGATGAGATGAGAGTGTTAAAAGCGTGTTATATTTATCTGCTTCTCTTTCCATTCACGTGCCAATCGTTATGAATGTTCTTGTCTTTTATCATATACAAATAATATCTTTTCTGGCAACAACTTCCTTTAGACTAGTCAGTTTATTGGCGAAATAATCATTCTTAGATGCTTGTATTTAAAAAATTAAACGTAATTCATTTTAACAACGCGTGACGAGTTTGGGGTTATGCGTCTAGTTATTATTCTATTTGGATATTATGAATGTATGCGGTTCACCGGAAAATGTTCAAGACATAAGAAATGCAGTACAATTTAGTGTTATGTATTTAATCAATCTTAAAGATATTTTAAACATGAAGTTAATTTATCTAGAATTTCTTATAAACATAGGGTTTTCTTTACTTTTTTTTTCTATTTTGTTTGTTTGTTTGTTCAATATGTATTAATAGAAAAGAAGAAAACTACAAAACGGTTTGTTTCGTTGCTAAGATTTAAATGCGACACATCTAACTGATGACGTTAATGTACAAGCAAGACCAAAAGTATATTTCAAATAAGGAAAATGATACATATAAATGACAGAGGCAGCAGACGATAAGACAAAAACATCAAGGCCAGAGTAATAAACTCATGTCATATGTCATTAGGTACATGAAGAGGTATTAGACAAATACAACTATAAACTTGGAGTATTCTAGTCCGTGCATTCACAATGATATATGTCTGGATTTGTCGACTATATATCAGCCGTCTTCTTTAAGGTTTTTATTATTGTCACGAATAATACATAATTTTTACCTATAGCAATAAGGTAAAGAGGTGTATGTATATGTGAATGTAGAGTAAACGGAGAAATGTATAACTGTATATGTAAATTGATATACTTTGGGGTTTTCTATGTCCAGTGAGTACATTTACTGAATATGAAACTTTTCAAAACAGCCCCAGATCTGTGCATGGCAATACTGTGACTGATTAGTACAAAAATCATAACAGAGTCACGAAATCCATCTTTTCTCTTCCTATTAATGGAGGATCAGCAACTAATTAAGCATATGAACAGACAGACAGAAAGACATAAGGGATCTGGAGAATCGAAAACTTACAATTCTTCTGACTACCCTATTCGCTGCATCCTCCACCTCCTCCTTCTCCTCAGTCTCCTCAGTCTATCTCCTTCCATTCTTCTTCTTCTTCTTCTTCTTCTTCTTCTTCTTCTTCTTCTTCTTCTTCTTCTTCTTCTTCTTCTTCTTCTTCTTCTTCTTCTTCTTCTTCTTCTTCTTCTTCTTCTTCTTCTTCTTCTTCTTCTTCTTCTTCTTCTTCTTCTTCTTCTTCTTCTTCTTCTTCTTCTTCTTCTTCTTCTTCTTCTTCTTCTTCTTCTTCTTCTTCTTCTTCTTCTTCTTCTTCTTCTTCTTCTTCTTCTTCTTCTTCTTCTTCTTCTTCTTCTTCTTCTTCTTCTTCTTCTTCTTCTTCTTCTTCTTCTTCTTCTTCTTCTTCTTCTTCTTCTTCTTCTTCTTCTTCTTCTTCTTCTTCTTCTTCTTCTTCTTCTTCTTCTTCTTCTTCTTCCTCCTCCTCCTCCTCCTCCTCCTCCTCATCATCATCATCATCATCATCATCATCGTCATGATCATCATCAACATTTTTTTCTTTTATTCTTCTTCCCTACTCATGCTCCTCGCCCTTTTAATTCTTGTGATCACACATCCCTACCTAACACCGCTCTTAATATCAACCTATTAAGAGAGGTGTTAGGCAGGGATGTTTAATGTCTCCAGATCTTTTTTCCCTATACAGTGAAAATATTTTCAGGAATGTAGAAGATATAAATGGAATCAGCATTGTAGGACGAAACATCAATAACATTAGATATGCAGATGATACAGTATTGATTGCAGACAATGCACAAGATCTACAACAATTAGTGGACGCAGTTGTTGTACACAGTGAGCAGCTGGGGTTGGAATTAAATTGTAAGAAGACACAGGTTATTGTCGTCACTAGGAAGAACGAAGTACCACAATGTAATATACAAGTAAATGGGAATATTCTTCAACAAGTGAATCGGTACAATTATCTCGGAACAGTCATAACATCTGATGGGAGATGCCTTGAAGAGATTAGAACAAGAATCGCCATGGCGAAAGTAGCCTTTAGCACAGAATTCGGCAGACTGCGCGGAAGAAATCATTCCTGATTCAACGGGCAAGACGGCGTTTACCTGCAAAGCGTTGTGGAACGTAATGAGCACGGCAATGCACGTAGAGCGCCCTGGTCATCCACTGCACCTGTATTCGTCTCCAATCGTCTCGACTTGTCTTGCCACTGGACTCAGATGGACTCAGGCGAGAGAGTGAGGTCGACGAATTGCGCAACTCTTCCTCACTTTAATCCAAGTCATCGCGCAAGTCATTCTTCATCCAATGTTACAACAACAGCCTTTAGCAAGATGAAAAACATTCTGACCAATAAAAAGATGTCAACTGAAACTAGAAAAAGAGTATTGAGGGGATACATAGAGCCTTTTCTTTTGTATGGATGTGAAACTTTTACAATGTGCAGTCAAGCTGAAAAAACATCTGATGGCTGCAGAAATGTGGTTTCTGAGGAAAATGCAAAGAATACCATGGGCAGACAGAAAAACCAATGACCAAGTACTACAGGAGACAAATGAAAATCGTAAATTGATTAGAGAAATTAGACGTAGACAGTCAACATTTTTTGGACATGTTATGAGAAGAAATGGATTGGAGAACTTAGTGACAACTGGCAAGATCGAAGGGAACAGGCCAAGAGGAAGACCGAGAGGAAAATACCTGGATGGCTTGGCTACATGGCATGGACGAGACAGGAACATTGAGCTGATCCACGACGCTGGTGATCGAGGGACATGGCGAATCATGACCGCCCACGCTTTCCGGCATGGCACATGATTGATTGATTGATTGATCAAGCTTCCAGTTTCTGTAAGCAGCCTGCTACGGGTACAATCTGTGTCAGAGTCCCCCTTCCACGTCAATGTAGCTTTAATTCACGGAATGCTGTTATTTTAGAGACAGTTCTGCCGTTCTTTCTGTGCTACAATGTCTCTAGTCCACGGCATCCTGTTCTTGTTGATCCAGTGCTGTCGTTCTGTCAGCTACAATGTGGCTCTTATCCACGGCATTCTGTTTATGCAGAAAAAATTATTTTGTTCTTCGTGCATTACCATGTGGCTTCAGTTCATGTCACTCTGTTGATGTAGATATAGTTGTGTCGATACCGAAGAGAGCCATATTGACATCTGAAAGTTCTAGAATGAGTACCGTGTTGGCTGATTTGACCAGCCTGAAGACGGATTTCCTTTTAGCAATGAGGGTAGAGGAGTGTCGGCTGTCAATGACACGAATGTAAATGATTTAGCAAACCTGCATACGAAATCAGAATCGAATGTCGGATATAAGTCCGCTTATAAATCAAATATCACCCATACTAAAAGACTCAAATATACCCATGTCTACAAAACGACAGATAATAAATAACATATTCATACCAAGAACATCCGTAAGACAAGTTGCCGGAGAAGAGCTATCAACTTAACAATTCCAGACCTAGTAAGAAATGTTATCACACAGACAGTGGAATCAACACCATTATTATTTTACATTTATTCAGACAAGCGATCAAATGGTTCGGCCATCTCATTTTAATGTAATACCATCGGTTACCAGCATGCAACACTACACCACAGAAGATCTGACGTGAGAGCAAGCGGGCACCCGAGAAGAAAGTGAATTTACGATATCAAAAGCATCCACAATCACAAAGATTAATACTATCCAGTAGCACCCATCGTCCGCTGGATATTCAACTATTCCTCACCACGACGCTTGACGGCAAAGGTGGAATATGAAGATGATTATGGCAATGACACATGCATGTACTTTCCTCTATTCCTAGCTGCTCCAAACTGCCATCCAAACGAAGATGGGATTACACCAGACGGAGCCATTAACAGCAATGTTCTCTTGAGTTTATAGACCAGCGACAGTTCTTGTTTAAGGCACCCATCGTTCTTTGTATCTTTCCCTCCACGGTGTGTGTGTGTGTGTGTGTGTGTGTGTGTGTGTGTGTGTGTGTGTGTGTGTGAGTGTGTGAGTGTGCGTGTTCATCTTGAATTCCAATGCCCGATACATGTTTATGGAATAAAATGCTTTCTTTCTAACCAGATCGCGGACAACGTGACAGGTACATCTCAAGTATATTCTTGACAGACAACCTTGTCATTTTATGCTCAGCAGATCTAGTTATCTACTACCGCCCCATCTTCTTAATGTATGTCCTTATCATTCTGTGCCTTGTAATTGCTCATCATGACTATCCTGTCTGCATTCATTCCTTCAGCATGGCAAAACCATCTAAATATAACAGACATTTAGGTAGATAAATTAGACGGAGGTAAACATAAACCAAGAAATGCCATGTCAGAACAGACAGACAATTCTACAGATAACCAGGTAGGTATGCTGGAGAGACGGTATGTAGGCACACCGGCATGCAAGTCACGTGAACAGTCTATTAGACAACGAAAACATGCAGTTGGATCACCAGGTGTATTCCCGCCTCTTGAATTCCTTTCAACGCAGACGTCACGCCCCAAGAGTGTCGTCGTGATCAATTAAGAATAGTTGGAGCTGCTCTTCGCCTGTTTTGTGGATATTAGATAGCAATTGTTTCGGTTGTTGTGCTTTTCACATGTGCGTATTGGCATTCTTTCCCCAATTTAATACTTGAAGCTCAAATGTTGACCTGACATCTTGGCGTGGGTTTATCACAGTTCGAATTCCATATGGTAGAAATACATATATATATATGTAACTAAATATGATCTGTGTACATTACAAAATGACAAGGTAACACAAGATAATTTTCACATAGAAGTAAAGAACAGATTAGATAAAGTGTCTGATCTAGAGATCATATTTCAAGATGCGGATGATCAAAGGGAAATGAATAATTCAATTAGTTTGGCTGCAGAAACAAATATTCAAAAAGTAAAAAAAGAGGGTCGTAGGAAATGGATGACTGAAGAAATTTTACAGCTTATGGAAACAAGAAGATACAACAAAAATAACCCTGCCAAATATGAAGAAATTCAAAGAAAGGTCAGAACATTTGTAAGGAGGCAAAAGAAGCATGGCTTGAGAAAAACTGCATATAAATTGAAAAACAAAACAAGAGTAAAAATACCAATTTAATGAACGAAAGAATTCAAGATCGTAGTAATAAAAGAGCACGTACATCAGCAGGCTGCCTAAAAACAAACGATGAAAAAAAAAACATAATAGAAAACGATCATATTTTAAATGCAGGGTCAGCTTATGTGAAACACCTTTATGATGATAACAGAAAAGAACAGTATGATATTCGAAATAATAATGAAGGACCATCAATGTTTTAAGATGGAGGTTAAGAATGTTCTTAACCATATGAAATCTGGCAAGATCCCCGGTTCAGACAACATCACAACAGAAATGATTAATGTTTTAGAAAAATATGAATAGATCAAGTCACGAGACTGCTGAATGATACTGGAGATACACCTCATGAATTATGAAATTCTGTATTTATTGCAATCCCCCCAAAAATCAGGAGCCTTGGAATGTGATCAACATAGAACAATTAGTATAATGAGCCACATCACGAATATTTTGCTAAGAATTATCATGCAAAGAGATAGGAAGACAATACAACCCGAAATAGGAGAAGAAAAATGTGGGTTTGTAGAAGGCAATGGTACAGTAAATGCTTTGCACATGCTGAGAACAGTAATTGATCGATCTATTGAAGTAAATGAAGATATACATCTTTGCTCTATTGACTACACAAAGGCTTTCGATAGAGTAAGACATGGCAACATGGTAGATATGCTTGCAGATCTACAAATTGATGAGAAAGACATTAGACTTGTAAAAACATATATTGGAAACAACAAGCTACCCTCAGAATTGATAATAAAGTAGGTTAATAGCAGCCTATTAAGAGAAGTGTGAGACAAGGATGTTTAATGTCTCCAGATCGGTTTTCCCTGTATTGTGAAAATATTTTCAGAAATGTACAAGATGTGAAATGAATCATCATTGGAGGAAGAAACATCAATAACATTAGATATGCAGATGATACGGTATTTATTGCAGTAAATTAGTAGGATATGCAACATGTAGTTGATGCGGTTGTTGCACACAGTGAACAACTAGGGTTAGAATTAAATTGTAAGAAGGTACAGATTATGGTCGTAACTAGGAAGAACGAAATACCACAATGTAATATACAGGTGCATGGGAATATTCTTAAACAAGTGAATCGGTACAGAAATCTCGGAACAGTCATAACATTTGATGGGAGATGCCTTGAAGAGATTAGAACAAGAATCACCATGGCGAAGGTAAGATGAAAAACATACTGATCAATAAAAAGATGTCAATTGCTACGAGAAAAAGAATGTTAAGGTGCTACATAGAGCCTGTACTTGTGTATGGATGTGAAGCGGGGACAATGAGCAGTCAGGCTGAAAAACATCTGATAGCTTTGGAAATGTGGTTTCTGAGGAAAATGCAAAGAATACCATGGACAGACAGAAAAACCAATGAACAAATCCTTTAAGAAACAAATGAAGATTGTAAACTGATCAGAGGTTAGTTTAGTTTAGTTTAGTTTAGTTTAGTTTAGTTTAGTTTAGTTTAGTCGATGGATCAACATCACGGCACACAGGTGCAAGCCATAAATGCTCCGTTCTCCTCCTAACTCAAACCTAAGTCTCAAGAAACTCAGCTCAGTGCACGAACTCCGTAGAACCGGCGAGGATCCTGAAATATTGAAACTGATTAGAGTCATTTGACGTAGACAGTCAAAATATTTTGGGCATGTTATGAGAAGAAATGACTTGGATAACATGGTGACAACTGGCAAGATCGAAGGGAAGAGACCAAGGGAAGACCGAGAAGTAAATACCTGGATGGCTTGACCACGTGGCATGGTCGAGACAGGAACACGGAGTTGATCCAAATCTCTGGTGATCGAGTGAGATGGCGAACCATTACCGCCCACGCTTATCGGCATGGCACATGATGGGGTGGGATGGGTAATGTTCTTGCTTGTCTTCTCTGCGTTTAAAGTATGACCTGTCTCTTTAGCTGTTTCATGCCCGAATTACCAAGTCTGTATCTTGTCTTTAGCTCATCAACTGCACACCAATAAGCCAGACATGGGACAACGGATACTCACGCAAACCTCAGGTCCTGTATGACATCACATTGATGTTGGACAACAGGATGCCTTCATCCGACATACAGGACTTTGCGTTGGAGCTCAAGCCAATGAACACAAGCAAGCAAGCTCATCAACTTTGTGAGATTTAGTTCACCGGAATACGAGTGTCTGTCCTGGTTATTAACTGTTTTGCCTTTTCACTAGTTTTCTAGAGTTCATTGTGTCCTTTTCCTTTAAGTCATAGTCTTTTCAATTAACTTTTCTACATCTTAACTCACCAAGTTTCGCCTTTGACTCATAATTATTAACGCATATCTGGATTCTTGATACAAGGTAAAAACGCATGCTAATATCCTTGTTAATCACAGTAACAAAGAATGTTTTAAAGCAATATATAGACTCTTTATTGGAGTTTAGATGTAACACCTATACGATAAGCACACACACTTTGAACAAGTGATGACATCAGATAGTTACTAAAGAAAATGTCAAGAATACACACCAAAGACACTGGTAGTGTTTCTTATGTCAGTTTTGATACTATCAAATATATTGTAGCCACATCATCTCTCTGTGGTTGTTTTTATATCAAATATATTGTAGCCACATCATCTCTCTGTGGTTGTTTTTATTGACAAATAAAGGAATTCTAGCCATATCGTCTGCTAGTGATTAGTTTTATTTCATAAGACTGGAATTGTAGCCATGGCGTCTACTTGTGCTCATTTGTATTATAGATTATAATTTATTATATTAATTAAATTACAGCTACAGTGTCTATTTAAAATTGACATGATTTTATTTGCTTTTTAAATATTTTTTTTAAATTTATGTTTATTTATTTGTTTTTAATTTGTGGTGTCAGATATGACTGAGCTACCGCATGACAGTAGACGGTACTACCTGCTTTCTGTTAGCGCCGAACGTTGGGCGGCGCTTACCAAACCCGATTTGGAGGGTACAAGCCTTACCCTGGTGCGAGGAAATGCAACCTAAAGACAAAATGTCATGGCAGGCAGACCAGGCCCTAAGCCTTGGTTGGCAGGTGGTCTAGGATCGAAGCTCCGACAGGCGGACAGTTAAAGCATTGCTTTGCTTTACAGCTTCTGCAGTTTGTCTTGTTCCAGATGTATAGGTGGTACCTTTCCTCTAGAGCAGTGTTTCCCAACGTGGGGCCCACGCCCCACAGGGGGGCAATTCGATTGTTAAGGGGGGCAATTTGAAAATGGAAGAAATCGGCTGGATATAACAAAACGGGGAGACTTGAGACTGAAGTTAACTAAACTGGAACCTGACATAAAATATCTTTGCAGCAAGCATCAAGCGCAAGGATCTCACTAAATTTAAATAATTCCTAATAATTAAAATAATATAGAAAAATCTTTCATTAAAATTATTTTGTACTTGAATTTCAGTTCTCCATTATATGTTTAGAAAATTTACTTAGTGTGTTTGCTCAATAATTTCCTAGTGATTACTTCCTAAAACCTATCAGTCCTTTGGTTAGGATCGGGTGCATTTACTGCTCTCCCCCCAGTAGTCCGCCTGGTCTGGTCGGGGGCCGGGATGATCAAGTAAAAACCCATCACATATCTTCATCTTAGATGTGGGCCTGGTGGATCACTGTGGGCAATAGCTCATAGTGAGACTAAGGGTCCACACAAAAAAAGGGGGAGGCGGGGGAACCAGCTAGTCTGGAGTAATCGCCAAACCAACAGAAAAAAAATTCACCCGACACACAGGGACGCGGGACCTGGGGGGGGGGGGGGGGGGGGGCTCTGGGAACCATGAGCCCTTCTAACAAAAAAATTCAAGTTTCTTTAGTGAACATTTCAATTTTTGAATATTAAAAATGATGCATGTGTTGGGGGGGGGGGGCATAAGAATTTTAGAAAGGCTTAGGTGGGGCATAGCACAAAAAAGGTTGGGAAACACTGCTCTAGAGTGAACTAGGCAGGCAGAGAGAGGGATCATGCTGCATGGGCAACACATGATCTCTGTATTTTAGCCCAGGCATTGTGCTATGGAGAGTTATAACTCCATTCCTGGTCTTAAACGGTCCTGGAATAAAAGCGAGAGGTAGCAGTTACAGTTTATAAGTCCTCGTCAATAGGCGTAGACATGGGGCGACACTCGTTGCCTCTGACGGTGGGAGATACCTATAGGTGTCACTGATCAGCTACTGCCCGCCTCAAGCTGGGCAACCCCCGGCCAATTGGGTGCTGATCCGCCGCAGCTTGCCTGCTTCAATGGATGCTTGGGGCTAGGACACAATCTGAATCGCAGGCTGTAAAACCAATGCACCAGGTACTAATAAAAAGTAAAATAGAAATCTCAATCTACGGCTTGCAACCTGCCTCGAAGTGCCTACACCGGCAACCGTCGAGGTATCAACTCGTAATAATGCAAAACAGCAACGAAGGACGAGGAATTAAACTTGCGTCCTTACCTTGAATACAATGACAATCAACGGCAAAAGTCAAGATATCAAAGCGCTACCAGAAGTTTATTCCGTAGCAGACATGTGAACATTAAACTCACGCATACCTGTAGGTTGACCCCTATAAACAGGGTCGGCACCTACTTTACTAATCCACCGATGAGTGTCCAGTCTACTGCGCTCTGCTTGACGCCCTGATCCAGTGATTCCATTTAAGCTGTAATTCCACTCTAGGTTTTTCCGCCCGGTTACTTCACTGCGGTATCATCATCAACAGATCCCTCTCCTGACTCAGAGCTGTCTCAAGCTCATATCATCGCGTCCAGAGGTCACCTCACACAGATCCTTTGAAACACGTCCTTGTTCGAAATCACAATCACAGCCTCTGTTGTTATCTACTGACGTTGTCCACATTCTCCTTGGATTCCTTTGTTGACGTCCACTTTCGTGTCCGAGTGGGGAATTCCCATTTTCCAATTTATACTTTTCGTGGTGGGCCGTGCCGCCGTATGGCACAATGCCCCCTCCCAGATAAAAAAATGTGTAAAATTTTTTTCCCTTTTAACTATATGTGTATAAATATATTGTATAATCACAACTAACTACAACTATAATAACAACAGACTAATACTTGGTTGTCCCCCTTATCTACCCTACAAAAAATATAAAGTTATACGACGGGCACGCCCACCTGGCCAAACCCCACGTTGGACGTCGTGTGGCTGATCATGGGGAATCAGCCCAACTAATAAACATATTAGTCCCTACCTTGTCTTAATAGACAAGTGTGTCCTAGCTCTAGGTACTACCATGAGTTTCGGACGAGGGTAATAATGGGGTTTCCAAGTAGATCATCTTCATTGTTGATTATCGTTGCTGTTATTATTGTATACTCCATATATTTTCCTTCTTAATATTTTTCAATCTGTGGGTAGGGTGACATGTGCTCCACGAGAATCCTCAGAAATATTTTTACTTTTGTGGATATGTTGAGAACGATGACTGATTATTATGGATCTTAATGTGATAATGACACGCAATACAATTAATTCAACTAGAGATTCATTCTAATGACTTAAACCTTATAATCAAATACTTCCCGAACAATGATTAATTAACCTTATAACTATACTATAATATTTCAATTAATTAATACCTAATTAACTAACATTTGTTATTTAACCACAGAATCATAACATTTAAATTAAAATGTTCACTGTCAATAAGTTCACTTCACAGTTACAATACTTGTATGCTCGAATCCGTGTCCGAATAACCAATGTTTGAACAACCGATCGATCACACATTGAGTAGATACTTCCCATGGCGTAGTTATTCATTCTCTGTCAATATGGAAAAATTGCCACCATGTGTATCCATATTTAACTAAATCACATCTTACATTACATTATATATTTTTGTCAATTAATGTAACATTGTTATTCAATAAGGTGCGTTTTGAATTTATATTTATTAAATTTTATAACACACATAAAAGAACAGAACATTAAAATATAATTAAAGAACTTATAACATAAATCTGTTCCCTTATTAATTATAATCGACTGAGAATGTCTGTTATTGACTGATTAAAATCTTGCAGACATAGAGTTGTGAAGAATCATACCTATTAAAGATTCAAGACATCTAAAAAAAAAATTAAATCAGGAATATAATATTCAACAAGAATAAATATTGAAATCAAATAATATTCATTTAGTAATGTTCTCTATTATAGACATAATTATCAAAGAATAGAGAATCGAATTATTTCTAAGACGAATTATAGAATTATTAGATAGTGTGAACAATTCTGACAAGTGATACCTTGCATAACTAAGTAATAAGACCTAAGACTCTAATGTGTTTGTAGTGTATGTGACCCTAACATTTCATCCCATTTTATTTTCCTTTATTTATTTCTTTCAGTCTTCGTTTTATTCCCTTTCTTTCTCTCTTTCTTTCGTTCATACTTATGGTGTTCCTGTACTGTATGGATGTTAATATTTGTACTTTTCAATTTTGTTAAATTGAACACTGTCATAATTTTCAGTCGTATATATAATGACAATAAAGTATATTTGAATAATTTGTAGCAGAGATAAGCCAAGTAAATACCGTACGTATTGCTTCTTGCATTTTGTTCATTGTAATTTTGTTTGTTGTTATTGGCTTGTGTATAAATTTTCCTGAGTGATTGAATGACTGTATTTTTATTCGTAACATCATCAATATATGCCTTTGTTTGTGAGGATGTGTTCGTGACTATGGATGTAACCTGAGATAAGGTTAATTTAAGCCAAATCAGAATGTTTGTAATAAATATGGTTACAATATCCCATTTCCTCTGTTGTTTGTAACTATTGTGTTTAACTTTTGTTCCATTTTTGTGTGCCACACTGTTGTTATTACAAGTCAGTTGAACTTTTAATGAATGTGTAATTCCTTCTTCTTGTGATACGTGGGTTTGTGTTCTTGTGAGTATCACATCAGGTTTGTGTTCTATAGTTTGAGCGTAATCTTTGACATCAGCGATGTTACCAATTATCAATCCAGCACATGGGTTTGGTAGTACTGCTGCGCACACTCTACCTTTATAGTATAGGCATTTTATGTTGACCCATGCGGTTTTGTACATTTCTATTGTACCCCCAAATGTTCTGCACTCAATACTTTTACCTGTATAATTACTTTCTTTTATGAGTTTGTGATTAACACCTGTAATATCAGACCCTGTGTCTCTAATACAGGTTGTTGGTAAACCATTAACCGACGCTTGGTGTCAGAGTACCTTGACGAGTGTATGCTGCATTTGCTTCGTGAATATGTCTCTTATTGGCTGATGTCGGTTCATCATCACTATTATGACCTTCTTTACCTGTTTTGTTATTGTATGACTCTATAATGGCTGCGTGTGTGTCCTCTAGATCATCTGAATCGCTACTACAACTAGACAACACATATGCGATACTCGCTTCTTTCCAGGAATTTCTCATTGGACAAGACCTGCTAGTATGTCCGTACGCCCGACACGAGAAACATTTTATGCTTCTCTTGAATGAGTCATACTTACTTCTCTTCTTAGCAGTAATGTCTTTTAAGTAAGCTGTATAGTCTGGGTGACGATCACACATTTCTAAGTTACCATGAGACAACTTACAGTATTGGCATCTGGTGAAGTGCCTCTTCCTTGGTCTGTCTCCCTCTCTATTATAAGGACTATTTCTATTGCTATTGCTACTAAATTTTCTAAACTTACCATTGCTTCTCTGGAATTTGGCACTTGCTCCTATCACCAGTTCAGGTTGAGTACAGTTGGCAAACACGTCTCTATGTGCATTAAAATAAGACTCACCTTTAGCTTCCATCTCAGTCAGATTCTTACATTTATTCTCAATTAGGAATACAGCCATAGGTTCTGGTATAGCAGATAGAAGTCTATCTCTGATTATTAAATCTCTGACTTTTTCATAATCAGAACAAATATCAGCGGCCTTACACCATTTATCAAAACTTGAAGACATTTCAGAAGCGAAATCGAGAAACGTTTGGTTCGATTTGGGAGTAATTGTTTTAAATTTCGTACGTAAACCCGATTCGTCCAAAGAAAAATGTGAAAGAACACGATCGCGCATATATTTATAGTTTGTACGCAAGTCCTCAGGAATCATTTCTATCACTTTTAACGGCTCTAACGCGAGGTGACGGTGAAATAGAATCGGTACGTCCTTCTCTGGTACCTTGTAGTACTTTACGAGTACTTCGAAATTAGTTATCCACGAACTAACCGAATCACCTTGTTGGAAATTCCTGAATAGACCTTGGTACCTCTTCACAGGATCGTTCGGTTTAGCAAGCATTTTCTCTCGTTCAATCTCAGCTTCATGTTCCATCTCAAGTGTCTTGACCTTTAGGTTACCTTCAACCTCTTTGTCCTTCCAAAGTGTCTCTGTTGCAAGCCTTTCCTTATCAAATGCCAATTGTTTCTCTTTAATCTCAGTTTCTGCGGCTATCTGTTTTTCCGTCAATTGCATCTCCATAATTAACTTCTCTTTTTCTGCTGCTATCCTTTCACGTTCCAAAATTATCTCATTTTGTTTGATAGCCATCTCTTTTTCTTTCAGTTCTCTCTCAAGAGCCATCTGCAGTTGTTTGGTTTCTTTCTCTGCTGCTAGTCGTTCCTGTCGCTCCTCCTTCTGACGTTGTTTCTCTTCACTGAACTCATGTTTAGCCCAACTCCTAAGTTCAGCACCAGTTAAACCAGTCTTTTCACCGAATTCCATGATTTCTTGTAGGGTAGACATCTTGTCCTACCTGTAAAATGAGCTATCTAGCTGAAATAAATAGCGAAGTGGCAAGAGAAGAAAAGACTCGACAAATTCACAATAAGGTTCTTCGCGGAACGGAGTAGTTATTGACTTAAATAATAAGTCCTGTGGTATCAACGTCGACCCAAAATATCAACTTAATTAATACGAATACTGTCACGTTGACGACCACCTAAGAATATATCACTCAAAATATACGATAATTATACGAACCGTGACATATGTAAGCCACAAAATAATTATGGGAAAATATGTTCAATATAAAGAATATAAATATATAAGTACAGCTGACCAACACTAATACTGACAAAAGACGATTGACGTAAGACGAAAGTACATATTTACATTCATAAAAGACAAAATTAATATTCTTGAAATTTAAGTGACAACACGATAAACACTTTATATACAACTCACAATTGCGATACTCTTATAATGAATGAAATATATGTAAACCACATGAATAATGTGAGAATACATTCAATATAAAAAAAAATATATATATGACACTAGATAATTAATAGTCACAGTAGACGATTAACGAGGGTGAAAATACCAATCAATGTTTAAACACGACAACAAAAACTTTCAGACTTAGATTCAACATAACATACTACTGACTTATCATACAAAACAAACGGTTATTAATTTATAATAAATTTTGACATAGTTGAAAATACGACACCTCATTAAACTTTAAAAAAAAAAAAATCAATGTTACACCAATTGACAATTACAACAGGTACTGGCCTTAAGAAAATTGCGGTGTCGGTGTTTTCTACGAATTTCCAAATGTCCATTCCATGCTCGACTGTTCCAAATGCTCGAATATATTCGTTTTCTGCAGTCGACAATTAATGGAGGTTCTCCTCGAAACACAATATCTGGTAAAATGACACGATGGTGTAATGCACTTACACCAGCACCTAGACCCACGCGGTCTGTGGCCGACTGACAAAATTTAGTCGGTTATGGTGCACCCGCCGAGCTTTGAGTTAAATTTGGGTATATTATTGCGACGATACCCACAGTAGACTGGTGTGTGCTGTCTTATTCGTCCTTCTATTCCTCCATGATGACGTGTGTAGTGTCTCCGTGTAAAGTCAAGTAATGTCCCATGTGTAGTGTTGACGATAAAGAATGCGATATTCTGTGAAGAAACTTCGTGTCCGTTGATCCTATGCCAGTGAGGTGTCAGTCTAATATAATGAACTGGCACCGTGAGACAAACAAAATGCTGCTTCGGCGACTGTAAATAGTCAGCAACAATGTGTCCGTGACGACTGAAATGTCGTTAATAAATCCTTGCTCACTTGGTATGGCGGCGCAATGTGTGTCACGTAAAGTTCATGAGTCTAGTATCCGATAACGGCATAATAATACATGGTTGACATAGTGAAGGTTGAGTGCGGGAATATTATGGAGGGCAGTGTCAATGAGGAAAAATGCCCTGAAAGGGTTATGTGGAGGTGACACCAAGGTTTGGGAGTAGTGTCATTCATTACAAAGTAGTATGTTCGTTTTCCACAGATTATAATAGTGCACCTCCGAAATTTACCGGTGACCCATGCTCCTCAACGTTGTCATGTTCAGTATACCATATATATCTCTGACTGCAGTGTAACTTGCTGCTCTTGTATACTGCTCTGCTCTGTCCCCAAATTCTGATAGGATAATTCGTATATACTGTCTTCTGTTTCGGAGTTCCTCGATAATGTGGGGTATGTAACAATTCAACCCACAACTCGTTATTAATGTATTACTTCAGCAATGGAGTTGCGAGAATAAACAATTAATAACTCCTGAGCAGTTTCAAATGATCAGTTGCTGTGAAATGTCAATCTGTTAATAGCTTAATGTGACAGCGCAGTGTTTCTCAGGCTCTCAATGCCTACTATGATGGCTATAAGTATATTCCATATGGACCATGGTGTCAAACGTTTCGTATGGCTTGTGTCTATTGTTTATCTTCTTTTCCAAGGTAACATCAAAGCTATAAGTGTCACACATTCGTTCTAAATATAATGTTCTTAAATATCTTATAATCTCTTATAATGTTCGTTGTTCAGAACTCTTTGATAGCACTGTGCTGTGTTTAATATAGTGCAGTTTTGCGCGTATGGTGCATTCTTGCTGTGTAACTATTATACTGTTATTGCAATTCTTATACGCAACGGTGTTATTACAGTACTACTTTCTCACTGTCTTGACATGTTAATTCTCATTGCACTGTTCTTATAATATATACACTTTCACTTACTGTTGTAAACTTTGTAACGTCTAAGATCCTCAACTTACTTGAAATAATTCTTGATCTTCACCATTTTTGTGACGTGGAGTTTTCGTGCGTTCTTTCTTTCTGTGTGTGATTCGTGTAGTACGGTGCACTCAAGATGTCGGCGTGAAAATTTTTCTACGCTCAGCTGACTGAATCTGGCAGGAATTTCGTGTTGACAATTTTTTTTTTTTATGCAGCGAGTCCAGTGACGACCCCCATATGCCTCGAAGTGCCTACACCTGCAACCGTCGAGGTATCAACTCGTAATAATGCAAAACAGCAACGAAGGACGAGGAATTAAACTTGCGTCCTTACCTTGAATACAATGACAATCAACGGCAAAAGTCAAGATATCAAAGCGCTACCAGAAGTTTATTCCGTAGCAGACATGTGAACATTAAACTCACGCAGACCTGTAAGTTGACCCCTATGAACAGGGTCGGCACCTACTTTACTAATCCACCGATGAGTGTCCAGTCTACTGCGCTCTGCTTGACGCCCTGATCCACTGATTCCATTTAAGCTGTAATTCCACTCTAGGTTTTTCCGCCCGGTTACTTCACTGCGGTATCATCATCAACAGATCCCTCTCCTGACTCAGAGCTGTCTCACGCTCATATCATCGCGTCCAGAGGTCACCTAACACAGATCCTTTGAAACACGTCCTTGTTCGAAATCACAATCACAGCCTCTGTTGTTATCTACTGACGTTGTCCACATTCTCCTTGGATTCCTTTGTTGACGTCCACTTTCGTGTCCGAGTGGGGAATTCCCATTTTCCAATTTATACTTTTCGTGGTGGGCCGTGCCGCCGTATGGCACAACCTGGAACGTGAGAACCATGTGTCCAGGATTTCCCACTGACTTGACCAATATTGACGATGTGAGAAAAACGGCTGTGATTGATGCTGAACTCAATCGTCTTAACATTGATATTGCTGGCCTGCAGGAGACTCGCCTCGCTGAGGAAGGGTCAATCAGGGGAAACAACTACACATTTTATTTTTTTGTTTAAGGGTAGAGGGCAGGCAGAAAAAAAGGCAACACGGTGTGGGCTTTGCAGTGAAGAATTCGCTACTGGGAATGATTGAAATTCCAGCAGGAGGTAATGAAAGACTATTATCCCTGTGCTTGGCAACCTCTTATGGTTTTGCCACCATTATTACTGCATATGCACCGACACTCGATTCCTCTGATGATGTGAAGCAATCGTTCTATGAGGAGTTAGACTCCGTGATCAAGGCAGTTCCAAAATCTGACTACATTTATGTGCTCGGTGATTTCAATGCTCACGTGGGCAAGGACTCGAGTTCATGGCCAGTGTGCCTTGGAAAATACAACATCGGTCGCATGAATGATAATGGGCAAAGGCTGCTGGAGCATTGCACTAGAAATGACCTATGTATTACAAACTCCTTTTTTAAAACAAAAGAAATGCATAAGGTCACATGCAAACATCCACGATCCGGCCATTGGCACCAGCTGGATTTCATCACTACACGGAGACAACATCTCAGCCATACATCATTGACTCGAAGTTACCACAGTGCTGACTGTGATACGGATCATTTTTGGTTGCTGCAAGGGTTAGACTGAGACCAAAGAGAATCTACACTGCTAAACACAAATCTAGCCCCAGGATTAATATTATTAACACTCACGATCCTGAAAAGTGCTTTCAGTTACAACAGCAACTTAAAGACGCTTTCACTGATAAACCAGAAAATTGCACAGTAAGTGAAATGTGGGGTAAACGTAAGGAAACTCTTTATGAAACAGCCGTAGGGGTTTACGGCACTGTCTATCATAAGAGGCAGGACTGGTTTGTGGCAAACAGCCAGACTCTGCAGCCCTTGATTGATAAGAAGAAGATAGCTCTCTTAAGAAACAAGGAAAGACCAACGCGTAACACTCTGAGTGAGCTAAAGTAAGCTAGGAAGGATGTGCAAAAGGCTGCCAGGCAGTGTGCAAATGACTATCGGATCAAGTTATGTGAGTCCATTCAAATCGCAAGTGATAAGGGAAACATAAGAAGCATGTATGAATGAATAAAGAAAGCCTGTGGTCCAGTGATCAAAAGAAGTGCACCATTGAAAACCTTGACTGGAGAAATCATCACTGATAAGAAGCAGCAGATGGACAGATGAGTAGAGCACTATTTGGAGCTTTACTCAAGTGAGACCAAACTAGCGGATGGTGCCCTCAACGCCATAGAGGCTCTACCAACTCTTGACCACCTGGACACACTTCCCACCATAACAGAAGTTAAGTGTGCTATAAATGAACTTGCATCTGGCAAGGCTCCAGGTAAGGATGGGATTCCAATAGAGGTTATCAGGAGTGGACAAGACACACCAACTCTACAGATCCACCAGCTAATAGAGCTATGCTGGCGAGAAGGACAAGACCCACAGGATTTCAAAGATTCAAGCATCATAATACTGTACAAGAAAAAGGGCGATCGGAGCGAATGCAACAACAATAGGGGTATCTCACTTCTGTGTATTGTTGGAAAAGTATTTGATTATGTGGTTGTTTCGGGATTTGAAATTTAAATATTGAGCACAACCCACTACTGGCAACGCCGATTGCATTCTGATATGAACCTAAGGCCTATCCACGTCAATATGGAAGCACTATACTCGAGTTTCGCCCTCATTTGAGCTCATCAGTAGTGCATATCCCTGACCGGATCCGGAAACAGTCCCGGATCACGCGTGTGAAGCGGGTGTGTAACCACGCGGCACACACTGGACACACCAAATTATCACAACAGAATACCACAACGCTACCCATCGTAGGCTATGCTCAAGATTGCCCAATCGCCGCGACCGACGTCCGTCAATCGACGGGACCCGAACGATCAGGACCTCCCACTGGCAAGGAACACCAGGCCTCCTAAATCCAGTGAGCAATAATCAATTGATTATGTGGTTGTTTCGGGATTTGAAATTTAAATATTGAGCACAACCCACTACTGGCAACGCCGATTGCATTCTGATATGAACCTAAGGCCTATCCACGTCAATATGGAAGCACTATACTCGAGTTTCGCCCTCATTTGAGCTCATCAGTAGTGCATATCCCTGACCGGATCCGGAAACAGTCCCGGATCACGCGTGTGAAGCGGGTGTGTAACCACGCGGCACACACTGGACACACCAAATTATCACAACAGAATACCACAACGCTACCCATCGTAGGCTATGCTCAAGATTGCCCAATCGCCGCGACCGACGTCCGTCAATCGACGGGACCCGAACGATCAGGACCTCCCACTGGCAAGGAACACCAGGCCTCCTAAATCCAGTGAGCAATAATCAATTGATTATGTGGTTGTTTCGGGATTTGAAATTTAAATATTGAGCACAACCCACTACTGGCAACGCCGATTGCATTCTAATATGAACCTAAGGCCTATCCACGTCAATATGGAAGCACTATACTCGAGTTTCGCCCTCATTTGAGCTCATCAGTAGTGCATATCCCTGACCGGATCCGGAAACAGTCCCGGATCACGCGTGTGAAGCGGGTGTGTAACCCGTAACCCGTAAGTGGAAAAGTATTTGCCAGAATTGTTCTGCGCAGACTTCAAGTCCTAGGAGATCGAGTCAACACCGAATCACAGTGTGGCTTTCGACAGAACCGGTCTACCATTGATATGATGTTCTAATTGCGACAAATTCAAGAAAAATGCCGTGAACAGAATCAACCACTGTTTATTGCCTTCATCGACCTCACAAAGGCAGTTGATTTGGTCAGTCGTGTAGGTCTGTTCAAGGAACTAAAGAAGATTTGCTGCCCACCAACTCTTCTATCCATTGTGGAATCGTTCCACACAGGCACGAAGGGTATAATCAAGTTTGATGGTGCAACTTCTGAAGAGTTTGAAATCAAGAGTGGAGTTAAGCAAGGTTGTGTACTATAGTATGTCCAGATATGAATGCCGTCATTCAAGATCAATTATTTTGAAAACTGTCTATTGCATCGTTATGAAATGTTATCTGCCGTCTTATATTTACCCCCACCCAAGGAATTTGTCTTTGATAGGTCCAAAAGCAACTTAAATCATCGAAAGCGGCGACATGTCCTTGATGTTTTGGGGAAAATGTAGTGAATTCAAGCTAACAAACTAGTCTTACAGTAAACCACGTTATTTCTGGTAAGGACACAAGTACAAGGCGTAGCCAGATTCGTATGGGAGTGGGTGCAATAAAAAAAGTAGCTTAAAAGTCGACAGGGTCGACTGCATTGCACCGGGTTTTTATCCCATAAGGCTCAGTCTCTTTCCGCAGGGCGGAAAGCTTCGCACAGAGCACGAACTCCGTAGCTCCAGCGACGACTCTCGGAAGTCTCCGAAAAAATGCACTCGTGAAATGAAGGAATCGAACATACAACCTTCGTAGCCCGAGTCAGACGGCTTGACCACTTCACCACGGAGACTCCCGAGAGGGGTGCAATGTGTAATATTAGTAAAGACAGAGAATTAACACAGGCATGGGGTAAATAATGTGTAAATTGAAAGGAAAGTAGAAGGAATATATTTCTTACCTTATTTTTCATTTCCTTCTTGTTTCTTCAGCTGCTGGTTAATAATTGTACACAAGTATTCATGTTACTAGGATGCATTTAGCTTTTTATATTGAGTTCGTGAAAGCTTCCAAATAGCTGTGCGTTAATATGCGTATGGAGTGACCAGAAATGATACCGCAATTTAGTCATCATGTGTCCATTTTTAAGGGTCTGTTCAGCTGTCTGTGTAGTTTGTTCACACGTACACATGGGTGACAGACCCGCTTTAAGTCTTCGTGAAAGATTGTCTACTCTGCTGTTTACTGTTCAGAGACGGAACATGATTACCTGTTTTGCACTATGAAAATAGTCGTCAGTGTCTCTGTAGTGAGCTTTCTTCTTAACGACCAAGATGTTGGTCCTCTTTTCATTGTAGTTTATAGATCTATTCGTATGCACGTGTATTGTCCCCTAATTTGACGACGTGTTTGCTCTCACGTTTCTTGTTATGCCACAATATGTCAGTTTCCACCGCAATATTACTCTTCTCTTGGTTTTCAATGCGCTTAGTGTATTTGTTTGTTTGTTTGTTTGTTTGTTTGTTTTCAATACCAGTTGTTTGTCACCGCTAAGGGCTTGCGGAATTGAAAATTCATTACTGTGGAATACAAACTGTTGCCATTGACATTGTGTTGATGCTGTAATGTTTAGGGCCTGCAATTCGTCTGAATGGTTGGAGCAAAATATCCCAGTAAGCGTGCACGCGGATTAAGGTCTGCGATCTGCTCAGACCTTAATCTATGTCGGACGATTCCAGTAGGTTGATGGCTGCTCTCGGTTGCATAAAATTAAATCCATCCTTTCTCCAATAGTCGTCTTCCTCTTTCAACACATGGTCCTCACATTTTCCCAGTAACTTTTATCAATATTTAATAGCGCGGACTGGATTAGTATCTTGACGTCAGAAAATTTTAATATAGTATTGTCAGCTGCCACCTGTCCTGTAATTTTAGCCCACACAAGTTCTATAGGGTTAAAATGAGAGTGGTACGGCGGAATTCTCAAGGAACCATGACGATGCTCTTCTATCAAGTTGTCGATTTGATATTTTTTGCTTTTTTTTTTTTTTTTGGGCGTCTGTTTTACAAGGGGCAACAATTCTAGCTAGAAATACCTTTCTGGAAATGGTATGTTTTCCATTCGGAGCCATATCTTTATTGCTCCCTTTGTGCTCGATGCTGTAGGTATTTTGTCTTTTTGGGCAACAACATTGATATCATGCATTGTCCATAATTGGACACGACGGTCTATCTAGGGATGGAAGCACAGTATTCTCGAGCCAATCTCTAAATACATTACCATTCATCTTATTATGATAATCCCTTTTGTCTGTATGCTTTGATACGAACAAGAGGACAGCATTCTGTTGTAAGCCATTATACGTATTACCAGCATGGGCCATGACCAAAAGCTGTCCTATACTACTGGGCACATATCGCTTTATCTGTCCATCCACTGATTGCCATTCTTATCACTTGTGTGGTGCAAATTGATACACATGTCATCCAAATACACTATGCCATAATTTTCTTTGCGCATTCCCCTTATTTCAAGTAGGTATCTGCTTCTCATCGCTGCTAAATGCGGCTGCTCGCAAAGAATATTTCTACCTCCCTTGTACTTTCTAAAAGTGAAGATAATGTTATAATTTGCCAGAAAGTTGTTTTGGATAGCTCTATGATATTGTTCTTTCTCAACCAAACCCTAAGTTTTCTTACAGTCACTGTTTCTTTGGCATCCAGCATTTTTATAATGCTGGATAATCCTGGATATAAAATCCAAAATTTTTATAACTTTAGGAGTCTCCGTGGCGAAGTGGTCAAGCCTTTTGACTCGGGCTCCAAAGGTTGTGGGTTCGACTCCGGGCCGCATCCTTCGGTTCACGAGTTAAATTTTTCGGAGACTTTTGTGGGTCGCCGCTAGAGCTGCGGAGTTCGTGCTTTGTGCGATGCTTTCCGCACTACGGAAAGAGACCGACCCATATGGGATAGAACCCGGTGCTATGAAGTCGACCCTGTCGACTTTTAAGCGACTTTTTAAAAGCATTTTTATAATAGCTCGCCTTATGACATCTTTGTCAAAGCTGTCTACAATAACCTTTCTACCTACCGTTTGGTTATAGCGTGGTGGTTTAATTCCAGATTCTTGCGCCCATCGACGAAATGACCGTTTACTCAAATCCAATGCATGCACTGTTCTTTTTTCGGAATTGGTAATAGTATAAAACAGTTTCCTGCGATCAGCTTCTATACAAAAATATGTGTAGAACTTCATAGCGCATTCAATCCCATTAAAAAATATTCACACATTTCAATGTTAGCGATAAATGGTAAGATTTTAAAATAATAATAATAATAATAATCAGGTTTCATGAAATAACCCACAGTTTGACGACACCTCTGAACGAACTTCGCGGGGTTCTTGGCATAAGGCCAATCCCGTGAAACACGTAAAATATTCAACATTGAAATTTGATTGTCTGGCTACGCTGTAATACATTAAAAATTATGAATGTCATCTCTGACCCGTAAATTATATACCGCATATAAACAAACTTTGAAATCTGCTGTAAAATCTCCAGAACAAAAATTGTTTTGTTGGGTGGACATAATGATAAGGTTATATGCTAAATCTCATCATTTTCCTTCAGTTGGTTACTGAGATATGGAATTTTATATTGGGGCAGACAAAAAATAAACACACTATAGCTCCCACCCTCTTTGTAATATACTTTTCACTTCTACTGAAATATGCTTTTCGTCATCAGGGTGGTGGTATATACATTCACTCACGCTCATATGGCGGCCTCTACAATGCTCAGAGATTGAAGGCCAAGACCAAAATTAGGAGGGTACTGATCAGAGAGTTGCTTTTTGCAGATGATGCTGCAGTTACGACCCACTCTGAGAAATAATTACAACGTCTATTATCTGCATTCTCCAATGCTTGTTCTGAATTTGGTTGACAAATTAGCAAAAAGAAGACACAGATTATGTCACAAGGTGCACATGTGGTACCACCAATCTTTTCTGATGATGCCGAACTAGAGATGGTAGACCATTTTACATATCTAGGATCAGTGGTAAATAACAAATTATTCCTAGATCAGGAAATCAACATCCGGATTGGTAAGGCAGCAACAACAATGAACAGGTTAAGAAAAAGAGTCTGGGAGAACAGGAAGCTTACTGCAAAAACAAAAGTCCTTGTCTATCAAGCATGTGTCCTTAGTACTCTTCTTTATGGCAGTGATGCCTGGAGAACTTACTCACACCAAGAGAAACGTTTAAACAGCTTTCATATGCGGTGTCTGCGAAGAATTCTTGGTATTAAGTGGCAAGACAACATCACAAATACTGAAGTATTGGAAAGATCAGGTTGTGTGACGGATTATTTCATGCTCAGTCTTCGTAGACTTAGATGGATAGGACATCTTAGGAGGATGGATGATGGTAGAATACCAAAGGACATCTTTTTGGTGAATTATAGATGGGTAAGACATCTCAGGGTCGGCCTCTACTACGATCAAAGATGTGTGTAAACGGGACATGATTGATACAGGCATTGATAATGCACATTGGGAGCAAGTTGCCCCTGAACGTGTTGTATGGAGGGCAACTATCAGGAATGGAGAAAAGACAAAGTTGAAAGTCTCATCATCTCATCATGTTCCTCTTGTACCTTGCGGTGTCGAGGTGAAGTATAGATGGTGAGAGTGCGCGACTATGGGCTTCATGTATCGATATTCTCATGGACTCTGCTATTCCCTCCGTCCATATCCGTTTTGGTCAGTCCGTTTATACTTCTCAGTTTTTCTACGAGCAGTATGAAGATCCCCTGCCGGATTGCTAGGCCAGTAAAAGGGAGACCAGTAGACCAGTAAAGGAGAAAGTGATTGCAGATAAAGCAAACACAGCGCGTGAGAGACGTAAGATGGCGCATGGTGGTGGAAATGATCATGTTTTCACTTGCATCCACTGTGGACGAACATTTACAGCACGAATTGGCCTTATCAGCCACACTCGCCACCGCCATGGTTTGTAGTTATTAAGCCTTTTTAAAGCACAATGTACCAAACTATCGTCTGTTAAGTCGGAAAGGTGCCAGTGATGACTCATTGCATTTAGGAATGAATTATACACTTAATGTGTGAGCCTTTTCTTTTAAATGGAAGGATAACCTTTTTTTCGTATATCCTTTACAGGACATCGCTGTCAACACCAGCATTTTACCGCTGTTGTTGATTTCTTGCCAGGATTACGCACAGTAGTATGCCATTGCTTTCTGAGCGGCCGGCTCACTTATCGCGTAAGTCACCAACGCGACGAGAACCGCTATCAATTCTACCAACGCTGCGAGACCCTACGTGGATATGAGGGATTACGGAGAAAGTCGTTTAACCCCTCTGCCAGAGAGAACGGCGGAAGGATAACTAGGAAAAATAATTAGGTACAAAGGGGAATAGTGAACATGGTTATCAAATTCCGAATCGATCAAGGTATTACTCAACCTTGAGACCGTCGGTGACAGGCATAGGCGAAGATGACACTGCTTTCGGGTATTCTAAACTTTGAGCACCCTGTAGTGGAGGATTGGATGGAGAGGAACCAGCTATGGGGTTGATAACTGTTGGGGGACACTAAGACCTTCTTCCCCTCTTGTTTATTTTTCCCTGGGGTCAAAATTACCTTTATTTAGTTTCCTTTATTTTCTTTGGGGTTTTTATTTTCTTCCATTTCTAATGATCATATAGATGCATTTATGATATCAGTAGATATTTGTTTAGTGCTGGAATTTCAGGTAGTGGTTAGATCCATCCAGATCCAGACATGCCTCTTAAGGGGAGCTCCTAATTGGAGTGATGATGAGGCCTCTTTTTGAAAGAGCTCACAGGCAAGAGTGTCATCCAACCACAAAAATCAGGTAAATATGTATCACCTTTAGGAAATCAGGGGAAATTTAGCTTGCAACAGGAATTGGAGAGACAACTCAACTATCATCATACCTGATCCAGATTAACACTCACTCAGTGGACCAACTATATCTAATTTTAGAACGTTTTTACAAGTGGGTTCCAAAAACCCTGGAGTGGAGAAGCGCCAGTTCATGATCAAGACTCGTTATTATTATAGCTCCACTGATAGATGTATAGTATTTGTTCATCTGGGGAATTGGGGTTTATGTTTGTGTTTATTTCAAAACCAAGTGAATGATTGTGAGATTAATGAGTAGACATAATACCTTTGGAATGGATAATTTTTGGATTAAAATGGCCAAACGCCAACCCCAGCTTGTCGATTAATAAAATGTTACAGAGATGTCATTTCCACTCTTGAATGTTACAAGAATTCCTTGAGTGTTTACGTCATTGTTGTTATTAATGAATATCCCATAGATATTAATTATGTAGCTGAGAGCAGAGGGGCAAGGAAACTCCACAAGAATATTATTATTATTCAAGGAAATCTTTTCCTTGTTCACCTTGAGGACTGCCTTAGTTCTCCTTGACTATATTTATGGACTCAAGCATTTGAGCCATTGAAGGCTATTAAAATTATAACGGGCAGGATCACACTGGGATAAAAGAACTCTAGCTTTCCTCTCTTTGAAATTATCCCAAAACAACGTGTATGGTGCTTTCTGAGCATAAGGTGCCAGTAAAGTTGGTTATTCTGTTAAATAAGAATAACTCTGTGTGTGTGTGTGTGTGTGTGTGTGTGTGTGTGCGCGCGCGCGCATGAGCGTGATTGTTTATAAAAAGTTAAAGTAAATAAAGGAATATAATATTATAGCTTATCAGCATTTTTGTTCTTCTTGATCCACTGTACTCTAAAAATTGTCCCGCAATATTTGAGTTCAAAAACCTGAATTCCCTTCTTGTTCCCTCGTTGACATATATATGTTCCCACAGGAAAGATTCATAGTTTCTAAATGATTACTATTATTGGTTTGCTGGTGTTGAAGCTGTTAATGACGTTTATTCTCCGCATTGCTAGGCTCAGTCTTATTTTGACTTCTTTTGAAGATCCCCAGTTTGTTATTAACAATGGAGACAAAGCATGAACAGTCTGTGCCATTTTCAATTTCTGCATTTGTCATTAAAAAATGTGTGTGTGTCATATTGTTTAGTCTGTTCAGATTATATATTTTACATGTAATATTTTTAACCGGTTAGTATACTGGTTCTCGTCCGACGAAACATGAAGAAATGATTGTGTCGCTGCCTTATGTTTAATAAAGCGTGATTAACTTTTCTATTTCCTTTAGTATTGGTTGAGAGAAGGCCGTAATATCTGCATATCTGAGTTTGGAAATCGGATCTATACCAATTATGAAAGGATTAGCAAATGTCACAGGTTTCATTGTTTTTGATATTTTTTTCATATATGCTATCTAAATGTTACACACGTGTAGGACAAATTTGCAACCCTATCTTACTACCCATTACACCTGAGCCAAGGTTTTTGTTTCACGATCCGCATGAATAGCTGTTTGTCTTTCGTAGTATAATGTTTCAATGACGTGCCTAAAAGTGCTGGAAAGTTCATGTCTCTAATCACTTACCGCCGGCTTCCTGGCCTAGAGGTTAGCGACTTTTCTCCGTAATCTCGTATACTCTCGTAAGTAACGTGATGACGGTAAGAATCAGCAGTGGTTCAAATCGCGTCGGTAACTTACGGGGTATGTGAGCCGGCCGCTCAGAAAGCAATGGCAAACTACTGAGCGTAATCTTGCCAAGAAATCATCATACAGCTGAAAGATGCTGATGTTGACAGCGGTGTCCTGTTAAGGATATGCAAAACTTTTTATTTAATCACATACCACAATTATTTATGTTGAACACAATAAAAGGCCGCCCCTAATGTAGTCTCCAAAACAGTATGCAGATCTACAATGAACTATGTGCATTTCTCGAAGATGATTCCTACATTAAAGGTTAAATCCCCCGTAAGCCTGCCATGTCGGAAACCTACTAGTACGTCTTGTAATTCGTATTGCAACTTCCTTTTTACCATATTCATGACGACTCGTCAGATAATTTTGCTTAAAAGAAAAGTCTCGAAGCAGGAAACTGCTAGGGAATTGTGTTGTGTTCGAGGCACCACAGTGTACATGCATGAATGCACATAGGCCAGTTGTTCCTTCTCTTAGCGGACAATGATCTCAGGCGTAAAACCCTTATTCCGACAATCATGACATTTTTAGCGAAGGTTTTTACCGATTACACTAACGGGCCCTTTGGATTGTCATTTCACCTGACTATGGAAACATGAGGTATTGACTATAACTAAAGAAGAAAAAGCAACAACGATTCACCTAAACTAACATCCCTTGAAACAAATAAAGAGTTTCAAGTACCTAGGAAGTATAATATCATCAAGTGGCAAATCAGAAGACGAGATCGAAAATAGAAGCAATAAAGCAAACCAACTCATTGGACAAATGGCACCAATAATAAAGAACAAGCATGTGTCAGTGACTACTAAGAAAGCACTTTACAACTCAATCTTCCTACCAACTCTATGTTACCAATGCCAAACCCGATCAATGACAGAAACAGAGAAAAGAAAAATAACAACAACAGAAATGAGATTCCTGAGAAGAATACTGAATGTATCAAGAAGAGATAGTTAGTTAGTTAGTTAGTTAGTTAGTTAGTTAGTTAGTTAGTTAGTTAGTTTGTCGAGGTTCCAACTTTATGACAACGGGTCCCCACTGTCCAATGTGAAAAGTGGAATAGGAGTCTCGGCAATCCAACAAGCCCGCACATGTGCACTGTGCATAATGCCGTCGTCAGAATGCCAACACAAGATTCATCCACGAATAGCACAGTTCATCGTTGATGGTGTCGGCAGTCACCAGAAAGACCTCACTGACCCGGGTTTTCTCACATGGCTCGGTCTCTTACCGCAGAGCGACCCGCCGAAAGTGTCGCACAAAGCACGAACTCAGCAGCTTCAGCGCCAAGGACAAATCAGTCAATTCAGTAACAGGCGGTAGCCATTGTTCCTACCATGCAGGTCACTGTACAGGACATATGTAAATGCATTACACGCGAATTTTACAGCTCACGGTGTCGCCCACGCACTCACTCAGTAGCAGGGCGACGAAACCATGTACTACCAGTCCAACATGAGGAAAATGCGATTGCAAACCGTAGACACAAGCGTAAACACGCCAAGGCCCCAACGGTTCGATGCCTAACCGCCATGTTGGCGACCGGAAGTCCATCAAGAAGAGATAAGATGAAGAAATCAGGAATAAATGGGGGTTATAGCTGCACTAGATTTTATTAGAAGGCAGCAAGTCAAATGGTTTGGCCATGCAAGTAGGTTACCAACTAACAGTATACCACAACAAGCAATAATGTACAGACCTGAGAGAAGCAGAGGAAGAGGTCGACCACATAATCGATGGACGCAGGGAATAACAGAGTCCATGGCAATATCGAACGAACGAACGAACGAAATCTTTATTTTCAAAGGGTTAAGAATTGGGCACGCTGTCCCGTCTGACATTCTGCCCTTCTTCTTTATTTCCTCTCATACATTCTTTCATTCAACATCTGTTATGAAGCAATTCTTTGACAACAAGCCCATAAGGGGACACTCTCCCGCTGTTTATACTTCACCTTGACACGGCAAGGTACAAGAGGAACATGATGAGATGAGATGAGATGAAGGAAACATGATTCTGTTCACACGGATCTTGCAGTCTTGTGTCTGTCAAGCACGATCAAAACACCTCATCGTTGGATCGTTTACAATATATAGAAGGAAGAGGGAGGCATGTAGTGGGTAGGAGGCGAAAGACACTTAAATATCTACCGTATATCTGCCACACGACCACTACCAGCACCACCATAATAATATCACATCTTTCTCCCTCCTATCATCCATCTGCTCCTTCTCATGGTTCTCTTCTTCGTCCTCTTCTTCTTCTTTTTCCCCTTCTACTTTAACTCCATCTCCTAATTTTCCTGTCGTCTTCTTCCTCCGCCTTTTCCCTACTTATCCTGCCAATTAACACACTTTTCTAACATTAGGAATACCCTGAAGATAACAATGACAAAAAAAACCAAATAATTATTTAACATTCTGCACTTATATGAAATCAACTGACGGTATGCACCCAGCTAAATGGAAATCAAATCAATCCAATATCAGAAATTGGTGATTCAAATGTATTTATTGGCAACCAGCCTACTACATATCAAATAATCAGATCAACAAAAGCTCAACAGAAAATGGAGATGGAGAGATTCTCCTAAATATATACACTAAAGACACAGTCAGTGGCAAATGGAAAGTTCTCAAGCGCATTCTTCGCAGAGGGAGAGGCCTTCAAAACTGCAGCGGATATTGTTGTTGACAGAGAAAAATAAAGAGAAAAATAGCTCTCTTACAGATGCAACGTCAGTAATTTCAATACTGGAGAGCAATAATAGCACAGGACTAGAGGACCTAAAGATAGTTCTGTATGAAATGTTACAGAAATCTTCACAATGCAACGTACATGGAAATGAAGACGCTCTAAAATTGGGAAAAGAGGAAGTCTACCTCAGCCTAATATATACATGACCTATGATGAGGTCACAATAACAATCAATTATAGAACCAGGTGAAAATTAGAGCACCGAGGCCATCACAAAGAGTATGCACATTATCAACTCGATCCAAGAAAACAAGTAACAATCTTCTAACCAGAGACAAAGCATGCCGCAGATATAAATCCATCACCAGACATATAGATTCAGACTTATACTAAACTAAAAAGAATTGCTGAAAGATAAGGAATAGCAGCGTGGCGTATTCAAATGCCTTCGATACCAGTCAGACTAACGTGTCTGTGATGATGAGGAATATGACGACGATGTATTTTCCCAAAAAAAAATTGTTTTACGCTGGATGTTAGTGGTGTTGATCTGAATGTTCTCGATTGCCCTTGCAAGAAAGGAAATCCTGCAATGTTTGACCAAATGTTATGTATCTATTCTACGGGGATATATTAGTTAGTAAGATGGAACACACTGGAATGGAGTTCATTAAATTCTTGCAGTGGCTTGGTTTGTAACAGTTAATTACCTATCGAAGATTGAGGTTGCCGGATACACATTTAATTGGGTTGTCGTGTTTATAAATTCGGTATGAATATTTCGTCAACATTGAATATATTCGGCTATCGTAATAGTAGTTCTAAATTCAAGCGTAATTATATGTTAGCCACTGTTCGCGACTCCACAGCACTGACAGTTAAAAAGAGCAGGGGATAAATCACCTTAATAAGCACTTCACGTTTTCAGAGAATGCTCTATTTAATGCAACTCCTATCCACTTTGCACTGCCTTAAACGCGCACTTAAGAGCGTCTCTGTAGCAGGTGTTGCTAATACAACTTAAGCTCCCAGCGCACATGCGTTGAAAAAATATCATACATTGCAATCTGTGAGATCAGGCTGCCACCAACCCACCAGTATGTCTGGGCAAGAAAATAGGAGGAGAAGCTACAGGTGCTGGCGCGTGGGCTCGGTGAAGCACTTCATAAATGCGAAGTATCTATAAGCACAGAAGTGTTACTTCACAGAACATGATTTCAAACACCACTTGAAGCTAAAGCCAACGGTCCACATGTTTGTAACTAATTGTATACCAAGTGACTCGCCATGCGTCGATTAGTTACTCCATCATCATCAAGTACCTTGCAAATAGGCGTTTACAGGCATGCTTTCCCCACAACTCGCTACCTTTAACAGAATGTATTCAGTCATTTGGTGGTATGTTGCAAAGCCTCGGCGAAAGGCTGCCAACAATCTTCTCTTTTGTTTTCTATAAATCGTTCCAATTGTTACAGTGGTTTCTGTTGTTAAAACACTTCTCTTTTCATTATGTGAGGTAGACGTCTACTAAACAATCTTATCTCCTAAAGCTGTTGAAACAAGTCATACACTGAACAATATTCAGAGAAGCGCTAATGAAACTAAGTCTATTATGTATTAGTCATTCTGCGAGATATTCGCTACAGGAAAGTCTGAAGTTCTGGCGAATACTTAAGATTATGAACGTTTCAGTGCTTGCTTGCTTGCTTGTGTTCGTTGGCTTGAGCTCCAACGCGAAGTCCTGTATGTCGGATGAAGGCATCCTGTTGTCCAACGTCAGTGTGATGTCATACAGGACCTGAGGTTTGCGTGAGTATCCGTTGTCCCATGTCTGGCTTATTGGTGTGCAGACTGGTGGTTCCTCGCCGTACAGGCAGACACTCTCCGACTTCGGAGGAAAACGTCTCAGTAAAATGTAAGAACATTCCAAATTTTCAGGGTGTAGGCTTAGGCTAGAAGAGGGCAATGGTACAGCTTTGCTCACAGGTTACGTAGGGCAAACTGACCAGAGTGATTAGATGAAATAGGTTGAGGTTACACATACAGACTTAGGCTCTTGCAACGCCTAGGGAATCCATGACACTGACGAAATTCAGGCTACATTTAAACGATGGGAAATCTCTTCACTATGACCTGACAGCATAAGGGTTGAGAACGTGCAAAGGGGATTGACAAGGAGATAACTGATCTAGCTAATGATTTTAACAACATCCAGAACTGGCACTGTCGATGGGCATTGATGGCGCAATCACCTGATATCACTTCCAAAATGCGCCGAAGGTCATATCAAGTTTCAAGAGTATCGAATAATAACCGCGGATCACTGCTGGCGAGCTGCTGACAGGATATTTGCCAGGAAGGTGTCTTATCGTGGAGCAGGTTTCATCTCATGGCAGGCTACAGCTGATACAGTACTCATGGGGAGACCCGGTATAACGCAGTTGATTTCGCTGCATTTGAAGATTTTCATTCGCGTAAAAAAAAAAGCATGTACTGCCACTGTAGACCTCTAGGATGCTTACAATATGGTTGCTGTTAACAACTTGAATATAATAATGCCCCTTTTTGAATAACTGAATTTCTTCTCCGTTTGAATTTTCTTTGTGGGAGAAAAGTTGTACTTAAGTGTGGCAACCCCGCTTCTGTACCAACAACAATAATCCCTGGCTTTGCCTTCCGACGTAATGGTTGTACGTTCGAATTCGCATCGAGGTAGATTGTTAAAACTGACATGGCTCAACCCATGTCGACTGAGCCTAAGATGTGTATCGGAGAGTCCCTTAGGTAGTGACGGTGGCCGTAGTGTGTGCAGAAACAATAAATAACAGATTATACATCAGATGTTTTCAGACAACACGTGGGGTCATACAAAGATCTGTTCATAACTATTTAACTGACTCTTTCCACTTCGCATTTCCCCTGACAAATTCATTGTAATTTACAGTTGTGTTGCGGATCAACCCATTTCATTTCCCATCACAGCTGTATAAACACACAATGCTGTGATTGTGTGCTGTGATTTAAAAAAAAACAACCTATGTCTGATGGCTTGAACAGCTTGAAAATCATCATCATTGAGTGCTCTGCCATCTGGCGTAGGCGTTTATGGCTCTTCGCAGATCTCGGTCTTTAGTGTTCTGGATCAACTCTGCTGATGGTATTCCTCCATGCCAATGTCTCAATCCATCCAGCAACATTTCTCTTGGTCTGCCTCTGCCTCTCTTCCCCTCGATCTTTACGATGTTCTCCAAAGCCTCGCTTCTCATCATGTGACCGAAGTTTGTCTCTTTCTTATTGTTGTATATAATGTTCTAGTTTCATTAGCCTGTCTCAGGCAGTCATTGTTAGTTAATCTGGCAATCCAAGGAATTCGCAACATTCCTCTCAGGAACCATATCTCTGTTGCTTCTAATTTCTTCTAATTTGTTAATTTACACTCCACTATTCACTGCCATACAGCAAAAATAGTTCTACATAACATTTCAGCACTCTCTTTCTTACATTCAGTGACGGTGATTATTGCATAAGATACGCTTTATTTTCTGAAATGCGGCTTTTGCCTGCCCTATTCTGCTCTTAATCTCTGTTGCACATCTTCCATTTGATGTTATAAATGCCCCTAGGTATTTAAAATTATCTACTTGGTTAAGAATTTTCCCTTATATTTCTATTTCCTATTTTGGTGTCACCATTTTCGTTAAAATATAAACGGAAATATATATGCACTGACCATATAATATTAGAAATGTACAACAAAATCTCTTGCAGAAACTTAAATACTGGCAGGAGACAACAAGCGTGTTAAAACAACCCATACACGCTTCAAGGTGGTTTGGGTCTAATGTGTGCTGAGACAACGGAAACTATTGTCTCGTATTGTCCCTTACACGTCATGTTTGTTGTGAAGTGAAAAATAAACAATGATTTATATTTCATTGGAAGTCGTTTAATAAAGTAAGTAATATTAAAGAACCTTTTATACTCTTTAATACGTATCGGGCATATGGAGTTAGATGTACATTCTATAGCGCAATCTCCACTCCAAGGGCGATGGGGCTAATATCGCGCCTGCCGCCCTCCCTTCCCTAGATATATCCTGGTACACACGTTACGCCGTGTCGCCCTGTGAGCAAAGTCCTCTTTAAATATCCGCCTCGATGCGCGCTGGCATGCACGTGTCTGAGAACCGTGCTACCGAGGCTCCCACATTGTGTGAACTTTGCATGTTCCCCGCGGGACGCAGCGATCTGCCCTAGGTCTGTCTTCTGGGCAATTTTACGTTCAGTAGTTTGTCATTGCCGGTCTCCCTGATCTAGAGGTTACACGACTTTGTCCTTAATCTCGTATACTCTCGTAAGTAACGTGACGTTGAGCGAGAATTGGTAGCGGTTCTCTCCGCGTCGGTAATTTACGGGGTATGTGAGCCGGCCACTCTGAAAACAATGGCAAACTACTGAGCGTAATCTTGCCAAGAAATCAACAATCAGCTAAAAGATGTTGATGTTGACAGCAATGTCCTGTAAAGGATATGCGAACAAAAAAAAAAAGTTTATCATTGCTTTCTACGCGTGAAGTCAATGTTAAAGTCCATCTGACCGGTGTATGGAATGAATCCACTACCTTTTTGTCAGCACATAGAAAGTTCAAGCTCAAGCGCGATACATCTCTAGGCAAGTTTTTTGAGAATCTTTATAATGGCCAAAAGATATGCACATGCCTATCTCATGGTCAAACTGACCGATAGGAATATGCATTATCAGACGTCAGCACTCACTGGCTGCTCACGTTAGTTGTGGTAGGACGGTTATTAAAACGTCAGGAATGATAAAATAAACAGTTATGTAGCTTATTAATTTAGGCTTACAGCAAATTCAACGCACATTTCAGTACTCGAATTCTAACTTCTTCATAGGCAGTCTATATATGCGTTTCATTAGTTAAAAAGATGCTTGCCTGTCCATTACAAGACATCGCCACCAACCACGACATATTTTGGCTGATTGTGATTGACTAGGCAATGTTTACTTTCAGTAGTTTGCCTGAGCATTGTGAAAGGCCGACGTTTATACCATCACAATCAATACAAGGCGGTCTGCTTTCAAATCGTCTGCAGCAAATGTCTCACCTTAGTCTCGGTATGTCGGGGAAATGTGAGAGAATTCTCTTCCCCTAAGCCACAGAGCTGGCGCTGGATTAGTACTGCTATGAAAGCAGAATGACTAGCACCGGGCAATGTCTTGTTTTCTGAGAAACACGCACACTGAGACAGATTTATTGGCTTAAGGTCCATCCTAATGGCTCTTGACACTGTCCATTAGTGCCGCAATCTCTTAATGTTTATCAATTGTTTGAGAAACAGGAGACCATTGCAATAGCTTTCAGACCGTTGAAATTCTCTTCCTAGTCAGGCTCAGGTGGCTGGCTAATAGATCTCTGGCTTCTAAAGACATGGGTTTAATTGATATCTGGTTGGCCGGGCGTCGAAGTACACTTGTTCCTTCAGCCAGGCGATGTCGTCATTTGTATGTACAAGTTCGAACCTCATTATGGTCAATATAGCTTGATGTTTTTATGTCTGGACTGCCCTTTATTCTCTACTTCAGTCTTCTAAATCAATGTGTGTCGATCAATACCTGTGTATTTATTTCTCAGTCCATGGTTATGTCACATCCATCAAGAGTTGCGCAGCTCAGTACGCGATCCATGAGGATCCCAGTATCTTACCAGGAAGTTACAAGTGGTAAACAGTATGCCTTGGATATGTTTATTTAATTGTTGTGTTAAACTTGTGGCACCTAGGCATGCTAGCCGACTCATTGGTCTACTCGTTACCATTGTACAAAATGCGAAATAGACCTCATATGTTTCGCCTTTGTGCGAGAAGGTCAGGTATAACATCCGCAAGCAAGGAGACACTGAGGAGATGATTATATTCTTTAAATGATTAAATCTCATGGGATAATTATTGGTCTCAAGCTATTTCCCGTACTTGCCATGGTCTTATATACAGTAGCTTTCTCTCTATATATATTATACAACATGTCTGCTACCATATTAACAACTTTTTAAGTCATAACTGTGACACAACGCTACTTTCCATTTTCCTAAATCCATTTTGTGTGCGATACAAGTATAATGTTTCTTTTATACTGAATCTGTTAATTTGTAAATAATAAAATCGCTGACAAGTGGACAAGGACCTGATATTTCTGAATAATAAGCAGCAGTTATGTCTCTAAGTAGATACAGCCGCGGGGAGGAACCCTTGGTAGTATGAAATCAGCGATATGAATAACTGAACACGTTTTTGTTAGTTGCCGTAGATAAAAAAAGAAAAAAAGAAGAAAGTTACAAATTAACGGAAAACACAATTCATAAATATTTAAAACTATGGCACCACAGAGAGTTAAGAAAAATCTCTGAACGAACGACCCTGCCGTCTCAAAGTAGGCGTTTGGCTGCCATTAGGTCAATGTGAACGTGTTTCAGCCATCGACTAACGTCAATCGTCTGTTATCCACGTATGTTCTTTCACCGGCTACCTGGCGAAGGAGTTATGGACGCAGTTCGTAATACCGCACCCCGCGTTCGAAACACAGCTGCGGGAGATTGCCGTTCGTTCATAAAGTATGGTAAACTACAGAACGTAAACTTGCCAAGAGACCACAGCCTAAAAAAAAATTTTTTTAAATTGCTGGGGTTGACTGCGACATCCTGTAAAGCGGTGGTTCTCAACCTTTTTTGGCCCGTTCCCCCCTTCACCATATTTTCAGAACGTCATTCGGGGAGAATGACGTTCTGAAAATATGGTGAAGGAGGGCACCGGCCAAATTTCAATTTCATATTTCCTACCTAAACATCCTGCCCCGCCCCTACACAGTATACGTAATAATGGAAGCTAAATTTAATACCACATACTAAAACATGTCTAGATGCCCACATAAAACATGATTTGTTGGTCTACTTACTTTTTTTTTTTTTTTTTTTTTTTTTCCATATCCTTTACAGACATCGCTGTCGACATCAGCATCTCTCCAGCTGTATGTTGATTTCTTGGCAAGATTACGCTCAGTAGTTTGCCATTGCTTTCTGAGCGGCCGGCTCAGTTATCCCGGAAGTCACCAGCGGGGGTCGAACCGCTCCCAGCTCTCGCCCTGCTACGAGACTCTGCGTGATAAACGGGATTACGGAGAAGGTGGTGTAACCCCTCGGCCAGAGAGACCGGCCTACTTACTTAATAATTTGAAATTTAGAAGGGTGAGACGTACAGAACCGTACAGTATGAAGGGAAAAACAATATCAAGTAATTGGTTCTTGTATTAACGTGATCTTGAAATAATCTTAATTCCCCCCCCCCCCCCCCGGAAACCATAAAATTCCCCCCTGGGGGGAATTCCCCACCAGTTGAGAACCACTGCTGTAAAGGATATGCAACAAACTATTTCTTTCTAATTAAACTTTCTTTTCCATTGCGGATTTGATTGCCATTCAGAACCTTTCACATTCATGTATTGTTCTCCTTTACCATTTGACAATCGTCAGATTGTAATATCCCGGACTGTGTCGTGGAGTAGAGCCACAAATATGGACTCAGATAGTTTAGCTTGTCGCACAAGGACATCTTGCCCGTGTACTGCCGGGACCCTGTGGGACAGCAAAGAATAGTAACATTGCAACATACCATACATGTCATAAAACGCAAGCTACGAGGGTTCCGCCTGTGTATTACCGGGACCTTTATGGGAAGCAAAGTATAGTATGTCACTGTTTTTTTAATAATTGCATATCCTTTACAGGACGTTGCAGTCAAAACCAGAATTTTGCTGCCGTTGTTGATGTCTTGGCAAGTTTAACGTTCAGTAGTTTGCCATTGCTTTCTAAACGACCGGCTCCCATACCAACACGTTAGAACCCACGCGACACGGTCTGCTGCCAAATCGGTCACCACTGTGTTTCGAACTGGGGTAAGCGGCATTACGAAACGTGTCCGCAACGTCATCGCCACGGAGTAGGGCCTCAGTCACTGTAACCTACCATACATGTCATAAGAAGCAACGAGGGGGGTTATGGATTGGTTGGCTTCCTGATTCCGTTGAAAACCGAATCAATCAGGAACAAAACTAAAAATAACAAAGAATGCATTTCCAGAGGAGACAGAGATAAATGCTATATGGTGAATGTGGACATAGTTGAATGGGATAGCTAACAATAGGACGGCTTGGAGCTAGGAAGTTAAGGGCCTAAGTCCCAATAGGGTATTTGAGGCGAAAGAAGAAAGAAGAAAGCAATGACATCTTAGACACTGGGGCAATCTTTGTTGTCTATGAAAGCCAGTCAAATTCTGCTAGTTAACAGTTAACAGTTTGTGTGGAGAAGCAGCTCGACACGACATTGGACACTTATGAGAAAGCTCCAGTATCGAGTATGGAACGAAGCCTCATACTGGCAAAAACCCCATAACACGTTTACATAGTAAGGCTCATTATTAAAGTGGGTCACTGATATTCTAACGTTCTATTCATTGCAATGCATATCCGCCGTACGATATTCCATTATCAGCCTTGCAATATCCGCTGGTTTCCGAGCATGGAGGGGAGAAGGAGAGTATTACACTTTACGTTAGTATGGCACTTCGGCAAGGCAGTTTCCACATCTACCTCATACTGGTGTTTCCAATTCTTTCCAGGGCTTACAGGTTCTGAATGTCAAAATACGGGACTTAGAAGTTCTTTAAGATGATTACTAGATATAATGGAACCAGCATTGGAGGACTAAACATCAATAACATTAGATACGCAGATGATACAGTATTGATTGCAGACAATGCGCAGGATCTGGAACAATTAGTAGATGCGGTTGTTGTACATAGTGAGATGTCAATTGAAACGAGAAAAAGAGTGTTGAGGGGATACATAGAGCCTGTTCTGTTGTATGGATGTGAAACTTGGACAATGATCAGTCAAGCTGAAAAACATCTGTTGGCTGCAGAAATGTGGTTTCTGAGGAAAATGCAAAGAATACCATGGACAGACAGAAAAACCAATGACCAAGTACTACAGGAGACAAATGAAAATCGTATATTGATTAGAGAAATTAGACGTAGACAGTCAAAATTGTTTGGACATGTTATGAGAAGAAATGGATTGGAGAACTTAGTGACAACTGGCAAGATCGAAGGGAACAGACCACGATGAAGACCGAGAGGAAAATACCCAGATGGCTTGGCGACATAGCATGGCCGATACAGGAACACTGACCTGATCCACGACTCTGGTGATCGAGTGAAATGGTGAGTCATGATCGCCAGGCATGGCACATGATTGATTGATTGATTGAGTCAGCCAACCAGCTGGTATGCTTATTATTTTCTTGACGTCAATTCTATAGCCTTGTCACAGACTCACATTGTACGGGAAAACCAACAGGGGTTAATAGATATTAGCCAAGGGCTATAACTCCCGCCCAAGGGAAAGAAGTAAGTCACTCGAAGGCCAGAGTAATCCAGAACCTTCTCGAAGGACTGGTCAGTGAGTCCACTGTCCCGTGGACACTGATGTGGCCCGCCTATTACGGGGTCCACGAGGAACTCGAACTGAGTTACCACCCGTGTCGGATTGCGACACGGGTAAATCGGCAGAGACAGACGGGACATCGGAGAGGCAACAGGGCCTGCCTTAGAGGGACTTAATAGTTTAGACCCATATAGATTTAGGGTCATAGACATATGCTAGATAGTTGCTAAGAATGTTTGTTACAATCATGTGTGATGTTAAACCTCTGTGATATGCAACGCCTCAGTGCGAGCTTGTTAAACCCACTACGCCAACGCACTGTATATTAACGTTCATTAAAGTTGCTATATTATGCAACAGTTTGTTTTGAGCCCGAGTCTAGATCCCTAGACATACAACACGTTGACAAGCCTTATTGATCGCATTGTTTGCATGACTTCAACATATTTTATGAAACACAATTAAAGGAAATTCACTTTCATTATCAATTGCCCTGCCAGCTGGCGTAGGCGTTCATGGCTCTCCACAGATCTCGGTCTTTGGTTTTCTGGATCAACTCTGCTGCTGATATTCCTCCATGCCACCGTCTCAATCCATCCAGTATCATTTCCCTTGGTCTGCCTCTGCATCTCTTCCCCTCGATCTTTCCAGTTGTCACGATGTTCTCCAATGCCTCTCTTCTCATCACATGACCGAAGAAAGCTGTTTATCTCTTTATTGTTGTTGTATCTACTGCTCTAGTTTCATTAACCTGTTTCAGGCAATCGTTGTTAGTTACTCTGGCAGTTCAAGGAATTCGCAACATTTGTCTCAGGAACCACGCCTTTGTTGCTTCTAATTTATTCTTAATTTTTTAATTTACATTCCACGATTCACTGCCAAACACCCCCCCCCCCCCCCATACAGCAAAACTGGTTAGGAAACTGGTAAAGGAAACTGCCTGCAGCATTATTTCGGTTTTGGAAATATGTAAGCAGCAATGCAATTCTAAACTTGAATAATTAAACTAAACACGGGTGCTTAACATTATCAGTGCGACATAGACTCACATGTTAAATTGTATGTAGGTATGAGATACATGATACAATCAGTGGGACATAACTCACGAGTTAGATTTTATGTAAGTGTGCTACAGATCAACCATCTCTGGCTTCGTGGATAGTGGGAAACAAAGTTTCATCCTTTAGGTTGAGATGCTAGCTCCACATTTGTATAGACTAATCGGCACTCGATAAGTGATATCTTCAAAACACGTCGGCAGCCATCATATTCAATAACATTTCCTGGTACACATTTTAGAACCCGGGTCGTTTGTGTGTCGCGATAGAATCATCAGTAATCAGAGTCCCAGACAGCTCTCTATTCCTTTACAACGCACAAAGTGTGTAAATAAAACACCCCATACATTCCTTTTTGTTCTAATCCAGGATTTTCTATGCCTTCCTTTCCTCCATTTGCTGTCAACTGCTCCCTTGAGGATTATCTTTGAGAGTGTGTCAAGACGTCTGACGTGCACAAATCACGCATGTTGTTTACACCTCTCCACTGACAAAACTGTTTGTTAATTACCTGTACACTTATTTAGCCTGGCTCTAAGATATATATATATATATATATACTTTATGCTCTTTATGCAATGTCCGCATATATGTGCTAATGTATTTAAATTCAGAAATTATTCTCAAAATATACAAAGCACGAGCAGCATAAAGCTGGATTTAATGCTTTGTTGGGTTTAAGCTACTCGTCATTTCATGAATGCGCAATGGATTCCTATGCTTTGTTGAGTTTAAGCTACTCGTCATTTCATGAATGCGCAATGTAGGGATTATTTTACCAACCTATTTATTTGTTTCCTGTCTGTTACACCGATTTAGTTCATATGGTGTACATTCTTCGTAACGTGTGTGCTACTCGTATATGCGTGTCTTTGTGACACAGAAGACAGTCATTACTTCTAAAAAGTGTTTTCTTTGTCTTAACTCTGAAATTAATTCCCAGGATAACGGCGTGCTAGGCTTCATGATATACGAGGTGGTAAAATGCTTTTTTCCACCTTAGCTTTCTGTCCTCCAATATTATCAGACTTGTTCAGCATCAGTATACTGACTCGGTCGACCAATGAGCCGTACTGGAGGGAAAATATAACCTCTCAGTGCTAGTAACCCAACTGCCACCACTTTGTGGGACAATGAGCACACTTTCAACCTGGCTTCATATATACTGTGTCAGTAATTTGTTTTACTTGTTAAGAGTTGGAGCCAAAGATTAACATACAAAGAGTGTTCTTAAGCTGATTGAGTTTAGGGTTGAATATGTGAAGTTGATAGAAGTCGCGTTGTTTATATTATATGCAATCTGTGTCCAGCTCGAGACAGTTTTGACATTATCTTTAAGGATGGAGTCATGCCATCAACTACTACAATGAGCCACAGTCATAACTAAATGAATAAAGCAAACCAAATGCAGAAAAATTACATTTCGGTAGACGAATTCACAAGGAGGGTTGGAACATGACTGGTAGGTCAGTCCTATGTCAATAATAATTCCATAGACGTGTAGTAACATACAATCGGCTAACAAAACAGTACAACATGGCCAGGAAGATAAACCTGTTTTCCTATTATTACTTTGCTCGACGTAAAGGTTTTAATTTGCGAGCCTTCTGAAGTAGCTTCTAGTAATTTATTTATTATGGCGCCACGTAAATGACATGAGTACGCTATGAGTCCAGAGTTGTACTGTTTTTTTTTCAAGTGTCTGTGTTTAGACAACTCAGGAATGTATTCACATACGATTAGTTCACCGTGTTCTCAAGAATCATATACATTGACACCTTTCCGTCTTGACAGACGATAGTTTGGTACATTGTGCTTCAAAAAGGCTTAATAACTGTCATATGGCAATAACTACGATCCATGGCGGTGGCGAGTGTGGCTGGTAAGGCCAATTCTTGCTGCAAATGTTTGCCCACAGTAGGTGCATGTGAAAACATGGTCATTTCCACCATTTTGCACCATCTTACGTCTCTCACGCTCTGTGTGTGCTTTATCTGCAATCATTTTCTCCTTTGTCTTTATTCCATTTCTGATAGTTGCCATCCATGCAACACGTTCAGCGGCGACGTGCTCCCATTGTGCATTATCAATGCCTATATCAATCATGTCCCGCTTACACACATTTTTGTATCGTAGTAGAGGCCGACCCTGAGATCTCCTACCCGTCTGTAATTCACCAAAAAAGATGTCCTTTGGTATTCTACCATCATCCATCCTCCTAACGTGTCCTATCCATCTAAGTCTACGAAGACTGAGCATGGAATACACCTGATCTTTCCAATACTTCAGTATTTGTGATTTTGTCTTGCCACTTAATACCAAGTATTCTTCGCAGACACCGCATATGAAAGCTGTTTAAACGTTTCTCTTGGCGTGAGTAAGTTGTCCAGGTTTTACTGCCATAAAGAAGAGTACTAAGGACACAGGCTTGGTAGACGAGGACTTTTGTTTTGGCAGTAAGCTTCCTGTTCTCCCAGACTCTTTTTGCTAACATGTTCATTGTTGTTGCTGCCTTGCCAATCCTGATGTTGATTTTCTGATCGAGGGATAATTTGCTATTTACCTCTGATCCTAGATATGTAAAATGGTCTACTATCTCCAGTTCGGCGTCGTCAATAAAGATTGATGGTACACCATGTGCACCTTGTGACATAATCTGTGTCTTCTTTTTGTTAATTGTTAAACCAAATTCAGAACAAGCATTGGAGAATGCAGATAGTAGATGTTGTAGTTCTTCCTCAGAGTGGGTCGTAATCGCAGCATCATCCGCAAAAAGCAACTCTCTGATTAGTACCCTGCTAATTTTGGTCTTGGCCTTCAATCTCTGAGCTTTATAGAGGCCACAATCTGAGCGTGAGTGAATGTATATACCGTCATCCTGATCACGAAAGGCATATTTCAGTATAAGTGAAAAGTATATCCCAAAGAGGGTGGGGGATAGTACACAACCTTGCTTAACTCCACTCTTGATTTCAAACTCTTCTGAAGTTGAGCCATCAAACTTGATTATACCCTTCATGCCTGTGTTGAACGATTCCACAATGGACAGAAGAGTTGGTGGACAGCCAATCTTCTTTAGTGCTTTGAACAGACCCTCACGACTGACCAAATCGAATGCCTTTGTGAGGTCGATGAAGGCAATAAACAATGGCTGATTTTGTTCCCGGCATTTTTCTTGCATCTGTCGCAATGAGAATATCATATCAATGGTAGACCGGTTCTGACGGAAGCCGCACTGTGATTCGGGGTAGACTTGATCTCCCAGGACTTGAAGTCTGCGCAGGACAATTCTGGCAAATACTTTCCCAACAATACACAGAAGTGAGATACCCCTATAACTGTTGCAGTCGCTCCGATCTCCCTTGTCCTTGTACAGCGTTATGATGTTTGAATCTTTGAAATCCTGTGGGACTTGTCCTTCTCGCCAGTATAGCTCTATTAGCTGGTGGATCTGTAGAGCGAGGGAGTCTTGCCCACTCCTGATCACCTCTATTGGAATCCCATCCTTACCTGGAGCCTTGCCAGATGCAAGCTCATTTATAGCACACTTAACTTCTGTTATAGTGGGAAGTGTGTCCAGGTGGTCAAGAGTTGGCAGGGCCTCTATGGCGTTGAGGGCATCATCCGCTAGCTTGGTCTCACTTGAGTAAAGCTCTAAATAGTGCTCGACCCATCTATCCATCTGCTGTTTCTTATCAGTGATGATTTCTCCAGTCAAGGTTTTCAGCGGTGCACTTCTTTTGATCCTTGGACCACAGGCTTTCTTTATCCCTTCATACATGCTTCTGATGTTTCCCTTATCACTTGCGATTTGAATGGACTCACATAACTTGATCCAATAGTCATTCGCACTGGCAGCCTTTTGCACATCCTTCCTCGCTTGCTTCAGCTCACTCAGAGTGTTACGCGTTGGTCTTTCCTTGTTTCTTAAGAGAGCTATCTTCTTTTTATCAATCAAGGGCTGCAGTATCTGGCTGTTTGCCGCAAACCAGTCCTGCCTCTTATGTTCCACAGTGCCGTAAACCCCTACCGCTGTTTTATAAATAGTTTCCTTATGTTTACTCCATTTATCATTTACTATACAATTTTCTGATGTATCATTGAAAGCGTCCCCAAGTTGCTGTTGAAATTCAAAGCACTTTCCAGGATCGTGAGTGTTAATAATATTAATCCTGGGGCTAGACTTGTGTTTAGCTGTGTAGATTCTCTTTGGTCTCAGTCTAACCCTTGCAACAACCAAAGAATGATCTGTATCACAGTCAGCACTGTGGTAACTTCGAGTTAATGATGTATGGTTCAGATGTTGTCTCCGTGTGATAATGAAGTCCAGCTGATGCCAATGGCCGGATCTTGGATGTTTCCATGTGACCTTATGCATCTCTTTTGTTTTAAAAAAGGAGTTTGTAATACATAGGTCATTTCTAGTGCAATGCTCCAGCAGCCTTTGCCCATTATCATTCATGCGACCGATGTTGTATTTTCCAAGGGTCACTGGCCATGAACTTGAGTCCTTGCCCACACGAGCATTGAAATCACCGAGCATATAAATGTAGTCGGATTTTGGAACTGCCTTGATCGCAGAGTCTAGCTGCTCATAGAACGTATCCTTCACATCATCAGAGGAAGTGAGTGTCGGTGCATATGCAGTGAGAATGGTGGCAAATCCACAAGAGGTTGCCAAGCGCAGTGATAATAATCTTTCATTACCTCCAGCTGGGATATCAATCATTCCCATTAGCGAATTCTTCACTGCAAAGCCCACACCGTGTTGCCTTTTTTCTGCCTGCCCTCTTCCCTTCCAAAAAAAGGTGTAATTGTTTTCCCTGAGTGACCCTTTCTCAGCGAGGCGAGTCTCCTGCAGGCCAGCAATATCAATGTTAAGACAATTGAGTTCAGCATCAATCACAGCCGTTTTTCTCACATCGTCAATATTTGTCAAGTCAGTGGAAAATCCTGGACACATGGTTCTCACGTTCCAGGTTGCAAGCCGTAGCTTGAGGTTTCTATTATTCTTTTTTATTAGTACCTAGTGCATTGGTTTTACAGCCTGCGATATAGATTTTGTCCTAGCCCCAAGCACCCATTGAAGCAGGCAGGCTGTGGCGGATCAGCACCCAATTGGCGGGGGGCTGCCCAGCTTGAGGCGGGCGGTAGCTGATCAGTGACACCTGTAGGTGTCTCCCACCGTCAGAGGCAACGCGTGGCGCCCCATGTCTACGCCAACTGACAAGGACTTATAACCCGTAACAGTTGCCTCTCGCTTTGATTCCGAGACCGGTTAAGACCAGGGATGGAGTTATTGCCTCTCCATAGCACAAAGCCTGTGCTAAAATAAAGAAACCATGTGTTGCCCATTCAGCATGATCCCACTCTCGGCCTGCCTAGTTCACTCCAGAGGAAAGTTAACACCTATACATCTGGAACAAGACAAGCTGCAGAAGCTGCCGGATCAGCAAAGCAATGCTCTAACTGTCCGCCTGTCGGAGCTTCGATCCTAGACCAGCTGCCAACCAAGGCTTAGGGTATGGTCTGCCCTGCCATGACTTATTTTGTCTTTGGGTTGCATTTCCTCGCACCAGGATAAGGCTAGTCTCACCCAATTGCGCTCTTCCGCCCGAAGCCGTTGGCACAATGTGGGGTGTCAGGTTTGGTAAGCGCCGCCCAACATTCGGCGCTGACAGAAAGCAGGTAGTACCGTCTACTGTCATACGGTAGCTCAGTCATATCTGACTAAGACCTGACTTAACAAGGATCATAACAATACGTGAATTACATCCAAGAAAAATACATTGTTTTCGTTAGTCAGTCTCAAGTAAGAGACTTATCACTGGAGATGCCAGAGAACTGAACTCCTGCCAGTAACGTACTACACCTCATAACATACATGTATTCTACTTTATAGCTAGAATTGTGTGTTAATATTGTAGTTCATATGTGGATGACTTGACCTCGTGGCGTGGTCTAGACAAGAACAAGCAGCTGATCCACGACTATGGTGATCGTGTAAGATGGGGAAACATGACCCACTACGCTTATCGGCATGGCACGTGATGATATTTTTCCTGTTGCGCTCGCTCGCTTTGAACTCAAGCTTAGTTCTTACACACTAATTTTAGTAGTGATGGGTTGAATTTTGCGTGCGGATTAGCTTCCCCTATTAACAGAGACCCCACCATCAGGCGAACCCACTCCGACTTCAGAGGTGCTTGTAATTTACGTCTCCAAGTCAAGGACGTTAACTCAACATTTTAGTTCAATTGTCCGGTGTAGGGGTATAACCTCTTACTTAGGCAACAGCACACCGTATGTTTAAGAATGCGTGTTCTTATCCATTCGGACATGCTGATCTCGGCACATGATGATGACGATGATAAAAACTTACCTGGCATTTAATATGTTGATAAATTTCTAAATGTCCTTTCATAATTGCAAATAAATTCCATAACCTGGCAACAGTCAACGATGTTAACAAGGTTGTAGTTTTGTAACCGAAAATGAGACTTTCATTCTTTCTTGTTTGATCATGTAAACTGTATTTAACAATTGGTATAATATGTTTTTGAAATCATGCGTATATATTTTTGAAGTCAGGTTACTGGATCTGTGGTATAATTTCTCAAACAATTGGCAAATATATAAATTGTAGCATCTGAAAATGCTGAACATTTTGCCCGACGGCTGCTCGATCCGTTTCATTAGCATGTTATCTGTCTTTCTATTTGTCTGCATAGCTGTATTTACGTTTACTACCTCACTATCGTGTCTATTGCGCAAATCTGTCTATCAGTTTATTCGACTATGACGCTTGTATTCATTCTTGTCAATGAATAGTCCAAATATAAACTTTCATATCTCTAGATATCCGTATATTTAGCATCGTGCCAGTCTGTCCTACTTTACTCACACTAACGTTAGAGGCAGTTTGAACTACCCGGCGTCTGGAATATGTAACTGGTCTGAAAGTGACACTCAAATGAAGCCACGCACTACGTAATTAATACGGAGGATGGAAAGATGACATGGTTACTTCTTTTTATCGGTGCTGGTTTCAGTAATCAATGTAATCATAACATATGTCCCACGGAAGACTGGGTGATTGACAATGGTAGAGGGGAAAGTGATTAATCTTCTTCTCTTTGTGTCTTTATCTCTCAGTGAAGCATAGACCATGTACCACTCATGTCAAGCACTCATATATTTTGCTGTCTCATGCAGCTTCTTCTGTGTCCTCACGCTATGTTTCTTCTCTGTCTACAATTCTATTTTCCATATGGTTTGACCTCTTTCTATTTTTGGCTCTGTGTGTTCCAAGGAAAGTGCTTTTAAAGTTTACTGTTAACAGGTTATCTCAGTTTATGTTCCATACAGTGCAAACCATTTTGTCTTCACGTCTTCAATCACTATTGTTTGATTACTTAGCGCTAAAAGTGGCATGTATATATATGTGTCATACTGCTGTTGTCCTTTTATGCTGCGCAGGCATCAATTAATGAATGGGTGTAGCTTATCAGTAATTATTTTAGTTGTTCTCCGTTCTATCTTATTCTTACAATTTAATATTTTATATTTTGTCCTATATTTAATTCTCTTTTGATCTTCACAATTTCCTAGTGCTATGAAACTCATAATGCCCTTTGCATTAGCATTTTAAGAACTCTGTGTGTTTTCTCGACTTACTTTAAAATATTATATTAATATGTACATGATTCCACATATTCAAGCGCTGTCTCACGACAAAAATCAGGTTACAATTGCTTTATTTTTTCTCATTATCTTTGTCTTTCATTTGTGCATTTTTAGATCTAATCGACGTTGTCTCTAATCAAGTGCTTTTATTGTTTCTTGCATCTGATTTCGTGTATGAGACAGAAGTTTAATGTCGACAGCGAAGTATAGACAATTAAGCGGCTCTGCCAAAATCTATTTAACATTAGTTAAATATTAGACTATTACGAGGATAAGTTAATAAGTAAGTCACAAATGGCTGTAGAAAAATATCTAAACACGATAACAACTTGAAACCAGTTTATTTGTATACATACATTGTCCCTTTATTTTTCAACATAATTTCCACCAACATTGATGAACCATAGTTTTATCTGTTCTCCCAAACCGGCTGCATAGACCTGCGTGTTCTGTTTTCTAAACCACGTTTTTACTTAACTTTCAACTTCGGCGTCATTCTCGAAATGACTCCAGCCAAGGAAGATTATCAGTGGACTTAGCCCCTAGCGATTTCCAGTAAAGCGGTGCAAAGTTGGGGAGAAAAAGTTACGAGGGCGAGTCAATAAGTAAGTCACACAGTTCTGTGGGATGGCAGGTAAATGAAAACAGGGCACGCAGATCTATGCAGTCGGTTTGAAGAACTGATAAAACTAGGGGATAAGTGCATCAATGTTGGTGGAAATTATGTTGAGAAATAAAGGGACACTGTATGTATACAAATAAACTGGTTTCAAGTTGTTATCATATTTAATTATTTTTCTACAACCATTTGTGACTTACTTATTACCTTACCCTCGTAGTTTAGCCTCATAGAGAAATTATCATATCCTGTAGCCACATGTTTCCTTTATTGGGCTAATGATAGTTTGTATGAAATCATAAATCTGTTGCTGTATTTTTTTTTTTTTTTTTTGCTCGCTTTGAACTCAAGCATAGTTCATACACACTATTCACAGTAGTGATGGACTGAATTTTGCGTGTGGATTAGCTTTCCTTATTAACAATGTCCCTCACGATCAGGCGAACCCTCTCCGACTTCAGAGGTACATGTAATTAACGTCCCCAAGTCAAGGACGACAGGTCAACAGTTTAGTCCAGCTGTCCGGTGTAGGGGTTGAACCGCTTACCTTGGTATCAGCACACCGTATGCTTAAGAACACGAGCTCCAACCCATTCGGCCATGCGGACCTGCTGTTGCTGTAGTGATTCCTTAGAAAGGATGTCAAAGGTCTGCTCATAGTCCACAAATTCAATATAAATTAGTGATTTCATTTCAAAGCTTTTCTCAACTGTTATGGGTAACATGACCAAATATAATTGATAGAAAGTCTGGTTGTTCAGACCTTGGTTGTTTGTCAATGGTGTCTCTTAATTTCCTCAGAATTGTCCTGCTTAATATTTTCACAGGAACCAACAATAACATTAATTTACCATACATTTCACACTCCTACATATTTCCATTCTTTGAGATTTACACTAGATATCCTTCTCTCCAGTCTGGCGACATTTCTTCAGCATTTCCCAGATTCTGCTAAATATGTGCTGTGATGATTCAGTTCAGGACCACTTAGTTTTGATCTCACAAAAATACCAGATGCATACAAGGTAGAAGTAAGGAATCGTTTTGGGGTCTTGATGTCTATACAAGAGGAAATGGCACCAGATGAACTGGCAGTACAAGCTAGAGATATCTTGATAATAGCATCCAAAGATTTAATTTCGACAAAGAAAAAGCAACTTAAGCCGTGGATTACATCGGAAACGTTAGAATTAATAAAACAACGAAGGGAACTGAAACAGAAAGGAGGTGAATCCGATAACATCAGGATGAAGTATACATCTTTAACACGAGAAATAGGAAAGGACAAAAAGCAATATATACAAGATTGTTGTATTAAAATAGAGCAATATCATAAGAATGGGAGAGATTACGAAATGTTCAAATAAATAAAGTTATTGACAATAAAGTTTCAACCTCAGTTAAATGTGTTCTGTGACACTTTTTGAAATACCTTAACAGAATCTAGACAAATTCTAGAAAGATGGTAGGAATAATGCAGTGGAATGTATAATATGAATGAATGTGAGGATATGAATGATATACATGAACCAATGACAGCAGAGACATAACCTGAACACTCATTAGATGAAATCGCATGGACAATAAAGAACCTGAAGAATAATAAATCACCTGTTTGTGATGAGATACCAGCTGAACTAATTAAAGTTGGAGGAGAAGAAAGCATACCAATATATCACGCATTATGTAAAAAGATATGGAACTATGGTATATGGCCAAAAGATTGGAAGAGAACTATCTTCATTCCAATACCAGAAAAGAGCAACCTGAAATTATGCACCAACTATAGAACTGTTGTCCTGATCAGTCATGTAAGTACAATTCTACTAAATATCATACTGAAAAGACTTCGTAAGAAAACAGAAGAAGAGTTTAACGTGGTTCCAGCTGGATTTAGACAAGGAAGAGGAACAAAATATCACATACTCAACATGCGTTTAATAATAAAGGAGTGCAGACAATTTAATGTAAACCTATGCTCATGTTTTGTAGATTATTCAAAGGCATTTGACTGTGTACAACATCAGAAACTTTGGGAAAACATGAGGAATATGGGCTTTCCATAACATGTAGTACATCTCATAAAATTGCGTTATCTAGACCAACAAGCAGAGGTTAGAATTGATGGTGAGACATCAGACTGGTTTGACATCAAGCAAGGAGTCCGTCAGGGCTGTGTGCTGTCACACTATTTGTATAACGTGTACGTTGAAAATATAACGAGAAATGTCAGAGATGATATAACCAGGAAGCAATATGATGCCCTAAATATGGGTGGTTTTGAAATACCAAAGATTTGATATGTTGATGATACAGTATTACTATCCACATCACAAAATGGTATAGAAAACCTAATAACATCGACCCAATGAAATAGTGAAAATCACAACTTATAGCAAAAACAGAGATAATGCATACAGATAAACTACTATAGAGAAATAAATATATGTTAAATAGGAAAAATTTGAGGTGTTGTAAAATTTCGAATATCTTGGGTCATTGATTACCAACAATGGTGACACAATGAAAGAAATTATGGAGTGGGACAGATAGAACTACAAAAATTAGATTTCTAAGAGCATGCATCTTTCCCATTGCAACATACGCACGTGAGACCTGGACACATACTAAACAAGCTGAACAGCGCATAAATGCCTTTGAATATAAATGTTTTAGACGGGTTCTAAGAATATCTTGGGTAAAGAAAAGAACAAATGCATCCATACTTCAAGAGCTGAATATTTAAGAGGGTTGGTTATTAAAGACGATACAACAAAGAAAATTGATATATTTTGGTCACTTAAAACGTTATGACAGTTTGGAGAGAACAACAATGGAGAGTTATATGCCTGGGAAGAGAGAAAGAGGAAGGCCAAAGAGAAGATAGGTGCAGGATGTCGGGGATGATATCCAGATGGGTGTATCGGAAGCGGGACATCTTTCTTGTGTTCGAGAAGTTTTTCGGAAGGTGGTTATGGGAGCTAGGTTCTGCAAAGGACATACTACTGAATGAATGAATGAATTTATGATTCAGTTGCGTTGCGTTGTTTGTGTTGTTTTTAATAGCTGCTGCTTAAGTTCTGTCTGTGCAAGCAGCTTTCCGATCTCAGCAGTTAGCTTTTCTAATTTCTGCTTTATAATGTTTTTCACAGTCGATACAGCTCAACTACTGCTAGGTATTTTCCTCAAAGCTTTCGAAACATCTGTTAATTTGATCTTTAATGTTAGTGATAATTTTCTAAGAAAATGTATGCTCATGATTTGAATTATGTAAATTGCAGAATACATTTGTGACATGGTGTTAGTAGCAAATATAAAAGGGTCAATTAAGTAAGGAACCTACGACAGGTTTAGCAAACCGGCAGGGAATTTACTATCTTCTAGAAACATTATGTTCATGATTCATGGAGGAAATTGGAGAAAGTTACAGGGGATGGGACATAAATCCTAGCCTCTACCATGAAGCCTAGCAGCGTAGGTGGAAGACAACAACAACACCTATTATTATTTACACTTGGTTGATTATATTGTTCCTGTTTGTTTCTCTGTGATGCTGTAATGCTCACTAAAGTTTATATTTCTAACTTATTTTAAGCTTCTGTATAATATCTGGCTTTAGATACTCTGGTTATTCTATTGTTTACATTATCATTTGTTTTCCCTTCATTTATGTTAAAAAATGTTTCAGGTGATATCCGTGTTTTATATTTTCGTTTCCTTTTTCGAAGGATTTCTACGTGTGATTCCTTTCAAATGCGTTTAATTAGCTGTCATCCATACTCACGTCGTCTACTAATTAATGTAAGAACGGCTACTAATTAGATACTGACACCATATACTGCTCCATGGATTCTTTATATTGTTAGGTATCCACAAGAAGAAGAGGGAGAAAAACAAAAATAGAAAAAATAGAAAATGTAATAGTAGTAGTAGTAGTAGAAGTAGTAGTAGTAGTAGTAGTAGTAGTAGTAGTAGTAGTAGTAGTAGTAGTAGTAGCAGCAGCAGCAGCAGCAGCAGCAGCAGTAGTAGTAGTAGTAGAAGTAGTAGTAGTAGTAGTAGTAGTAGTAGTAGTAGTAGTAGTAGTAGTAGTAGTAGTAGTAGTAGTAGTAGTAGTAGTAGAAGTAGTAGCAGCAGCAGCAGCAGTAGTAGTAGTAGTAGTAGTAGTAGTAGTAGTAGTAGTAGTAGTAGTAGTAGTAGTAGTAGTAGTAGTAGTAGTAGTAGTAGTAGTAGTAGTAGTAGTAGTAGTAGTAGTAGAAGAAGAAGAAGAAGAATGAGGAGGAGGAGGAGGAGGAGGAGGAGGAGGAGGAGGAGGAGGAGAAGAAGAAGAAGATAATAATAATAATAATAATAATAAGAAGAAGAAGAAGAAGAAGAAGAAGAAGAAGAAGAAGAAGAAGAAGAAGAAGAAGAAGAAGAAGAAGAAGAAGAAGAAGAAGAAGAAGAAGAAGAAGAAGTTTATGAGAATGGGTCGACCATGGAGACCTTTTGTCACGAGGCAAGATGCCTGCGTAGTGATGTACCCCCAAGACCACTGGATCGTTGGATTACTAAACTAGACATTCTGCCATTTTTAAAGCTGTTGTATATTGATACACAAGTCGGCTGGGCTTCAAATATGACTTTCCGTTCCGAAAGTAATGGCACACCATTACCAGTACAATTTCCCTGGCTTTTAACATATCCATTAATACGTTTGAAGTTTACCTCCACGCTTAGACTGACTCCAAGTTAAATCAAATGTCAATCCGGCCTTTGGCACCATTCTCCAGGGAATGTGAGTGATGCGTTTGAATATCGTCACGTCTGTTTATAGATCGAGGGCACGGGCAGGGCAAGCTCTTAATCATTTCAGGATTATATATTCGGAGGGTGTTTAGGAGTATACTATATGACACCGGAAACGTTTGTGGGACATTATTCTTTTTTATCCACTGAAATAACTCTCGTATTGTTTCCAAATTACATTAAAACGTTTCATTTCTTTTTCCTGCATTTGTAAATTGCATTGGCTATCCTGTTTATCTTTTCAAACACTATCTAGAAATTAAGACAGTATTGTAAATAGTTTGTTTCCTATTGTTATCCAGATAAAATGACCCAAATACTGAATTAGAGCAGTTACAGAAACCACGTGGTTCAATAACAAAAGATCGACATCCCACCCTATCCTCAGTTTTGTTGTTTAGGAAGTCTCAAAGGCCAACACAAGCTAACAAATCGTTATAATCAATTGCAGACGGTTCAAAATAGACGGAAATCCCACAATTTGCCTTCCTTAGCAATAATGTTTTGTTAAAAGCAAAAAGAACGTTGCTACAGACGTGTCTGTGTAGCGGTCTCTTGTTTGCAAAGCAATTTATTAACATGTTGTCGCTGCCTTTGAATGCTAATATAAATGGGTAATTTATTCTTATACACAATGCTATGTGGTGTTTATCGTCATGTTTGTTCATGGCCTCCTGTCTCGCGCGTTGCTAATTATTTGCAATACAGATGTTTCTTCAAGCTTAAAGTGGGGGTTACAGCAGCGCTAGATTTCATCAGAAAGCAGCAAGTTACATTTTTTGGTCATATGACCAAGCTACGAACTAACAGTATACCACAACAGGCAATGATGTACAGACAAAACGGTACCAGAAGAAGAGGCTGACCATGTAAACGATGGAGAGAAAGAATAACAGAATCCATGGGAATTACGATATATGTAGCCCATAAACGTGCACTCTTTTGCTGTGTGTGCTTCACATTGACACCGCAAGGTTCAAAAGGAACAAGTTGAGATGAGATGATGATTCTTATTGTCATGATGTTAAGAGGCTCTAGCACAGCGTTGCTCAACCTTTTTTGGCCAATGCACCCCTTCACCTATGTTCAGAATTTCACGCCCCCCCCCCACAATTTTGTCTCCCCCCCCCCCCTATAGTTAGTAACATACTAGAACAAGTCTAGATGTCAACATAAAACGTGATTTGTGGGCCTATGTACGTTTTAAAATGGTTTTAAGAAGGGCGAGAAGTACAAAACAGAAAAGTATGGAGGGAAAAACAATATCAGGTATTCGGTTCTTGTATTAACGTGATATTGAAATAATCTTAATTCCCACTCCCCTCTGTTGGAAACCCTAAATCCCTACCCCCCTACCACCCCCCCCCCTCTTTTGGGGGAAGGGGGAATTCCCCACCAGTTAAGAACTCAACTCAACTAACAAGGAAAGCATGAAAACCTTTATAACTTCGCAACCGTGAGGAATAGAAAGGCAGCAATGAAATAGATTCCACCGAACATGAACAAGAAAACATTCAGTCAAACAGACAAGGCATTGTATATTTAGGGCAAGTAATTTTCCACACATCAAAAAGAACATCTTCCTGAATGTCACTGCACAGATGTATGCCAGGTTTTTTTCCGTGCGTTTTAGGGCTTAATAAAAACAAACACGACCGTTCTCAACCTTTTTTGCCTCTTGCCACCTTCGCCATATTTTCAGAACATCATTCTCCCCTTTCGTATTTCCTTCCTAAAAATCCCCCACCCCTACACCGTATTCGTAATAATGGTAGCTAACTTTAATAGCACATACTACAACAAATCTAGATGTCTACATAAAACATGATTTGTGGGTCTACTTACGTTATAAAATGAATTTCAAAAGGGTGAGACGAACAGAACCGTAAAGTATGAAGGGAAAAACAATATCAAGTAATCGGTTCTTGTATTAACGCGATCTTGAAATTATCTTAATTCCCCCCCCCCCCCTGGAAACGCTAACATTCCCCCCTAGGGGGGGGGGGGGGAATTCCCCACCTGTTGAGAACCACTGCCATAGAAGATCTATTCTTGTGACGCGCATAGGTAAGTGTATTTTGATCTTGATCGTTTCACCAAGCCTCATAATGTGGGGAAATCGTTGTTTTTCATCCATCATAAATCAACCCCAGAACAAGAAAACTATCTCAAGTGCAATGAGTATTTAAAGTGGGGTTTCTAATCTTTACTTTTATACATGTGTAAGTGGTGATGGTGTAGATACGAATGGCTTCTTACGTGTTGTTTTTGTCTGTTGAACCCGTGAACAAGTCAAGAATCGCATGTTTCAATTTACAATAGAGTTAGTTCAAGGAGTAGACAAGTGGCTTTAAGTTTTCTAAAGCATATAGATCCGCAACAGTTGAGTGTTATAATACATATGCAATCTACTGCCTTTAGTACTGTGCTGTGTAGGAGGGGGACGGGGGGGGGGGGGTGAGTCTTGAGCCTAAAGAATTAAGGCTTGCTGCATAAAGACCAATAATCAATCATTGATGTGAAGACAAGCCAGTTAGGTGCTCATCAACATCACCAGGTGTCTTGCCAAATGGCGTAGGGTAGGCGTTGGTGTTTCTTCAACGAGAAATATGTTACATAAAAATTACCGTTTACACGTTATTTGATGTGGGAAAAAAATCAATGACGTGCTACATAAATATTATTACATAAACTGTATTGTATGTGAAGATAAACCAGCGACATGCTATATAACAATGAAAGCTTACATTATATTGTATGTGGAGATAAACCACTGATGTGCTAAACAACTATTATCTTTTAAACTGTATTTGGTGTTAAAATAAATAAGTGTTATACACAGATGGTCCACCAAATATAGGTAAACTGGTATGTTACATAAATGGATTGTAGACGTACGACTGGAGAACACCGCCCGGAAGACATGTCCCAGGCGAGCCCGATCCTTTCGAGTGTAAATAAGGTAAAGGAGTCGAAACTTTCTTCGGAGGGAACCCGACTTCTGATGATGTGAGGGTTCTTGTCGTGTTCTCCATTAAATGCAACAGTCACCATGTGCCAAGCGGGCGAAGTCAGCAGTCATGTGCTTCAATTCTACCTGCTATATGTGTTCTTGATAGATGGTCCTTCACGCCTTCTGCAAGCGCACCTACTGTTCCCCCCACCCCATTCCCCACCCCTTTCCCGACCTCTGTCTCTAGCACTCCACACTTCATAATCGTCACATGATTAATATACACCTATTATAATTGTAATAAATGTATGGGAAGGAAACAAACGAAGGAAGGTAACTGTTCTCCCCATCCAATTGTATGGTCCTGAATATGTAGAGGACAAACACTTTAGGGCGGAACGGCTGTATTTTGCACGGGACTATATTTAGCTTTAAACGTAAAACCAGTAGTTTTAAACACATTTACGTTGCCCAACATAAGGTTAAGTCAATGAGGATACATTCACATTACCCAACATAAGGTAAGGCGATGGTGGTACATACACGTTACCAAATATAAGGTTAAGTCAATGAGGATACATTCACGTTACCCAACATAAGGTTATATCAATGGGGATTCATTCACGTTACCTAACATAAAGTTAAGTCAATAAGGATACATTCACGTTACCCAACATAAAGTTATGTCAATGGGGATACATTCACGTTACCAAACATAAGGTTAAGGCGACGGTGGTACATACACGTTACCAAATATAAGGTTACGTCAATGAGGATACATTCACGTTACCCAACATAAAGTTATGTCAATGGGGATACATTCACGTTACCTAACATAAGGTTAAGTCAATGAGGATACATTCACGTTACCCAACATAAGGTTAAGTCAATGAGGATACATTCACGTTACCTAGCATAAGGTTAAGTCAAAGAGGACACATTCACGTTACCTAACATATGGTTAAGTTAATGAGGATACATTAAGTTACCCAACATAAGGTTAAATCAACGAGGATACATTCACGTTACCCAACAGAAGATTAAATCAATGATGATACATTCACGTTACCCAACATAAGGTTAAATCAATGAGGATACATACACGTTACCGAATATAAGGTTAAATCAATGAGGATACATTAACGTTACCTAACATAAGGTTAAATCAATGAGGATACATTCACGTTACCCAACATAAGGTTAAGGTGATGATGGTATATACACGTTACCTAACATAAGGTTAAGTCAATGAGGTTACGTTCACGTTACCTAACATAAGGTTAAGTCAATGAGGATACATTCACGTTACCCAACATAAGATTAAGGCAATGATTGTACATATACGTTACACACGTATATGTACACGTATACAAACTTATAGTGCTTTTGAGTTCAACACACCCAGATGCCCAAGAGAAAATAAACCATCTCCAAAATGTTTCAGGACAAATTGGTCTCCAAATTAACACCACAAAAAACAAAAACTATTGATCTTACCAACAGTTCAGACGACACCACATTAAGCAACTATGTTTTTGAAAAAGTCAACAGCTTCACATACCTAGGATGCAAAATGACATCTACAGGGGACACAACACCAGAAATATTATCTAGAATCTCACTCGCATCTGGTGCCTTCAATAAACTGTTAAACATCTTGAAGTCAAATTCACTCAGCGAACATACGAAACTTAAAATCTTCAATTCTTGTGTTATTGCAGTGCTAACATGTGGATGTGAGAGTTGGAAATCAACGGTAGCTTTAGATAAAAAACATTAGACAATTTTGAGAACAAATGTCTTAGAAGACCATCCAGTTAACAGATTTCAAAACCAATGCGCAAAAAAGACAAGAGACTAAGCAAGATATTGTATCCAATTTTATAGGAAAACGCCGTTGAAACTGCATCGACCATGTACTCAGAATGGACAAGACAAGACTCCCCTACCAAGCCCTCATATGGTCACCAGTAGGGAAAAGAAAACGGGGAAGACCAAGAGAGCCCTGCGTAGAACCATCATCAGAGAAGGCTCATTCAACGGCCAAGTGAACATCCAAGATCTACAACAGGTAGCAGCGAACCGCCAGACATAGAGAGCCATGACTTCTGCCCTATGCGTCGACTTAGGCTCAAGAGGAAAGACTAACTAACTAATAAGAGTTTGACTGCATACATTGAAATGACATAATGTGTATGAATTGAATGAGAGTGTTGAATAAGAATACAAGTGAAGAATGGCATATAGAGTAAGAAAGAATGAAGAGAGGCGAAAGTTACGATAATGAAAGGAAGACCACAAGAATACACGAAGATGAAAGAAAGGTATAAGAATGAAAGAAAGAACAAACGGACAAATAAAGATGAAAGTAAGTAATGAAAATGGAAGAAGGAACAAATGAAAATGGAAGAAATTCATGAGAATGAAAGAGAGTATACAGTACGAATGAAGACGGAAGAAAGTAGATGGATGCATAGTGTATGCATAATAAAGACAGAAAGCAAATATGTATTTTAACAAAATTCACTTTTGCACAAGACTGTATATATAGAAGCAAGAGTGTAGGAAGCAAATGCACGATAACATCATTAGACAGAACGCCATGAACTGCCATAGAAGGAAATGAAGAGAAGTGAAACAAAACTACTTGAAAGACACATAAGTGAAGAATACACAAAAAGTGTGACATCACGGCAGCAGACCCCACAAAGCATGACATAAGAGAAACACGAGAGTCATACAGTTACAAGTAACAAAGAAAACCAGGGTAGAAGCATATGTTAGTCAAGCTAAATGCATGAGCAAGTTACGAGCTTAAACAAATACTAGTGAAAGCGAGATTTCAGACATACACAAGTTCCTTCACCCAGAGCATAATGGCTTGGAGAAGGGTGTAAGTTGCTCATGCAGAAGCATGAATGAGGACCCATATGAGTATGTCCAGGGAGGGCATTGGAGCTCATATTAGGTTGGACCTCAACCGTCCGAATACAAATGAGGCTGAGGCCACACGACGTATACTTGGAAGGAGACGGGTATATCGTGTCCGACATATATATTTATACAATTTTGTGTGATGTATAACAGAATATCGACTCATCACTAGAGGGAATGAAAAGTGAAATTGATACGTAAGCTCTAAGACATGACTAAACATACAGAGATGTTCGACCAAGCGAAGGTGATGTGCGACTAGGTGGACACAAACCAACGGACTGTAATGTGTGACCACAGTGACTCACGTCAGTTATGCATAAACAAGTAGAATACAAAAATGTATGCAACATTTTGAAATTTGTGGGGAGGGGGGAGAATATGCCATGGGTCAGACCGACTGGAAAACCGACGGACAACAATTCAGGAACTAGTCTGTATTAGTGACAAATAGTCACAGTCATTTTAAAGAAAGGACTCGAACAAATAGAGGGCTAAATTTAAGAGCCAATCAGAAAGCGAGCTCAGGCCACGTGATGGAAGGGTTAAGCGCGGAAATCGGCGGGCAGAAAGTCAGTCTGCTGAGAACCGCCATCGCGAGCACTTCACAGAGAACTGAGCAAGAGTTAGAAAGTTGTGAGATGAAAGCAAAGATAGGAAAGCTGATATGAACCACCAACAAGTTGACAACAAGCAGATGAGATAGTTATTCAGCAACTAACAATAAACGATGGCTAGTAGAGGCGCCACAGCTACCAGGCGACTGAACACATTACATCAAAACGAGCGAGCCAAGCTGTGTAGTTTGGGCGGGTCGACAGCCCTGTGATGACCAGCGGCCAAGTTCAGCTGGAGGGTCGTAAATAGGTCAAGTTACAATCATTTGTGTCATCGAAGTAGAGTAACGACTAGTCATGACGAGAGGATGTGGAGTGTAGGCATGTCAGGGGCTAGCGGAAACGTGATACGGCTTAGGGGACCCTCGTAGCTATAGCTGACTTTTGCTATTGAAAAAATAAAGATATTTGTGTTTTTCACTCCACACATGTGACACAGCTGTTGTTTACTGTATTCTAGAGTACTGTCGATCAGAACTGTCAGCGTAGCTTACATCTAGCCCTAACAGCACGCTGGCGCCAACATAAGGTTAGGGCGATGATGGTACATATAAGTTACCAAACATAAGGTTAGGGCGGTGATGGTACATATACGTTACCCTACATAAGGTTAAGCCGATGCTGGTACATAAACGAACCCTAACATAAGGTAAAGGCGATGATGGTACATATAAGTTACCCAATATAAGGTTAAGACGATGATGGTACATATACGTTACCCAACATAAGGTTAGGGCCATGGTGGTACATATACGATACCCAACACAAGGGTAAGGCGATCATATCATTGGCACCTTGCCGTCTTGACAGACGATAGTTTGTGCTTTAAAAAGGCATAATAACTTTTACCTATGGCGGTAGCGAATGTGACTGATAAGGCCAATTTGCGCTGTAAATCTCCGTTCACAGTGGGAGCATGTGAACACGTGGTCATTTCCACCATCATGCACCATCTTTCGTCTCAAACGCTCGGTGTGTGACTTATCTGCAATAATTTTCTCCTTTGTCTTTATTCCATTTCTGATGTTTGCCCTCCATGCAACACGTTCAGCTTGCAAGGCGATCATAGTATACATATAAATTACCCCAAATAAGGTTAGGGCGATGGTGGTACATACACTTTACCCAACATAAGGTTAGGACGATGGTGGTATATATACGATACTCAACATAAGCTTAAGGCAATCATGGTACATATAAGTTGCCCAACATAAGGTTAAGGCGACGATGGAACATATAAGTTACTAAACATACGGTTAAGGTGATGATGGTACATATACGTTACCCAACATAAGGTTAGGGCGATGATGGTACATATACTTTACCCAACATAAGATTAGGCCGATGATGATACTTATAAGTTACCCAACATTAGGTTAGGGCGATGGTGGTACATATAAGTTACCCAACATAATGTTATGGCGATGATGGTACATATAAGTTACTCAACATCAGTTTAGGGCGATGATGGTACATAGACGTTACCTAGCATAAGGTAAGGGCGATGGTGGTACATACACGTTACCGAACATAAGGTAGGGCAATGGTTGTACACATACGATACACAACATAAAGTTAAGGCGATCATAGTACATATAAATTACCCAACATAAGGTTAAGGCGATAGTGGTACATACACGTTACTCAACATAAGGTTAGGGCGATGGTGGTACATATACGATACCTAACATAAGGTTAAGGCGATCATGGTACATATAAGTTTCTCTACATAAGGTAGGACGATGGTGGTACATAGACGTTACCCAAACATAAGGTTAGGGTGTCCCGTGTGTTGCCGGGGCCCATAAGGGAAGCAAAGAATAGCAACACTGCAGCCTACCACGCATGTCGTAAAAGGCGACTAAGGAGGCGTGATGGTTCCGTCGCCCTGCTACTGAGTGAGTGCGTGGCTCGACACTGTGAGCTGTGAGTTTCGTGTGAAATGCTTTTGAATCTGCCCGAGGTTTTTTGGAATGTGACTGCATGTTCGGAGCGATGGCAGATGGCTATGTCCCAGAGTTGACCGATGTTTGCCTTATGCAGAAATGCGTGACTGCTGCTTCTGGTTGACTGCCACTACCATCGACGATGAGCTGTATTTCGTGGACTGTGTGGGTGAACATCTAGGAAATATCCAGATGGGAAAATGACTGCAGATCCCATCAGAAATGAACTGGGTGTTTTGTGAGGGACTATTGTGTTGACATTCTGGCGGCGGCATTATTCACAGTGCATCTGTGCGGGCTGTAGTTTGTCGAGACTCCCGTCTTTTCCATTTTCACATTGGGCAATGGGGAGCATTTTGTATGATATTCACTGGCACAGGAACGGAGCATAATGGGGACAACCCGTAGCTGTGAAGTGGGAACTGCGACTAACTAACTAACTAAGGTTAGGGTGATGGTGGTACATATACGTTACCCAACAATAGGCTAGGGCGATGATGGTACATACACGTTACCCAACATAAGGTAGGAGCGATGATGGTACATATAAGTTACCCAACATAAGGTTAAGGCGATGGTAGTACATATACGATACCCAACATAAGGTTAGGATGATGGTGGTACATACACGTTACCCAACATAAGATTAGGGCGATGATGGTACATATAAGTTACCCAGCATAAGGTTAGGGCGATGGTGGTATATATATATATATATATATATATATATATATATATATATATATATATATATATATATATATATATATATATATATATATTCAAAATAGAGTAAGAGTAAAATGTACTTTTTTATACCCCTTCAGGACTTATGGATTTATGGTGCTAAATATTCTTAGGCATAAATGTAAATCAGAGACAGTGTTTTATAAATATTACACAACATGCAAATAAACTTGCACGATGTGTCACACACGTTAATATTAGACCAAGGAAATTCAGCGATGTCTGATATACCGTAACATAGCAATCTCCATAATTTGTAAGGATTGTAATGTTCGTCTGACATATAAGCTTATTATATTGCCATTACTTAGAAAACGTCACTCTAAATGGTTACACAC
>OY992877.1:107223408-107235908 GCA_963921405.1 Cepaea hortensis
CCATTCTGAGGAAGAATTACAACATCTACTATCTGTGACGTAATAGACAGTCTCCCCCTTTATTTTTGCTTAAATTACAGTGCAGATCATATTTTTCATTATAAATATATCTAGGAAAACGATCTTTTCCCTATTTTCCTATGTTTGTAGATATCTATAAATATGCCTGTATTATTGGCGAGAATTTAATATATTTAATCTCCTGTAAACCTAGTGAATATTCTAGTGTTTTTAAAATATATATTATACAGTATACTATAGAACTATTAGTTATGCATGCCTTCTGCCCCAGCGCAAGTTTGGCTGAATAACATATTCAGTTTTAGCCTGCGACCCGGGTGGCAACACGAGAATCTGCCTGGCCAGTTGTTGTCAGCCGGCAGATCGTCCATTTGGTTGACTAACTCGAAGCGGTAGGACACAGGCGCCGATACTAGCTGTAAAAAGACATATTGCAACAAAATAATCCAGGCTCTAGTTAGCCGATATTTGGGAATAGCAAATTGATACCTAAAAGTACTATTTACACGGCTAGTGGCACTGTTCCCCCGTGGAGAGGTTTAATCACCACATTTTGGAAGAAGTTCTGCACCTTCTTTGGTGGTACCATGAGCCAGCAACTTGCAGCAACGCATACTTACCGGTCGTGAGCACCATGTCTATTGCCGGAGAGTGAATCCGCAACCTAAACTGGAACATCACCCGAGTTGACAAGCCGGACCCAAATCTTGAGCTGAGTGGCCAACCTCCTCGGCTGACACCTTTAGCCTGCCAACTTAGTCTAGGATTTGATTGCCTACACACTAGGGCAACAGACTTCTACATGCCACACTTTTCATTAAATTAATAGTTATATGTGATACCAGAAACATACTTAGTCTGTTGCTGTTATACTCTAATTTAATATTAGGATACTGAGAGAGCGAGAAGGAATGCAAGTTGTAACTTTATATTTGTACTCTTCCTCCATGTTGTGAGAATGGATCAGTTAAAGGGGGCTCTTTAATTTTTGCAGGCATTCGTCACCAGATTCATTAAGCCTACTGTCTAGAATTATTCCTAGTACGGTTGTTCGCTTTACCTATCTGTGCCTGAACACTGTCTGAAGACCTGGTCATTCCTGGGACAGTTCCGAATCATACTTCCTAGTTCGAGCCAATTCGGCCTCTTCTTCGACAGTGATTAGTCTTTCGGAATCCTGAAAGTCTATTGGTTGCTATTTCTGATCCTTGTCTGTCAAAATAGTCAACATTACGCGACAATTGGTGGCCGCGTCCGGGATAGAATTATCATTTATTACTGATTCCAACCGAGTATCCAACCTCGTATTACAAGTTCAACTTTTAGTTTCTTCTCATTAGAGTATCCTGTTAGTAAAAGTGTGGCCTTACAATAGACTAGTATAGTAATAAATTATAATCAGTATATTAACCACTTATACAAGCACAGTAACATTGGTACCTATAAGTTAGGACTAACAGTTAAGATAAACCAGGTGTCAGACGGGTGAGTTTTGTGTTGTATCGTTGCATTGCGTTAACTTACATAAGTTCTGTAAAATATTGATTACAAATTTTCAGGACAAATATCTTGTTGGTAAGTAAGTATACTTCAGGTACTTCAACTAAGATCTATCAAGCGCTTACACATCATGTCTGTTGAAAATCAACCCACAACTCAGGAGCTTAAAGAGAAAGGGGCCTTGTTAGGATATGAAGGTGCAGAATTGAGGAAATATATTAGAGAGGCGGAAAAAGAATGGAGGCAAGAACAAAGGGAAGAAAGAATCCGGATGGCGGAAATAGAATCCGAGAAACAGATTAAACAGGCAGAACTGGAGAAGGACAAGGAATTGAAACTAGCAGAACAGGCGAGACAGCATGAGATAGAATTAAGAAGACTGGAATTGCAACACCCGGATGCTTCAAGATTCAGTAGTGCTAGTTCTCCAACCCACACTAGTGACATTTCTGCCGGACCACACACCTCCAATGGATCAATGAGTTTTCCACTGCTCCCCTTCGACCCAAAAGAAGATCAGATGGATAATTATCTTGACAAATTTGTTTTAATGTGTGAAGCCTACAATCTTCCCAGCGAAAAATACAATCTTAAGCTCTCCCAAGGGTTAAGAGGCGCAGCTTTCGACGTGTTTGCTAAACTTCCTCCAGGTCTCGAGAGGGATTTTCTTACTCTAAAATCCGCTTTGCTTAAAAGATTTGAATTGACATCAGGGGCTTACAGACTGAAGTTCCGTTCGGCCAAGCGATCACAGGGAGAATCGTTCGCTCAGTTTGCCTCGCGATTACACACTTATTTTTCTAAGTGGGTCGAACTGAGCGATTTCGATGCTACTTATGATGGTCTTGAGGAAATGGTTCTTACAGAACAGTTTAAAGATACACTCCAAAAACCACTTCAAACTTTTATTGCTGAAAATGGTGGGAATAGGCTTCAGGAAATTATCTCTTTAGCTGAAAGGTACTTAACTGCCCATGGTGAGGGGGGTACCACTAAAGCCACTCATACTAATGCTCAACAGAATCTTCCAGAACAAAATCAGAGTTATCAACAAAATAACTCCTTAGGTAATGACACTAGGGGGCACCCTGGCGGTCAACGCCAAAACCCGAGATTTCAGAAACCTATAGCTCAAAACACACCAGCACAGAATAGTGGATGGGGAAAGCCTTATTGTAAAAACTGTAAAACTAATGATCACCACACTAGTTCTTGCAGGAATAAACCCCCTACCCAGTATGTTGCGTGTATGACGACGGGGGCAAGTACCCGACAGAACTTAGATTCTGGAACTAACGGTAAACCACCCACAGTCGAGACTATTCTGGTAAATGGTAGCCCAGTGCAATGTCTCTATGACACGGGATTGACCTGTGAGGCAATCATAAGTAGACACTTAGTGAAACCATCCCAGTTGACTAAGCAAAGAGTTGCAGTAAAGGGTGCTACTAGGGGCTCCCAAACCATTTATGCTCAGATAGCTAAGGTGCATGTGACATCTAAGTATGTCACTGGAACGATTCCAGCTGCTGTGATTGAAGATCCCGTATATCCATTTATCCTCGGATGTAAACATGTATATTTAGGGGAACCCTCATCACCTATAATAAGGGCAATGCAGACCCATAATAAGGGAATCGTTTTGAGTGACCCTGACTTATCTATCAACCCACTATCGGGGGAAATTAGGGCTGCCCAAGCAGCATGTCCAACCTTACAATCTTGCTTTGGCAACCTGCCAAAATCTAGGAATCCACCCAGAGTTGGTGATTTCTATATACAAGACGAGTTGCTATTCCATAGGGCAAGAACTATGGGGAAATTCCATGAACAGCTGGTCATACCCAAAGAGTATCGTGCACCTATATTAGAAATGGGACATTCACTCTCGGACAGTGGGCATATGGGGATAAAAGCTACAATCCGAAGGCTTGCTTTCTCCTATTTCTGGCCGGGGATGACCAGGGATATTAAACAATATGTCAGGTCATGTAAGGAGTGTCACCAATTCCCACCCAAACATAGGGAAACTCAACTTACTTTAAGAGACAGAGTATTTGTATTATTACCAAAGAGGGATAATAGATTAGAACTTGGTTGGCAGGGTCCTTTTCCTATACTAGAGAAGGTGTCCCAGACTAAGTATAAAATTTATTTTAGGGGTAAACCCACAGTTTTTCATATCCACTTGCTAAAGAAGCAGGTTGGAGTAGAAGAGTCACCGGTGCATCTGATGGCATTCTCGGTGGTAACTGAGGACAAAGGTGGAGATGACTCGTTAGTGGAGTATCCCCTAAAACCTCAGGAGACCAGGAATGATGTCTTCCTCAACCCTGATGCGGAGACGTCTGAGTCAGAGAAGAGTAGACGAATTCCAGTGTCTCATGCACCAATGCGTACAGATAAGCCTGGTAAGACTAATATTGTCCAGGTCGATATGAATGTTAACACTAAGGACTCAGCTCCACAAAAGCATTATCCTGTTCGTACGCGAACCAAGAACCCTTATGCTTCTAGAAGAGATTATATTCCTAGAAAGAATAATTTAGGGGCGGATGGCTTTAGAAGACAGCATCCACAGTGTAGACCTCTCTGGAACCAACACCAGGGGAGAAGGGCTCTTAGAAGAAGTCTTAAGAATGAAGAAACATGGTTGAGTAGACAGGGTTCCACTTAAGAGGGTGAGACTAGTCCAGATGACCCAAAAATGTTAGAGTGAGTGCTAACAAAACTAAAGGGGAATCCTGCTGGGAGAAAAGTTTGTTTTCTCAAACTTTTCTTTCAACGGGGAGCATCTGTGACGTAATAGACAGTCTCCCCCTTTATTTTTGCTTAAATTACAGTGCAGATCATATTTTTCATTATAAATATATCTAGGAAAACGATCTTTTCCCTATTTTCCTATGTTTGTAGATATCTATAAATATGCCTGTATTATTGGCGAGAATTTAATATATTTAATCTCCTGTAAACCTAGTGAATATTCTAGTGTTTTTAAAATATATATTATACAGTATACTATAGAACTATTAGTTATGCATGCCTTCTGCCCCAGCGCAAGTTTGGCTGAATAACATATTCAGTTTTAGCCTGCGACCCGGGTGGCAACACGAGAATCTGCCTGGCCAGTTGTTGTCAGCCGGCAGATCGTCCATTTGGTTGACTAACTCGAAGCGGTAGGACACAGGCGCCGATACTAGCTGTAAAAAGACATATTGCAACAAAATAATCCAGGCTCTAGTTAGCCGATATTTGGGAATAGCAAATTGATACCTAAAAGTACTATTTACACGGCTAGTGGCACTGTTCCCCCGTGGAGAGGTTTAATCACCACATTTTGGAAGGTACGTTGATTTAATTAATTAGTACGAATTTACATGTATATATTTACCGGCATTTGTAGTGTAGATTCAGGGTGAACTACGCGATAACTAATGTTAGAGAACAGGGATCGTAAACTACAGCCAGAATAAATATATAATTAATGGAGACGCTGATTATACTAAGACAAATAGAGGAATGAAGAGAACGACGACACAAAATGGCAAAATCTAACAGGCGGGAACTGGACTATCGAAGAATGGTCAGACAATGAAGCTTGATGTTTAACTATGGATTAATATAATATATACTAGAATAATATATCGCCAGTGAAGAATATAATTATAGAATGAGAGGGGTAGTTCGGATGAATAAACGGTGACAGGAAATACTGATAGTTAATTGTGAAATAATAATTCTTTCACATAGTCTACTGGAGACCACGCTTGTCAGAGGTCATCTCATGACAGCATGGGACAGGCCTTTCATTCACATCAGTATCCTTGCTTCAACGCAGTCCTTCACTGCCTACCCTCTACACCTATGTTAATACTTCAACCCCCTGTAGAATTTAATTTGGGTGTTTCGGGAGTGAATCAGAATTATAATTTACAATACTGCTTCATGTGCTGAGATAGAATCTGAGTGATTCATAATATATGTTCGTAATTCGTCAAGTGAATGTAATTTGTGTGCTTCATTATCTATGGTGTTCCTTCGTCGATTGAATGTACTCTGTATGATTCATAATCTGTGGTGTACTTCGAATGAAGGGAATCTGTCATTCCTAATCTATGTTCATACCTCGTCATGTGAATGTAATCTGTGATTCATAATCTATGGTGATACATTGTCGAGTAAATATAATCTGTGTGGTTTATAATCAATGTTCGTGCTTCATAGTTAAATGTAATCTGTGGGATTCATACTCATTGTGTACACTTCATTGTGTTAAATGTAATGGGTGTGATTTGTAATATATGTGAATGCATCATAGTAAGAATGTTGTAGAGTGTGATCAGACTCAGAAATATACATTGATGTGTCCGTGTCTGTAGACTGGAATACATGGGCATCTGAGTCTGAGATTGATAATATGTGGCTAAGGAAAATAGTATTTGTCCACGTTAGCCATTTGTCATTGTGTTGTCATAGTGATGTGTCTGTGACAGAGGTGATAGTCTTGTGATGCTAGTCGTGTCTGAATATGAGACTGAGAGCGAGGTGTGCGATGAGAGTATCTTGGACGTAGGACAAGCATTCACCGGTTCTGTTTTTCTGATTAACTTCCAGAAGTTCTGCACCTTCTTTGGTGGTACCATGAGCCAGCAACTTGCAGCAACGCATACTTACCGGTCGTGAGCACCATGTCTATTGCCGGAGAGTGAATCCGCAACCTAAACTGGAACATCACCCGAGTTGACAAGCCGGACCCAAATCTTGAGCTGAGTGGCCAACCTCCTCGGCTGACACCTTTAGCCTGCCAACTTAGTCTAGGATTTGATTGCCTACACACTAGGGCAACAGACTTCTACATGCCACACTTTTCATTAAATTAATAGTTATATGTGATACCAGAAACATACTTAGTCTGTTGCTGTTATACTCTAATTTAATATTAGGATACTGAGAGAGCGAGAAGGAATGCAAGTTGTAACTTTATATTTGTACTCTTCCTCCATGTTGTGAGAATGGATCAGTTAAAGGGGGCTCTTTAATTTTTGCAGGCATTCGTCACCAGATTCATTAAGCCTACTGTCTAGAATTATTCCTAGTACGGTTGTTCGCTTTACCTATCTGTGCCTGAACACTGTCTGAAGACCTGGTCATTCCTGGGACAGTTCCGAATCATACTTCCTAGTTCGAGCCAATTCGGCCTCTTCTTCGACAGTGATTAGTCTTTCGGAATCCTGAAAGTCTATTGGTTGCTATTTCTGATCCTTGTCTGTCAAAATAGTCAACATTACGCGACAAAGAAGAAGAAGAAGAAGAAGAAGAAGAAGAAGAAGAAGAAGAAGAAGAAGAAGAAGGAAGAAGAAGAAGAAGAAGAAGAAGAAGAAGAAGAAGAAGAAGAAGAAGAAGAAGAAGAAGAAGAAGAAGAAGAAGAAGAAGAAGAAGAAGAAGAAGAAGAAGAAGAAGAAGAAGAAGAAGAAGAAGAAGAAGAAGAAGAAGAAGAAGAAGAAGAAGACAAGTGAAATATTTTGGCCACGTTAAAAGACATGATACTCTTATAAAACCATAATGGAAGGCAAGGTTAAGAACAAGCGAGCAAGAGGTAGACAACGATACTAGTGATAGGATAACATCAAGAGGTGGACAAACATCAGCCTGACAGAATGTACTGTCAAGGCAAGAGACAGACAGTGTTGGAGATCCATTGCAGCCAACCTTCATTGAGGAGACGGCACCTGATTGATTGACTGAACAGTTTTATGTGACCCATGACTGGAATCACTTGACAGAAATTGTTGCAGGGGTGTTAGACCTTCACAAGCACCAGGTCAATGTATAATTAGGTAAATTGACCATCTCTCATCCTTAACATGTTTCCTTCAGAAAACAATTGCCCGGTATTCCTTTCATGGAACTTTGTAAACTATAGGCCCGTACTGGGCTGGCGAAATCGGGTTATTATTGAACACTTATAGAGTGCAATGACATATTTGAACCCATTCAATTCAAAAGACATTTTATTGTAGAGGGATGTGTATATTATTTTAGCTATGTAAGCGGCACATCAATTGTTATCACTTTTAAAGAAGTGAATAATGATAGGCACTACTTGTATACCTGCGCTGTGTCACCAGTGTCAAATACGGTCTATGACCAACCAACGAGAGAGATTGCGATCCGGGCTTGTGAAACGAGGTGTCGCGGGAAGCAGTTGGTGATGTCAGAAGGGAGCGACTGAGAAACAGTGACATTAGAATAACCATAAAACAATATGAAATATGACTGACTGACGCCCTGCCGCCTTGACAGACGGCAGTTAGTTAAATGGATTAATGTTCCTCCATAGAGCAAAGCTAGGGCTGACTTTAGAGACCATGTGTTGCCCGTGCAATGTGTGTGCCCAGTTGGAACAAGACAAGCAGATGTTGCCGGAATGCTCTAACTATAAGAAATATGTAAATCGATCACATTATACAAAAGAAGTCAACCAACTGCCCCTGTTCGCAAACACTACTAAGATAGCTGATGCTAATGTGCATGCAAGATCTGCATATAGATGGAATGATAGTATCACAACTATTCTACAGCGAGTCAAAATTTACACGGTCAGGGAAATATATCAGACACAAGAACAGTAAACTCAGGTTTCACACAACGACAGGGTCCAATAGATAACCCGCCTTCATACCACCTGGGGACAGACAAGACATGACAACGATAATGAATCAGTTTCAAACCAGCATGTAGACATGTTTTGGCCCAAAGCTGATTTACTGGATACCAAAACGGCGTTTGAGTTTGGCACACACCATTTAACTTAAACGGCGCATACAAGCTCAGCAGGATACAAGATAATAAAAGCCTACGAAAAGAATTTTGCATCCACATTATAGTAAAATCATGTAGAACCTGCGTCATTCCCCTGGCAATATATGGGTTTAGGCCATGAGCCAGTTTGTAATCCCAAAAGAAGAAAATATTACTTTAGATCTGAAATTTAACAGAAAATCCATAGAACACCACAGTAAATTAAAAGACAAATAATAATAATAATAATAATAATAATAATAATAATAATAATAATAATAATAATGTCATTGGCACCTTGCCGTCTTGACAGACGATAGTTTGTGCTTTACAACGGCATAATAACTTTTACCTATGGCGGTAACGAATGTGACTGATAAGGCCAATTTGCGCTGTAAATGTCCGTTCACAGTGGGTGCATGTGAACACGTGGTCATTTCCACCATCATGCACCATCTTACGTCTCAAACGCTCAGTGTGTGACTTTTCTGCAATAATTTTCTCCTTTGCCTTTATTCTTCTTCTTCTTCTTCTGCGATCATCCGGAGTTTTTTTTTCGGATGTGATTGCGTTGTGCCTGTTTACAGCAGAGCTGCGTTCTTGCGCCGTTAGGCCGACACATCCGACTTCTGCGGGCATTTGTTGACCGGGTTAACCTTCCCGGGGGTTTCTTAGGACGTTTGACTCTCACTGTTGTGGTGTTATCCCCCAGCCCAGCTGGCCCATATAGAACAGCCAAAGATCCTGGTCAGCCCTCAAGGGAAGGCAGGGGCAGACCATGGGCATTCCCCGCCATCCAAGGAGGCTTCCATACTTGCAGAGCCGATACATAGCGCTCTGGTACTGGGCTCACCCAAGGAATCGTCACGTCCTGCACATGGCTGCTTAGCCTCACTTCCGTATATTGGGCCTTCCGTTCACCATAGGCTGTTCCTCCGGAAACCAGAAGTATGCAGTCTGCAGATGACATCCACACAGTGAGCTTTCGATTCGGACATTCCATGTAATGGATTTGCTATCCAAGCAATATTCCATTTCATGCCACTAGGACACTTTTCCACCTTTTATGAAGCCCACACAATGGGCTTTTGATTCGGACTTTCCACGTAATGGATTTGCTATCCAAGCAGTATTCCATTTCTTGCCACTAGGACACTTTTCCACCTTTTATGAAGCCCACACAGCGAGCTTTCGATTTGGACTTTCCACATAATGGATTTGCTATCCAAGCAATATTCCATTTCATGCCTCTGGGTCTTCATGCACCTTTAAATGTCAACCTGTATGTAGTTAAAGTAAGCTGCGATCAACTTGAGCTTGTTGATATCTCCATAGAGCTTGTCCTCAAATGAAGCAGGTGTGGGCCAAAATATCTTTCTCTGTTCTGCATACGTTGGGCAATCCTGCAGCAAATGTTTTGCTGTAATTTTTCCAGTTCTACAATTACATTCATCGGTATCTCCTATCTTTAGTTTATTGAACAAGTGCCTTTATTCAATTTATGATGTTTGCCCTCCATGCAACACGTTCAGCGGCGACTTGCTCCCAATGTGCATTATCAATGCCTGTATCAATCATGTCCCGCTTACACACATCTTTGTATCGGTGTAGAGGCAGACTCTGAGATCTCTTACCCATCTGCATTTGTTGACCGGGTTAACCTTCCCGGGGGTTTCTTAGGACGTTTGACTCTCACTGTTGTGGTGTTATCCCCCATCCCAGCTGGCCCATATAGAACAGCCAAAGATCCTGGTCAGCCCTCAAGTGGAAGGCAGGGGCAGACCATGGGCATTCCCCGCCATCCAAGGAGGCTTCCATACTTGCAAAATATCTTTCTCTGTTCTGCATACGTTGGGCAATCCTGCAGCAAATGTTTTGCTGTCATTTTTCCAGTTCTACAATTACATTCATCGGTATCTCCTATCTTTAGTTTATTGAACAAGTGCCTTTATTCAATTTATGATGTTTGCCCTCCATGCAACACGTTCAGCGGCGACTTGCTCCCAATGTGCATTATCAATGCCTGTATCAATCATGTCCCGCTTACACACATCTTTGTATCGGTGTAGAGGCAGACTCTGAGATCTCTTACCCATCTGTAATTCACCGAAAAAGATGTCCTTTGGTACTCTACCATCATCCATCCTCCTAACATGTCCTATCCATCTAAGACTACGAAGACTGAGCATGGAATAAACTGTCACAGAACCTGATCTTTCCAATACTTCAGTATTTGTGATTTTGTCTTGCCACTTATTACCAAGAATTCTTCGCAGACACCGCATATGAAAGCTGTTTAAACGTTTCTCTTGGTGTGAGTCAGTTGTCCAGGCTTCACTACCATAAAGAAAAGTACTAAGGACACAGGATTGATAGACAAGGACTTTTGTTTTTGCAGTAAGCTTCCTGCTCTCCCAGACTCTTTTTCTTAACCTATTCATTGTTGTTGTTGCCTTACCAATCCGGATGTTGATTTCCTGATCTAGGGATAATTTGCTATTTACCACTGATCCTAGATATGTAAAAAGGTCTACCATCTCTAGTTCGGAGTCGTCAATAAAGATTGATGTTACCCCATGTGCACCCTGTGACATAATCGTTGTCTTCTTTTTGCTAATTGTTAAACCAAATTCAGAACAAGCATTGGAGAATGCAGATAGTAGACATTGCAATTCTTCCTCAGAGTGGGTCGTAACTGCAGCATCATCTGCAAAAAGCAACTCTCTGATCAGCACCATCCTAATTTTGGTCTTCGCCTTCAATCTCTGAGCATTGCAAAAGGCCGCCATCTGAGCGTGAGTGAATGTATATACCACCATCCTGATCACGAAATGCATATTTCAGTAAAAGTGAAAAGTATATTCCAAAGAGGGTGGGAGCTAGTACACAACCTTGCTAAACGCCACTCTTGATTTCAAATTCTTCAGAAGTTGCACCATCAAACTTGATTATACCCTTTATGCCTGTGTGGAACGATTCCACAATGGACAGAAGAGTTGGTGGTCAGCCAATCTTCTTTAGTGCCTTGAACAGACCCTCACGACTGACCAAATCAAATGCCTTTGTGAGGTCGATGAAGGCAATAAACAGTGGTTGATTCTGTTCACGGCATTTTTCTTGCATTTGTCGCAATGAGAATATCATACCAATGGTAGACCGGTTCTGTCGAAAGCCACACTGTGATTCGGGGTAGACTTGATCTCCTAGGACTTGAATTCTGCTCAGAACAATTCTGGCAAATACTTTTCCAACAATACACAGAAGTGAGATACCCCTATAGTTGTTGCAGTCGCTCCGATCACCCTTGTTCTTGTACAGTGTTATGATGCTTGAATCTTTGAAATCCTGTGGGACTTGTCCTTCTCGCCAGCATAGCTCTATTAGCTGGTGGATCTGTAGAGTGAGTGTGTCTTGTCCACTAAAAAAAAGCTTTTTCTGAGTGACCCTTCCTCAACGAGGCGTGTCTCCTGCAGGCCAGCAATATCAATGTTAAGATTATTGAGTTCGGCAAGAATCACAGCCGTTTTTCTCCCATCGTCAATATTGGTCAAGTCAGTGGAAAATCCTGGACACATGGTTCCCACGTTCCAGGTTGCAAGCCGTAGCTTGAGGTTTCTATTTTTATTTTTGTTTGCAACTGGTGCATTGGTTTTACAGCTTGCGAATCAGATTTTGTCCTAGCCCCAAGCACCCATTGAAGCAGGCAGGCTGTAGCGGATCAGCACCCAACTGGCCGGGGGCTGCCCAGCTTTATGCGGGCGGTAGCTGATCAGTGACATCTGTAGGTGTCTCCCACCGTCAGAGGCAACGCGTGGCGCCCCATGTCTACGCCAATTCACAAGGACTTATAACCCGTAACAGTTGCCTCTAGCTTTGATTCCGAGACCAGTTAAGACCAGGGATGGAGTTATTGCCTCTCCATAGCACAAAGTCTGGGCTAAAATATGGAGATCATGTGTTGCCCATGCAGCATGATCCATAATAATATTAATAATAATAATAATAATAATAATAATAATAATAATAATAATAATAATAATAATAATAATGCATTCTATTAGAAGTGAGCCGGTCTCTCTGGCTGAGGGGTTACACCACTTTCTCCGTAATCCAGTCTCGCAGCGAGGCCAGAACTGGAAGCGGTTCGACCCGCGCTCGTGACTTGCGGGATAATGAGC
>OY992877.1:107873408-108018408 GCA_963921405.1 Cepaea hortensis
TACATTAGAAACGTCCTAGTACAAGCAGAATATACAAGCTGAAGAATGTTCTCTGTAATTTATATTTCTTAATCACAGTGAGGAAAATAGTTCCTAAGAGCTATATCGAGCCAACTCTAGTTATTGAGGTGAATAATGGACTAGTGAGGAATTGCGTGAAAGCTGCAGAGATGTGGTTTTACTGAAGAATTATGAGAACACAATGGTAAAAATTGTAATTAACATTTTTTGACAGAAGTAAACTCACACTGAAAAACAGTTAATCGAATCAGAAGAAGGCAGTCCACATTCTTCAGGTTTGTCATACTCAATCTGGAGTATGTTGTGACATTGGGAAAGCTGTAGGGGAGGAGAGGTAGGGGAAGACAGAGAGAGACGATACATGACACTTTGACACCATGCATGGAGAAACATCGTTATCATAATGGCGACACAGAAGGCCGTGGACAGACATAACCTACGTTACACGACATAGGCTGTAAGAAGGAGAGGATCTTTAGGATGACCCCGTTATGGCTTTCAGCGCCAGTCTTTATTGTCGTGTGTATGAAAGTGCTTCGCCTATTATTACAAAGATGGAGCAGCATATTTCGTTTAGCATTGTAGCAAGATCGTTCTACGAGAGGGCTTCAAATGAAAGCCTTAAAACTTTCAAAGAAATTACAATAACCGTGTCATTGTCTTGTAACCCGTCAATGCTGTGGTTAAGGTTGTCAAGAGTGATAAGCACGTGACATCCCTGTGCAGACAAACACGGTGACGTCATTAGGACAGGTTAAAGATGGCATCCCCACTTTTTACATGCAGCAACGAGGAGCAGCGTTCTGGTATTCGTTTTTGTTTTTTTTTAATCAATGAAGGGTGAAACCTATAGAAATTTGTCGGCGAATGAAGGTCCACTATGGTGATGCATGCCTGTCAGTCAACCACGTATATGAGTGGAGTAGTGAGTTTCAAAGCGGCGTGACTTCTGTAACAGACTACTCTCGACCAGGTTAGGCACACCAAGTAGTGACACCAGAGAATTTTTTTTTTCTACAAGACTCCAAGAACTTTATCGACACTGGAGGACTTGCATTGAACGCAGTGGTGACTATAGCGAAAATTGATGCATTTGTTCTTTACTCTTTCAGAATATAATCAGGCTAGCCAAAACAAAACAACAACAAAAATTGGTTTTCAGTTTAATCCCCCTTCTATATAGTTTGTAGATTATTGGAAAGTGGTTGCGCTTTTTACCTCTGGTGGAAAATGTAGGTGGTCGGTCGATCTACGTTGTCTTTCTTGTAGAGTAATCAGTGGATTTCCGTACTGTCTGGATTAACAGAGAACGACACCTGTTCACCTCGTATTGATCATGCTCATTGTCACGGAGCTATTTGTGCTGATAGGTGGAGAGGTGAAAGTTCATTCTATTTTAGTCTAGTCCTTGAAAACAGAGAGTTAATGCCATTGTACAGTTGTCAACTACTGTAATTCTACATATTTATAACGTGTATATCACTCTCACCTGTCTCCTTGGCTAAGAACTTGCGGACGCGATTCGTGAGGCCGCTTACCTCCGTTCGAAACACAGCTGTGACCGATTTGGCAGCTGGGTTTTAACGTGTTGGTATGGGAGCCGGTCGTTCAGAAATCAATGGCACACTACTTACTGAACGTAACCTTGCCAAGACATCAACAACAGCGGTGAAATTATGGTGTTGACATCGATGTCCTGTAAATAGGATTGATTGATTGATTGATTGATTGATTGATTTAGGAACCGACATCACAGCATTCGGGTCATTCCCATAAGCGCTCCGTCCCCATCCTCAGCAGCCAGCGAAGAGTTCCAACACTAATAGTTCCAGTAGCAATCTGATTATATGTCCGTCTCGCCTTTCCTCTGAGCCTCGAGCGTCGGCCAGATCTCCGCGACACTCCTCGCTGCCTCATTCTTACCAGACTATGGTGACCCATTTGCTCCTCCGAGGTGTACACGTGTTCCCACAAGGCCGCAACCACGTCTGCCTTGTCATGCATCAATACTCCACCAAGTTTTGCCGAGCCAGCCAATCTGTCCGCCTGCTCATTCCCCAGCACACCGGCATGCCCCGGAGAAAAGATTCAGGTGATGCTTGCTACCCGTGACCTCCGAAGCGAAGCAAGCCACTCTGCACGAAGCCTGCCTGTCTTCACCCTCCTCAGCATGCTTTCTGAGTCAGTTACAATCCCAATGTGTGTATGTATCGTGTTCTCCATCCAGCGGAAAGCTGCACTGACCGCCTCCACCTCCATTCTTAAGCTAGATGTTGTGGCATCATACGCCAGGCTCTACTCCACCAAACGTCGACCATTAGCTTTTTCTAAGAATCCCCCGGCACTTCTCCTACCTCTCAACACCGAACCATCAGTGTAGATAATCACATCACCCGAGCGAGCATTATCTTGAATTAGTTGCTGGATTTCCACTTCCGTGGTCTCTGCTGGCCATTCCCTGCACTCCCGGCTTAATGTGATTATAACTCTGCACAAGTCTGACTGCGCCGCTGGCACTCTGGCCCACTCCTCTCCTCACCTAAAGTTCTCCAAGCGGCACACCTGTCTGATCGTGTCCTCCGCCTGAGCCATCCATGATTTCCCTCTTATCGGTCTCTGACCCTTAACTTCGTCCAGCGATTCATGCAACCGGTGATCTGTGTCTGCAGCTACTCTGAGGTATGCCTTCGCCTGCATCACCTTGTGCCTACCAGCAACAGTCGGCAGACCAAGGATGTAACGCATACACACTACTGGAGTGTCTCTGGTGCATCCCAGAATTACCTGCATAGCTTCGTTCTGTTTGCGCTCTAATTTCACCAGCTGACTCTTTGAGACAGTGAGCAGTCCTAGTCCATAATCAATCACTGAGAGGACCAAGTGCTGGTATAGTGTGAAGAGAATTCTCTGCTCTGTGTCCATTGCAGCCATAGTTTTAAGTGCATTGAGTCCCTTTTGAGATCTTGTCACAACCGTCTCCACATGGTCCTTGAAGGACAGACTCCTGTCAAATATGATTCCCAGATACTTCAGTTTGTTCTCTCTGTTGACGCTTCTACCATCTATCGTGAGGCTTGGGGCATCATCTCTCACAATCCTGTTGTCCAGAGAGCACCACAAAACAGCCGCCTTTTCCGGGTGGATGACAGCACTCATTTCAGTGCACCAATCAATCACTTTGTCTACTGTCACCTGCAGCTCCTGGGCTGTTTGCTCCCTATCTCTCCCCTGTCTATATGCAAGAACATCATCTGCAAATGTTAGTATTCTTCCAACCCCTGGTGCTTCTAGGTTTGCAATCTTGCTCGTATACACGTTAAAGAGCACCGGTGAGATTGCAGATCCCTGTGGCAGTCCCGGGGTTACAATACGTGACTCTGCGGTCCATGCACCCAGACGGAGAGCAACCCGACGAGAATGTAAATAAGATATATATACATATATATCACTCTCAGTCTGGCTTTCTACTTATAAAGCTTGTTGTGACACTCTCGCTCCAAGATCTAACACAATAAGACGAGTCATGCAATAAATAACAAAACCACCGTACGGTTTCATAGTCTATAATACTCCCCTACAGCACAACATGAAAGCTGAAGTCATTATTTAACCTGGCCATGAGGAGTGCTTGGGGAATAAACAGGCTAATAGGCTGGCAGGAAAGGCATCTTTTGGTGGTAGATTACCTATGGACAACGGAGATGTGGTCGAGCTCTTTTGGATCCAGGTGGAGAAGGCAGGGGAACAGATTGAGAACCCGCATGTGGAAAAAATGATATTGCGGGGGATCGGCGGGGGCTCGGGAAGAATCTCAAAATTGAGAGGGAAGACGAGGAGAACTTTCAATCAGATAGTGGTGGTAACGGCTAGTAGTATGACTTTTCGCTGGCTGTTGAACGAGGGGACGAAGAGCGTATGGGAATGTCCTGAGTGCAGTGATGTCGGTTCTTAGATCAACTCAAAGCGACAACTTGGAAGCTAACATGTTCAGTTTATGTATATCGTGTCTTTTTCCTGAAGGCCATGAATATTTGCACGTACGAGTCTCTGGAATATATCTGAGTGTCCCTCTATGCACATCGTGTCTTTTTCCTGAAGGCCAGGAATATTTGCACGTAGGAGTCTCTGGGAACATATCCGACTGTCCCTATTTGCATCCATTCAGACGCCACTCCCGATTAATGTGAGGTTTCCTATTATTGTTAACTTCATTTATACACAGACACCCCGGAAAAAATTCTTCCAGCAGGCTTTAATGTCTAAACTATTGGCCTACAGCAAGACAATCAACATCGCTGATTTCCCCGTGCCCCGGTAGGAAACTAGACAGCCTTGCTTTTATATGGTTCTGAAAGCTGTTTCCCAATGACCTACAAAAGTTGTGTTCATTCGCCAGCATCCGATAACATTGATCCTGTTATTTGGAATTATGGTCAGTATAATACAGATCTTTTTTCCCTATACAGTGAAAATATTTTCAGAAATGTAGAAGACATAAATGGAATCAGCATTGGAGGACAAAACATAAATAACATTAGATATGCAGATGATACAGTATTGATTGCAGACAATGCACAGGATCTGCAACAATTAATAGACGCGGTTGTTGTCCACAGTGAGCAGCTGGGGTTGGAATTAAATTGTAAGAAGACACAGGTTATGGTCGTCACTAGGAAGAACGAAGTACCACAGTGTAATATACAAGTAAATGGGAATATTCTTCAACAAGTGAATCGGTACAATTATCTTGGAGCAGTCATAACATCTGATAGGAGATGCCTTGAAGAGATTAGAAAAAGAATCGCCATGGCGAAAGTAGCTCTTAGCAAGATGAAAAACATTCTGACCAATAAAAAGATGTCAACTAAAACGAGAAAAAGAGTGTTGAAGGGATACATAGAACCTGTTCTTTTGTATGGATGTGAAACTTGAACAATGTGCAGTCAAGCTAAAAAAACATCTGATGGCTGAATAAATGTGGTTAGTAGTTTACAATGTGGTATTTGGGTATTAAATGGGGATTCAAACCCCCGATAAATCCTTCTATACGGGGTTATCCCGCCATCTTGTTTCGTCACAAAAGCGGACCTCCATTGACCTCAATATTTTGAACTTGACGGGTATTTTCTTGGGTCTCGTTGTCACTTCCGGTTGTCGTCACTGACTACTTTCGGTCCGGGGGCGGGCGGGTGTGACCAGGTACCTCCGCCGGCCGCCTCGGCTTCCCCCAATAGCTTCCGAGTCCATTCAAAGACAGCGAGGTAAGCCCCTAACATGTAGAATACTTATATAGATAAGTAGACCAACTAGTCGCCGGGCAACTGGGTTAGAGTCCCAGTGTGCGTGTGTGTGTGTGTGCGTGCGTGTGTGGTGCGCTCGAGCCCCAGTCATGTAGATATCGAACCCCTTCAATGAGGAGATCGAAATCGAATATGACAGAAAATTGATTTATTCCATCTCTCGAGTTACCCCGAGTAGGTTAAGTAATGACCGCATGAATAAACTTTCCACCATCATAGTTAATTCGGCATGTTTCCATATTACTCATGTATTAACATTAAGCGCTTGGTGAAAATCTGGTTTAAAAATAGACTAGCCGGACCTACATTATTATTAAAAAATTAACCCTAAAAACATAATTAAACGGATAAATTTCTTGTATGTATAGCGGCGAATAGTTATGGCAATAAAAAACTACGCTTCTCATTTAAAATAAGCCATAACGTACGAAGATAATCATAAAAATATGTAATATTATTAAACCCCACAGTTATACCCCCTTAATTATAAAAAGTAACCAGTGGACACTAGTCATGGCTCTTGACTCATCCAGAAGTAATAAACTCCCCTGGCCGCTAGATTTTACCTGCGCACACAGGTAAAAGATCACGTGCTGACCCCCACCACGACCAGCGAGAAAAATACAATGGCCAGCGATCAGCGCTTGATAAGGTGTGAAGATAAAACACGCCTACTGAGGCGGTCTGGGTGACCGTTAACTAGTATTATTATGCATACAGCGCTCAATCGGGCAAGCGAGGGAAAGTTTCCGTTTAAGTTTGGTAAAGTTAAGGCAGCCGTTTAAAATAAAATTCAGCACAAATATGTATTTCTATTTGCTGTAAATATGGGGCTTCTGATTGAATTAAAGCAAAAAGCCTATAAATGTACTTCGACCAAAGATACGCTGTGAAATCGTCTATACCACCAAGTAGACTATGAGCAAAACATATAAGCGAAAACAGCATCGTATGCCAGGTCGACTTGCGTAGGGCGATCATGTCTATTTTTAACGGATTTCACTCGATGTATGCAGTGCAAAGGAATAGGCAACAAGCGGTCTACCCGCTCCTTCCTGGGAATAAATTGAGAGCGTTCTATGTGAAGAGGGTTTATCACCAGCTACGTGTCTATCTATTACAGTACGTTGCAGTCAGCACCAACATTGCTTGGTTGCGCGTGTGCCATCATGATGTGCCGTATGTGTGTATGTGTGCGCGCATGTAGGCGTATGTGCGTGCGTGGGTTTACTGCCGAGTGTATGTGTGTGTGTGTGTGTGTGTGCGTGCGCGCTAGCAATTACAGGACATCGCAGTCAACCCCAGTATTCTATGGAGTGTCAGGTTTCCTGGGGCAAATTTGCAATTGCCATTTTGAACGACCGACAGCCATGTCGTGTGCCCGCGCGTGTGTGTGTATGTACATGCGGGTGCGTGTGTGTGTGTGCGCGCTAGCAATTACATGGCATCGCAGTCAACCTCAGTATTCTATGGAGTGTCAGGCTTCCTGGGGCAAGTTTGCAATTGTCATTTTGAACGAACGACAGTCATGTCGTGTGCGCGCGCGCGTGTGTGTGTATGTACATGCGTGTGTGCAAGCGCGCGAGCGTGTGCGCTATCTATTACACCACGTTGCAGTCAGCCCCACCATTGTTTAGGCAAGTTTGCAATTGTCATTTTTAACGAACGACAGCCGTGTTATGTGCGTGCGCTATCAATTACAGGACATCGCAGTCAACCTCAGTATTCTATGGAGTGTCAGGCTTCCTGGGGCAAGTTTGCAATAGTCATTTTGTACGAACGACAACCGTGGCATGTGCGCACGCGCGTGTGTGTGTGTCTTCGCATCCGTGCGTGAGAGTTTGCGTGCGTGCGTGCGCATGTGCGCGCTCGTAGGAAACTTCAATATTGGGGGAGTGGCTGTGGAGTGGATATAATACGGGTAGATAGGTGCTTCTGATCATTTCTAAGGGTGGTCGAGTGGCTGGATAGGTAGATAAATACGTCCATTCATTGATAAGAACCGGAGGTTAAGTCTCATATTAAAAGTCTGGGACATGAACACATAGTTGGCTGAGGTGAGGATGACCTCATGGGTGAATCAACACGTGACTATACCATTAACTTTATTGTCTGTCATCAGGATTACCATCATCATCATCATCACCCACCACCACCAACAAAATGATCATCATCATCATCATCATCATCATCATCTCAGCACCATCATCATCATCATCATCTGAGGGTGACCGACTGGGTGACTCATCACGGGGTTATGTCGGCGGAGTGAACGAACGTCAACGTGTTCAGACATGTCTTTGGGGAAAACGGGAGGATGACTCAGAGCGTGCTGACAGCATAACGATACAACCGAGACACTTGGGTGGTGGTCACAGTCGATTAAATATGGCACTGCTTCCGGTGATATGTCTAAGGTATACAATCGAAACACATGACTAAAACCGGTAAAGATGGCGTCGTACTCGATCACATGTGTAAGTGTACAACCACGTGACTAAAACCGATCAAACTACTAGTATAATAAAGAGATATATGGTGCTAATCGCATATAACTGTAGTATGTGCTAGCCTGGCTGTGACACCAATCAACACATGCACATGGCTGATTCATTAACCTGAATGTTTGTATACATGTGGCCTATTCTGAGATGCAGAATAATGACTTGTCCTGATCTGTCCATAACACGGTAGTCACCTTGAGCAAGTACTCTGGCTTTCTGGCTGACTTCGTCATTCATTTCTTTTGGGGGTATGTAACGAGTAGATCAGACTTATCTTATTGCACTCCTTCCGTAACCAATCGAGCAGCGCTGGCGTGTCTGGGTACTCGACAGTAGGATGACAACCCTTGTATGATGACCTTATGCCCACTGCTAAGTTCAGAAAGTAGTGTCCTTAGTACCGACAATGTCCCACAACGAGTGCCTCGAGCACTGATTTTTGCACTTGCCAATAGCAACTAATGATACAACCGAGACACGAGTGTAATGACCCAGTAGGTCAAAAACAGCGGTAATGGAAGAAACCAACGTGGAAACTAACCTACAAAATACCCCAGAAGGGTAAAGAAATTCATTCTAGTGCATGTGTGGTCGGCGAGTGCTGCGACTAGAGATTGTCTTCTTCTGTCAACTGATCGTTATATACACAGTAATTGGCGTATCACTACTTAATCTGTCTCGTGGCAACGTCGACGCGGTCGAGGGCAAGTTTTGGATCGCTCTTCTAAGCAGCTGTCTGGGTTTTAAGCTACCAAACCCTAAAATATGAGCTTCTACTTGACATTACCGAGTAATGCTTCGCCAAACATGTTTCCCAAGAACACACGAGGTCACTATTTCGTCAAGTTACCGCAGACTATTGAGGTGAGTCAAGATTTCGAAGTGGGTCTGGCCGAAATTCAATTCCCCAACTACTACAGCAATGTGCTAGAGAATGAAATATGGCTAAGATACATCCCATCAAACGGTATGGACAGATCACGACGACAAGTCATTATTCTGCATCTCAGAATAGGCCACATGTATACAAACATTCAGGTTAATGAGTCAGCCATGTGCATGTGTTGATTGGTGTCACAGCCAGCCGAGCACATACTCCAGTTATATGCGATTAGCACCATATATCTCTTTATTATACTAGTATTTTGATCGGTTTTAGTCACGTGGTTGTACACTTACACATGTGATCGAGTGCGACGCCATCTTTACCGGTTTTAGTCATGTGTTTCGATTGTATACCTTAGACATATGACCGGAAGCAGTGCCATATTTAATCGACTGTGATCATCACCCAAGTGTCTCGGTTGTATCGTTATGCTGTCAGCGCACGCTCTGAGTCATCCTCCCGTTTTCCGCAAAGACATGTCTGAGCACGTTGACGTACGTTCACACCGCCGACATAACCCCGTGATGAGTCACCCAGTCGGTCACCCTCAGATGATGATGATGATGATGATGATGATGATGATGATGATGATGATGATGATGATGATGATGATGATGATGATGATGATGATGATGATGATGATGATGATGATGATGATGATGATGATGATGATGATGATGATGATGATGATGATGATGATGATGATGATGATTTTGTTGGTGGTGGTGGGGGATGATGATGATGGTAATCCTGATGACAGACAATACAGTTAATGGTATAGTCATGTGTTAACTCACCCATGAGGTCACCCTCACCTCAGCCAACTATGTGTTCATGCCCCAGACTTTTAATATGAGACAGCCTCTGGTTCTTATCAGTGAATGGACGTATTTATCTACCCATCCAGCCACTCGACCACCCTTAAAAATGATCAGAAGCACCTATCTACCCGTCTTACATCCACTCCACAGCCACTCCCCCAATATTGAAGTTTCCTACGAGCGCGCACATTCGCGCGCATGCAAGCAGAAAACTCAAGCAAGCATTTCACCCACACCGCCTCTTGATCCACCCACCTTTTTACTAACAGCAAACCTCTCCTACATCCACTCCACAGCCACTCCCCCCGCCCAATATTGAAGTTTCCCACGAGCGCGCACATGCGCGCGCATGCACGCAAACACGCATGGACGGGTGCGCAGACACACACACACGCGCGCGCGCGCACATGCCACGGTTTTCGTTCGTACAAAATTACTATTGCAAACTTGCCCCAGGAAGCCTGACACTCCATAGAATACTGAGGTTGACTGCGATGTCCTGTAATTGATAGCGCACGCACATTACACGGCTGTCGTTCGTTCAAAATGACAATTGCAAACTTGCCCAAACAATGGTGGGGCTGACTGCAACGTGGTGTAATAGATAGCGCTCGCGCGCATGCACACACGCATGTACATACATACACGCGCGCGCGCACACGACATGACTATCGTTCGTTCACAATGACAATTGCAAACTTGCCCCAGGAAGCCTGACACTCTATAAAATACTGAGGTTGACTGCGATGCCATGTAATTGCTAGCGCGCACACACACACACGCACCCGCATGTACACACACACACACACACACACACACACACACACACACGGGCACACGACATGGCTGTCGGTCGTTCAAAATGACAATTGCAAATTTGCCCCAGGAAGCCTGACACTCCAGAGAGGTTGACTGCGATGTCATGTAATTGCTAGCGCGCACTCACACACACACATACACTCGGCAGTACACCCACGCACGCACACACGCCTACATGCACGCACACATACACACACACGCGGCACATCATGATGGCACATGCGCAACCAAGCAATGTCGGGGCTGACTGCACCATACTGTAATAGATAGACACCTAGCTGGTGATGCTGTTTTCGCTTATATGTTTTGCTCATAGTCTACTTGGTGGTATAGGCGAATTCACAGCGTATCTTTGGTCGAAGTAGATTTATAGGCTTTTTGCTTTAATTCAATCAGAATTTTAATTCAATAATATTACATATTTTTATGATTATCTTGGTACGTTATGGCTTATTTTAAATGAGAAGCGTAGTTTTTTATTGCCATAACTATTCGCCGCTATACATACAAGAAATTTATCCGTTTAATTATGTTTTTAGGGTTAATTTTTTAATAATAATGTATGTCCGCCTAGTCTATTTTTAAACCAGATTTTCACCAAGCGCTTAATGTTAATACATGGGTAATATGGAAACATGCCGAATTAACTATGATGGTGGAACGTTTATTCATGCGGTCATTACTTAACCTACTCGGGGTAACTCGAGAGATGGAATAAATCAATTTTCTGTCATATTCGATTTCGATCTCCTCATTGAAGGGGTTCGATATCTACATGACTGGGGCTCGAGCGCACCACACACGCACGCACACACACACGCACACTGGGTCTCGAACCCAGTTGCCCGGCGACTAGTTGGTCTACTTATCTATATAAGTATTCCACATGCCCGGGGCTTACCTCGCTGTCTTTGAATGGACTCGGAAGCTATTGGGGGAAGCCGAGGCGGCCGGCGGAGGTACCTGGTCACACCCGCCCGCCCCCGGACCGGAAGTAGTCAGCACGGCAACCGGAAGTGACAACGAAACCCAAGAACATGCCCGCCAAGTTCAAAATATTGAGGTCAATGGAGGTCCGCTTTTGTGACGAAACAAGATGGTGGGATAACCCCGTATAGAAGGATTTATCGGGGGTTTGAAACCCCATTTAATACCCAAATACCACATTGTAAACTACTGTGGTTTCTGAGGAAAATGCAAAGAATACCATGGACAGATAGAAAAACCAATGCCCAAGTACTAAAGGAGACAAATGCTTGCTTGCTTGCTTGCTTGTGTTCGTTGGCTTGAGCTCCAACGCGAAGTCCTGTATGTCGGATGAAGGCATCCTGTTGTCCAACATCAGTGTGATGTCATACAGGACCTGAGGTTTGCGTGAGTATCCGTTGTCCCATGTCTGGCTTATTGGTGTGCAGACTGGTGGTTCCTCGCCGTAAAGGCAGACACTCTCCGACTTCGGAGGAATCGGTGATCCTATTGACTTTAGCCAGGACCCCGAAGGGACCTGTTGCCCAGGACGCTCGACGAGGACGCGTCAATAGGTCCTGGTCAGTATATAACCCGGCCCTGGTGCCTTGGAAACACCTCTGCGTCCCAGGAGACAAATGAAAATCGTAGATTGATTAGAGAAATTAGACGTAGACAGTCAACATTTTTTGGACATCTTTATGAGAAGAAATGGACTGGAGAACTTAGTGACAACTGGCAAGATCGAAGGGAACAGACCAAGAGGAAGACCGAGAGGAAAATATCTGGATGGTTTGGCCACATGGCATGGACGAGACAGGAACACTGAGCTGATCCACGACTCTGGTGATCGAGTGAAATGGCGAGTCATGACCACCCACGTTTTCCGGCATGGCACATGATTGATTGATTGATAATACGGGCGTGCTGTCACTGTGCCGCGGATCATTATATTCATAATCATCATTCTTATCATCAGTATTATGATAATTGATATTATTATTATTATTTGGTATTAGTAGTAGTAGTAGTAGTAGTAGTAGCAGCAGCAGCAGCAGCAGCAGCAGCAGCAGCAGCAGCAGCAGCAGCAGTAGTAGTAGTAGCAGCAGCAGCAGCAGTAGTAGTAGTAGTAGCAGCAGCAGCAGCAGTAGTAGTAGTAGTAGTAGTAGTAGTAGTAGTAGTAGTAGTAGTAGTAGTAGTAGTAGTAGTAGTAGTAGTAGTTGTTGTTGCTGTTGTTGTAGTAGTAGTAGTAGTAGTAGTAGTAGTAGTAGTAGTAGTAGTAGTAGTAGTAGTAGTAGTTGTTGTTGTTGTTGTTGTTGTTGTTGTTGTTGTTGTTGTTGTTGTTGTATTAGTAGTAGTGGCAGTAGTAGTAGTAGCATGCTGGCTCCGTGGCCAAGGTGTTACGGACGCAGTTCATGATCCCTCATACCCGCGTTCGAAACACAGCTGCGGGCGATTTGGTAACAGGCCGTCTTGCTTTGTTTTGTTTTTTTACGAAATGGTATAGGTCCTGGTCGTTCACAAAGCAATGGCAAACTACTGATGGTAAACTTGCCAAGAGATCACAACAGCAAAAATGCTGGTGTTGACTGCGATGTCCTGTACAAGGATATGCAACTAACTTTAACTTTAGTAGTAGTAGTAGTAGTAGTAGTAGTAGTAGTAGTAGTAGTAGTAGTAGTAGTAGTAGTAGTAAGTAGTAGTAGTAGTAGTAGTAGTAGTAGTAGTAGTAGTAGTAGTAGTAGTAGTAGTAGTAGTAGTAGTAGTAGTAGTAGTAGTAGTAGTAGTAGATTAGTGTTCGTAGTGTTATACTCTACAGTAAGTCAATCGTAGTTAGCACTACTTAACAGTGGTTAGTAGTAGTAAGAAATAAGCTCTGCTGTATCTTAGGTAGAAATACTCTGCTGTCATGTTTCTATAGTATCTTAAACACACACACACACACACACACACACACACACACACTATATATATATATATATATATATATATATATATATATATATATATATATATATATCCAATCCAATCCAATTTTTGGTACGAATACCCCCTTTCAGCCTTCGAGTTTTCGACTTGGCTTTAATTGGGGTATTTATGTACAACTTGTAGTTTGTCTTTCGTACATTGGGCTGCTTGTTGTCAGCTTCCCGGCTTCTGGTGGGTTGATTGTGTTCATTCCTTTCTTGTTAGGTTTTTTATGTCTGGACAGAGTCGCGCACTTGTTGAGGCTTGGAGTTGTTGTGTGCCCACCCCGTCATATGGTGCTGTTTCCTTCAGGGAGCTTTACAAGTTGTCGTCTCTTCTGGGGTTCCTCCTATTCCCCCGTCTTGGCTTGTCTTCGAATCTCTTCGGTATTCGCCAGTTCGATCTTGTTGGAAAAGGGGGGAGGGGTAATATCATTCCATGGTCTCCCCACAACCCCTGTCTTGATCTGGGTAGCCTTCTTCATCTGTTGCTTCTTCTTATGTCTGGGGCTTGGCATCTTTTGGTTCAGGTGTTTCGATCTGTTGTCTGCGTCTTCTGATATGGTCTGCTACGAGGACGATTTGTCCATTGCGGATATATTTCCTCATCCCCGGCCACATTTCTTCGCCGCTATCGCTGTGGAATTTTACTTCATCGTCTCTTTCTCCTTTTTTTTTTCTGTCTGAGGCTTTTCATCTTCTACTTGTGGTGTTTCGGTCTTGGACTTGAGTATTTCTAGTTGTAGTCTTTCTTCTTTGATCTGTTTTAGCGTTTCTTCTGTCTTTTCTCTTTCTTCTTGAATTTTCGATAGAGTTTCGTCAGTCTCAGCCTTTATAGCAGCCATTCGAGCGACATCCTGCGCAATCTTCTGCTGGACTTGTTTCAATTCGTCCAGGATGCGCTGAACGGCCGTTATCTGTGTTTCTTGTGTCTTGTCCGTTTCTTCCTCCATGCTTTTGAACTGTGATCTCAAATCCTTCATTTGGTCCTCCAGTTACGCTTTATCACTTTTTGTGAGTCGGCTGGTCTCCTCGTACTGCCTCCTAGCCTCTTTATAGGGTAGGTTAGTCTTGACAATGTGGATGCGGTCCAGAGCAGTATCTGCATACCTCAACCTCACTCTTGCAGGTGGCACGGGTGGTTGCCAAAATTTATGGCACTTGGATCACCGCAGCACTCTCGGTATGTAGTGCTCCGGGACTTGGTCTCTCTTGTCCCATCTGATTAATGAGGGATCACTCGGTCCTCCGATGTTACGATGACGACTGTGGAGGGGATGTTATTCTTGCCGATGATCCTCTCAGCACTGGTGATCTTGAGTTTCTTGTTCTCCCTCGTCAGCAATTCCCAGATCTGGTCGTTTGTGAGATGGATCTTGACTCGTTTAATGACCCACCGTTTACTTGTGTGATGCCGGCAATCTGTCCTTGTGCGTTCTTCTGCATAAGTGCTGTGGTCTTTGGGTTTTTGTTGATGGAGACCACTACTCCATCATGTGTCTTGAGCAGCTGGTAGATGATGTTTCTTCCCAGCTCGTTTTCAAACAGACTGATTGCCTTGTCTGTTGGTAGCGCCGACAGTTTGGCTTCTCCCACGCTTGTCTGTTTTAGCAGTAATTTGCCGGTGAAGTTGTTGTGGTTTCCACCGATGTGGAGGTCTTTGATAAACTGCGCTGCTTCGTCTTGGTGCTGTTGAAAACATCACGGCTGCTGCTGGCTTCAGTTACAGTTGTAGTCTCTGACGTCGGTAGAGCTACGGTAGCGGCTTCGTCTGGTGTAGAAATGGTAGCTTCCTTTAATGTTTCTTCAGGTTCTGGCGTTGTGCTGCGGCTAGCAGACACGTTGTCTTCTTGCATCATCTTGATAGTCTTGGCGGCTTCCACGCTGCTCATTTTGAACGTCGGGTGTCTAGTGGATTGTTTCTTGCCACGTGCCATTTTCTAGCACGTGTCAGGCTTCCGATAAAGCGACTTGCTCTCGATAGCGCGTCGAGTCGACTGTGATGTGAGACGTGTACAGTGGATCCTTGTCTTTATTAGCCTTATAGTAAGCCATTCTTCTATAGGATATATGCCAAGCCATTAAAGCGGTGTAGTACATTCACTTATTAATGCAAAAGTCCTGAGGTGAACATAATCTGTTGTCTGGTTCTCTATGGTTCACACATCTTGAATCTGGCAAATCATAACACACACACACGCACACATATATGAGCATTGGCCTTATGGTGCTAGCCCAATCTTTTATTGACCAATCAGTACTCGGTCATTATCACGACGTCCACCTTTATTTACTTCCTAAGACATGTGCGGATACGACTTGTAGACTGCTTCGACCAGAAAGAGCCCAAGTCATTTTTTAGTAGCTTGCAATTATTTTTCGAACTCTGCCAAACTGGCTGGCGAGCGTCTAGCAACAACGCGACAGCCACAGCTGGTCCTATAGTGAGATTGCTGCTTATGTATCTTCAGAGTAAACGTAACAAAAGCCTTTCAGCCGAGTAGTTAGTTGTACAACCAGCCTAGCTGAAGCAATTAATATCATGGTGTTTTTTTTTTTTTTTTGCCTTTATCCTTTTTATCCTTTATAGGACATCGCTGTCAACATCAGCATCTTTCAGCTGATTGTTGATTTCTTGGCAAGATTACGCTCAGTAGTTTGCCATTGCTTTCTGAGCGGCCGGCTCACATACCCCGTAAGTTACCGACCCGATTCGAACCACTGCTGATTCTCACCGTCGTCACGTTACTTACGAGAGTATACGGGATTACTGAGAAAAGTCGCTAACCTATAGGCCAGGAAGCCGGCAATATCATGGTACGGTATGAGAAATACTTGCACGGGCATTGATCGGACTCAAAGGGTGTCTAGTCAGTTTTGCAGTGCAAGTCTTCCTTTAGCGAGACGCTGTCGTGAATTGGAGGAAACTTGGTTCGAATATCTATGTGGTCACTATCGTTTTTACTGATTATTGAATATATTGTGTATTCTAATCTCTGCTTCTGTCTCCTGCTTCTACGAGTGCCTATCAATGTGAGTTTATTTCTCATGCTAATTCAATTACTTATGGATTCCCCAGCAATATGTATATAATAGCCGAAGATAGAAAGAAAGAGTTAAAGAGATGGAGAGTTGAATAGAGAGAGAGAGAGAGAGAGAGAGAGAGAGAGAGAGAGAGAGAAGAGAGAAGGGTGGAAAGGGACAGAGGGGGAGAGTGTGACGAAGTGAGGAAGCGAAAGAGGAGGGGAAAGATGGAGGAGAAGTAAGAGGAAGTAGTAAACACGAGAGCATAGGAGTGTGATGGTTCAATCCAATGTGGAGGTTGGTGGGATGGGTACTTCACGAGCCTTTAATCGATAATTCGCACTTAATCAGTCATACAGTAAAATTTGTGAAAAGTATCACACTGCTAAAGAGTTCTGGAGTAATGTTGGTGACATTCAACTAATAAATAGTAAGAATAGCTAAAAATAGTGCGACTAAAATAGAGATACAATAGTTAAATACAAACCCAGAGAACGGTGATCTTTTGTAGGTTAGCTCCCTGAGAAATAAAGATAACATCACTTGATGACGTGATGTTTGAGTGTTACAATAGTGTACATAAATACACTCTCTCTCTGGCTCTCTCTGGCTCTCTCTCTCTCTCTCTCTCTCTCTCTCTCTCTCTCTCTCTCTCTCTCTTTGCAAGTCCTCTTCAGTATATCTAGGATTAAGGCCCACAGTTGTAAACCACTTCTATAGCATCTCCGACCCATTATCTATCTAGTAGCTTCCTTTGTCCGCGTCCGTTAGACGTGAGAGTTCCAGTTGTGGTATCACTCGTCCATCACGTCCATACTTTTAAGCAGCTGCATTTGCTCGTTGCTTGTTCATCTAATCCTGCAATAGCCTCCGCCTGTTATATCTCGAAGTTCTAATTAGCTAGAGGTTCCCACTAATATTTTACTCGCCATACTTTCCTTGCCTAAATGTCTCCGCTGTGTCCTAGCTCTAGATGCACACAGATAGCTCGCCAACTTGTTGTCCTAGACCTGTGCCATGCCAAGCTTCCAAGTCCGGCTCCTGTGTAAGTTAGTTAGCTGCATATGCTTTACAGGACGTCGCAGTCAACCCCAGCTATTTTTGGCTGTTTGTGATTTTTAGCAGGTTTACATTTAGTAGTTTACCATTGCTTTCTGAACGACAGGCACTCTTACCTATATATGAAAACCAGCGCAAAGAGGGATGCTTCCAAATCGCCTGCAAATGTGGATCGAATTGACGTCCGTAATCCCTTCCTCACAGAGCCGGCCTCCTTTGTACTACCAACTATTGTCTCACCGTTATCTAATCCACCTTACTTCATACACACATCCGGTGTTAGAATACGAATGCTGTGACTAGATGCCAGTGGCTCAGTGCTCATCTATCACCGCATGTCCTCATGTGTCCTGTTAATGTCGTGTCTCCACCCCATAGCATATTATCGTGTCTAGTCCTTGTACCCGGAACTGTCCGACTCTGGGAAACTTTGCCACCAACTACACTACCGTCCATATGCTTGTTGGGTTCACCGAGGCACGCAACTCCCTCTAAAGCAACAGGAAATACTTGTAGAAGAATTAATTGTGTTATGAAACATCGGAGCTAACATTACTTGTTCTTTCGTTAGCAGCAGATATGATGGGACATTTTGCAATTTTCTAACGAATACGAAGGATCTTGACTGCAATTAGTTGATAGTTCTATGTCCTTTTAAAGGACGTCCCAATCAATCCCAGAATTTATTGAATGTCTGATTTCCTGGGAAATGTTACGTTTCTGAACGGCCTACGCTCCTACCTTTTTGAAAATCAGCACAAAACGATCTGCTTCCAAATCGCCTGCGGCTGGTTTCGAACCCGGTATGTCGGTATTGTGACAATGCATCCACTACCTCTAAGCCACACACGCAGAAAATAATGGCTGCAGCCAAACTGACGGGGCCCGGTGTTGAACCAAGGACCTTATCTTCAGTCTAGCGCTCTCCCGTTGAGCTATGTCGGACACCGCAACGGACATGACAATATGAATTTAACACAGGTATGTTAATATCCTTCCTAAACACATGTGAGTGTGTTTATTGTATCGAATTTTGTTTTCGTTTAATTTGTTTATCCTACTTTTGGGCATTTGTAATTTCGAAATTTTTTGGAACAGGAAGTTCTCCTTCTTCTTCTTCTGCTGCGCTCGTCCGGATTGTTGTTTTAGATGTAATTGCGTTGTGCCCGTTTACAGCATAGCTGCTAAACTTACGCCTTTTGGCTGACACATCCGACTTCTGAGGGCATTTGTTGACCTGGTTAACATTCCCGGATGTTTCGTAGGAAGTTTGACTGTCACTGTTGTGGCGTTATCCCCCATCCCAGCTGGCTCATTTAGACTACCCGAAGACATCCCGGTCAGCCCTCAATGGAAGGCAGGGGCAGACCATGGGCATTCCCCGTCATCCAAAGAGACATAGCGCTCTGGTACTGGGCTCACCCAAGGAATCGTCACTTCCTGCACATGCTTAGCCTTACTTCCGTATATTGGGCCTGCCGTTCACCACACGCTGTTCTTCCGGAAACCAAAGGAGTGCAGTCTGCAGATGACATCCACACAGTGAGCTTTCGATTCGGACTTTCGATATAATGGATTTGCTATCCAAGCAATATTCCATTTCGTGCCACTGGGAAGCTTTTTCACCTTTGATGACGCCCACACAATAAGCTTTTGATTGGAATTTCCACGTAATGGATTTGCTTTTTTTTCGCATATACTTTACAGGACATTGCAGTCAACACCAGAATTTGTCATATGCTGTTGATGTCTTGGACAATTTTACCTTCAGTAGTTTGCCATTGCTTTCTGAACGACCTCCGTAAGTAACCAGCACGACGCGACCCGCTGCCGAATCTCGCGTAGCTGTGATTCGTACGTGGTTATACGGGATTATGAACAACGTCATTAAACCCTTCGCCAGGGAGACGGCAATGGATTTGCTAGCCAGGCAATATTCTATTGCATGCAACTGGGACACCTTTGCTACCGACATACCTGTGTTATGAAGTGTGGCAGTCTAAGTAAGCACTTCTCCATACACCGTTAGATGTCAACCTGAATGTAGTTAAAGACAGCTGCAGTAAACTTGAGCTTGTTGGCATCTCCATAGTGCTTGTCCTCAAATGAAGTAGGTGTGGGCCAAAATATCTTTTTCTGTTCTACATATATTGGGCAATCCTGCAGCAAATGTTTTCCTGTCATTTTTCCAGTTCGACAGTTACATTCATCGGTATCTCCTATCTTTAGTTTATCGAACAAGTGGTGTTTCAGCCTGTTATGTCCTGCGCGGAGTCTGAAGATTGCTAGCTGTTCACTTCGGTCGAGTTTATAATATGCATCATCTTTCTGGTGGCCTGGATTTTCTGATTCCCATTCGGTTCTGTAAGTGCTTTTTATAAACCTCTTTGCCTCATTGTAGGTAATGTCTATGTCAGGCTGAGGTAGTCTCCGCCCTCTTTTGCCAATCTGTCAGGCTGTTCATTTCCAGGTATACAGCAATGTGATGGGATCCACTGTATTACAACTTTTTTGGGCTTCTTACATAGTCCATGGAGCGCTGCTCTTAGGTCTACTAGTTATGTGCTGTTTTTGATCTTAAGTATTGAGACAGCTGACTTTGCATCTATGAAGATAGCTATTTGCTTCTCTTTATTTTCTTCCATTAAGAGCATTTCTGCTGCAGTGTTCAAGGCATTTTCCTCTGCTTTGAAGTTACTTGAAAATTTTCCAATTGCCACTGACTGTTTTTTTTTTCCACTCCATTTTATTAAATTTAGGAGAATTCCTTGAATTTTTGGCCGATCCATCTGTATATGCATGGGTCCAATTGCTACATAGGTAATGTTCATTTATGTAGTTTAGGGCTATTTTTCTCCTTTCTGTTTCATTCTGAGTGTTCTTTTTCTCAATACCAGGAATTTGAATAACGAAGACACAAACAATAGATTGCACAATTTATTGCCTGGCATATTTCGCTGCATCTCGTCAGGTATATACTGCAGAATTCACACAACGTAAAGTAAAATAACTAGATAGATCCTTCAAGCTGAAATATGGACATGTTCGCACAGTAATGTCAATTGTCTACCACGGTAATTTTAAACTGACTAACATGACTTTCAGTCTGCACAAAGCTGGCTTGTGTAAATTAATCATTATTGCTTCTGCAAACTTTAACAAGAGAGTATTTTGTGTGTTAAACAACACGCGAAAGGCCCTGTCTCTAATCATCACATGGCCGCTTTCCAGCATATGCCTACAATTGATGAAGCTGGAAGCTTCCGGTGTATCGGCCCCAATAGGCTCCCATCACCAATGTGTCGTATCTTGTCGATCCATTGAGCTATGTGTTCATACACTCTTTTGTTCAACTGCCGCCCTGTTCTGCCGATGTAGGTAGACTGGCACCTACATGTGAATTGATAAATGCAATTGTTTTTGGCGTACAGAGGCACATGCTCTTTTACTGCTGGAATAGGAATCGGTACCCAGACAAGGCAACGGTTGTGTGGTACTCCCTGGATAACCGGATCGTCAAGGCAGACGTCCCAGGTATTATGTTGAATGGCTGTCCTCTTAGTCGAGAGAGTAAATTGAAGTACTTAACGGTACCTTTGACAGGTGTTTGTCTTTTAATGATCATGTGGAGGCTTTGGTAGTGAAGGCTGGTAGGAGACTTAATGCATCGAGGGCTATGGCAGCAACCGGGGTAGATCAGAGGATGCTGTTCAGGCTCTTTCAGTAGTTAATAATTTCTGTCATTGAGTATGGTTTGGGGCTGCTGACAGTATCAAAGAGCCAGCTTGAAAGGTTGGAGCGCATACAGAATGCTGCCATGCGGTTAATCCTGGGGTGCACAAAGGACATACGAATTATATGCATGAGGCATATCCTGGCGCTACCAACAATGACGGATAAGCATAGGGTCCTTCAGGCCAAATGGTACCTGAGAGTTGCCGCAGACAGGGATCACCCGCTGCATGCAGCAATGGATATGGTCAAGGGTCATAGACTAAGGCGAGGCAGGTCCTGGATGGCACAGACAGAACTTTCTATAAGTCAGGTGTGTGATCTAGAGACCATCAATCGTGAAAGAGAGTGGGTTGAAGTTCCGGAAGACATGACGGTCCGGCACAATGTAATAATAACACTGGGTCGTGAGTGCAGAGAATGGGCAGCAGGCCTCACAGAGTGTTAAGTGCAACAGCTGATCCAGAGCAGCACACATCAAGGTGGCATTGTCATCTACACCGATGGGTCAGTGGTGAGAAACAGACGTAGTGGCTGGGGCTTTATTGCAAAGGCTAATGGGCGAGTCTTGGAAAAGGAGAGTCTGGCATATGAGACTACGACCTCCAGCATGAGAATAGAGGTGGAGGCAGTAATAGCGGAATTCCGGTGGCTAGAGGAGACTACTGCAACACACGTTGTATTCATTACGGATTCAAAGAATATTCTTAGCCAGGTGGAGAAAGGAATGTTTCGTGTGGAATGGCTCTCGTCGCTTCAGAGGTCATAGATTGTGAGAATTGTATGGATATTTTGCCCTGGCCATGCGGGATTACGGGGGAATGAACAGGTTGATAGGCTAGCAGGGAATGCACCTCTTGGTGGTATTTTGCCTATGGACAAGGGGGAGGTGGTCGTGCGCTTGTGGGACCAGATGGAGAACCCATATGTAGAAAGAATGAGATTGCGGGGGATCGGAAGGGGTTCTGGAAGAATCTCAAAACTGAGAAGGAAGACCAGGAGAACTTTTAATCAGATAGCGGTGGGAACGATTAGTAGTATGACTCTTCGCTGGCTGTTGAACGGGGGGACGGAGCACGTATGTGAATGTCCTGAGTGCAGTGATGTCGGTTCTTAACTCAACTCAACTCAACATAGGAATCGGTGTGGTTCTGTACCTAATGACTGGAATTGCAGCACAGAAGGTTCGGCCCACTGCTTTAATGAGCCAGTCATGTAGTCGCATTACGTCATCCCCTCGATAGGTTAGCTGGATGAATACCTTGAGTTTAGGGGCTGTAGTTTCGTTTCGTTTTGGTTTGGGCTGTTGGCAGTTGCGCTTTATAAATCCTGTGGAGTACCCATTCAGGTTTAAGACATTCTTCAGAATTTCAAAAGTAAAAGAGCCTGTTCCTCTGTACGGGTTCAACCTGCTGTTCCTATTGTTTGTGTCTTCGTTATTCACATTCACTGCAAAAAAACATTGCTTTGAATACCAGGAATGTTTTCTCTATCATCTCAGGCAGTTGCTGCTGTCTCAAAACTGGGAACATGTTGCTTAAAAAAGTCGCTTAAAAGTCGACAGGGTCTACTTCATTGCACCGGGATCGTATCCCCTATGGCTCGGTCTCTTTCCGCAGCGCGGAGAGCGTCGCACAAAGCACGAACTCCGTAGCTTTAGCGACGACCCATAGGAGTTTCCGAAAAATTTCACTCGAACCCACAACCTTCGGAATCCGCAATGCAAATGGGTTTGACTGTTGATATATTAAGTAAAGGATCTGCCCTAATCTTTCGTTTTGCAGTTTTTACAAATTTGCTACGCTTCAGTGCTCCCTTTCCAAAACCATTACACCTGTTATACATAGGGTGGTTTGTCAATCTTCTAAATTTTTCTGCTTGTTGTTTTGCTCTACTATCTCTTCTATCCTGCATTGTTAATAAACAAGCGATCTTTACTAGTTCATTAATAGGCGTTGTCTTCGAGCTTCCAGTTATGATCCGTATTCCTTGATTTTGGACTCTACTTATTTTGTTAAAGTTTGACTTAGCTACTGTTGCCCAAGCTGCAATGCCATATTCCAGTACTGGCCTCACCTGTCCAGTATATAACTTCTTGAGAACTTTCTCATCTGCTCCCCACGTTGTACCAGCAAGCTTTTTCATGATTTCCATTCCTTGCCTTGCTCTTGTTCGATATTTTTTCCAACATGTGTCTTCCATGTCAGGCGACGATCATATGTGACACCTAGATATTTTGGATTTTCTTCATCGCGCAATATTTTTCCATTCAATACCAACTTAGCGTGCTGAGTTTTATTTGAGAGGGAGAACACTGTGAATTTTGTTTCCTCCTCTCTTCACTAGTCATGATTTTGAGCAGTCCTCTAGAGCTAACAGGGTTTGCTGTATTATGCTGTTAGCTGTACTAATATATTCTTCAGATGTCCATATGGCTAGGTCATCTGCAAAGGAGGATGTGTGTACTCTCGCTTGACAATTTTCCTTGAGGTAATTTATAAATGCTTGGAATAATGTTGGTGAAAGAACTCGTCTTTGGGTTACACCTTGTACCAACAGCATCTTTTTGCTGGTTTGTCCTTGTACTTTTGTCCTGGCAGTTCTGTTCTGAAGGTAGTGACTGGTCCATCTGTACATTTTCCCACAAACACGCATTTTTTGCAGTTTTACTTTCATTAATTCCTTCCTTACTTTATCAAATGCTTTTTCTAAATCTATCAAGACCGCTAGTGTGTACATTTTCTTTTGGAAGGCATCCTATATTTCATGAGCTATATAGGTTATTTGATCTACAGTGAATCTGAACTTTCTTAATCTTGCTTGGTGTGGTGTTAGGAGTTGGTTGTCTTCAAGATGCCATGTTAGTCTTTCGTTGATAATGCGTTCCATTAATTTTCCAACACAGCTAAGTAGACTGATAAGTCGATAGCTATTTGGTTCTTCCAGGTCTTTTCCTTTCTATGGGACTGATATTAGTATAGCTTCCTTCCCTGCTTGTGGGACTATTCCTCTCTTCCAGCTGTAATTTGGGACTGCTAGTAGTTTCTTTTTGCTTTAGTGCCTAGTGCCTATAAGCATTTCATTTGCAATTCTACTCTTTCCTAGTGATTTCTTCTATTTTAGGGTATTCACTGCCTGTTCCATTGCTTCCATTTTTAGATTTGCCATCATATATTATGCTGCTGCCTCTGTATTACTATGATGTGTCTGTTTATCTTTGATTGCCTTCACCTGTTCGGTTGTAATATCAATATGGTTTACACTATCATAGCGTTCCATTAGTGCAATTGCAGCCTTTTTTTTTCTGTAAGCAAGGCATTTCCTTGTTTAATTGTTATTTGTTTGTTCCTGGGCCCTTCATTGTTCACGGTTTTCACTAGTTTCTATAATTTGTTTCCATCCCTGTCAAAGTTCAGGTTTTCTGTTGTTGTTTTTTTCCTCCAACAATCTCTTGTTGTTTGATTTACTGTTCTTTTATATTTTGCTGAGATGGATTTGAGAGAGATGTCCGGTTCAGTTGTTTGTTCTCTCACTGCTGTCTTCCTGGCATCTTTAACTTTGTCCTCCAAAATTTGAAGTTCCTCAGACCAGTATCGTTTGTAATTTTTCCTCTCTCCTCTTGGAATGGACTCAGTGGCCGCCTGTATTATTGCTTTGTTTAGACTTTCCACAATTTGTTTCATGTTGCCATGTCTTATATATATCTATCTATCTATTTATCTATCTATCTATCTATCTATCTATCTATCTATCTATCTATCTATCTATCTATCTATCTATCTATTTGTCCGTCTGCCTGTCTATCTGTCTGTCAATCTGTCTGTCTGTCTATTTCTGTCTGTCTGTCTGTCTGTCTGTCTGTCTGTCTGTCTGTCTGTCTGCATGCATGTATATTTATCTATTTGTATGTCTGTCTGTCTGTCTGTCTGTCAGCTCTTCAGTCCATCCGTCTGTCTGTCTGTCTATCTGTCGGTTTGTCTGTCTGTCTGTCTGTCTTTCTGTCTGTCTGCAATTTTCAACCTCATTGTATAATTTTCTTTGTTTATGTTTATATATATATATATATATGTGTGTGTGTGTGTGTGTGTGTGTGCGTACGTGCGTGCGTGCGTGCGTGCGTGCGTGCGTGCGTGCGCGTGTGTGTGTGTGTGTGTGTGTGTGTGTGTCCCATTTTCTGGACTAATTCCCCCGCTAACATTCATCCCCCTCTCTGCCCACTCTGTATATGCTAATCAATAACCATAAAAATTTATCTGATCACTTTGATGTTGGAAAACACTCGCCAACACTCTTCATTATCTGCAACAGTAATAACGCACACACACCTACAAAATGAAGACATACGATTCTTTCAAATTACCAGCTGTCTCAGTTTTTTCAGTTTGTAAACTGTACCAACTGCTTTTTGTGTATATTTATTTATACTTTGATGTTTGTTTGTTTTTTTTATATTATTTTTCCTTCCTATTTCAGTGTTTATTTTGTTTTCAGCTCCACGTCTCTTTTGACAGATAAGCAGTCGAATTATGTTTTTAACAGTCTTCTTTTGCTTCAGCTTCTTATTGTTCTCCTTATTCACTTCCTCCTCCTCCCTGTATTTGTTTATTATTATGGATGATATTATTATTATTATTATTATTATTATTTATTTATTTATTAATAGTATTATTATTACTATTACTACAACTACTACTATAATTATTATTATCCCTCCTGTCTTCTTGTTCTCCTCCTTTTTCTTTATCTGCTTCTTATTCTTTTTCTTCTTCTTCTACCTTGTCGTATTCTTCTTCTTATGGTGTTTTTTCCCCTCATCTTTTTGCTTTTCCTCCACTTTCTCCTCCTCTTCCCTCTTGTTCCTCTTCTTCATCTTCTTCTTAGAAACATGGGAAAAGGGATTTAGAACCCTGAGGAATAGGGGTTAGGAACATGGAGTAAGGGGATTCTCTCTGTGTTTGATCCCCTCTGCACATGTTCCTCACGTGTCTAACTACCTTAACCCATTTTTCTAATGCCCTTTCTAATGCCCTTTGCTCTCAGAAACTTGAGAAATTGGGGTTGGAAACATGCAAAACAAATTAGAAACTAAAGGAAATATAGTTATAAATAATTGAAAAGGAGATTAGAAACATTTGGAAAATTAGTCAGAAACATGGGAAATGGGGTTCGAAACATGGGGAATGGGGGTTAGAAACAAGGGTTAAGAGGGTAAGAAACATTGGGAAAGAGGTTAGTAACAAAGGGAAATGGATTAGAAACACAGAGTAAAGGAGATAAGAAACACCTGGAAAGAGGGTTAGAAACATGTGGGAAGGGAATCAGAAATATGAGGAAAGATATTATAAACATGAGAGGGTAAATTATTAGAAACATGAGGAAAACGGGTTAGGAACATGGGGGAGGTGGGGAGTGACTAGAAAATTTTGCAAATGAAACTAGAAATGTCTGGGAAAGTGGGTTAGAAACATGGGGGAACAGCGATGGTAGGAAGGGAAAAGGGGGTGAGCGTGGGGGAGCGGGGGCGCTAGAAACATGCGGAAATGGTGATTAGAAACACAGAGAAAGGGTATTAAAACATGTGAACAGGAAAGTAGAAACAGCGAACGGACCATGCATAAACATGGGTACAGAGCATTGGAAAATGTGAGAGAAAAATTAGAAAGCGTTCACCTGACCAATGTAAAATAGGAAATTAGAGGAGATTGTGGAGGAGGGGGTGGTTGGAGGTATGCTTCATGGGCAAAAATAGGAAGAAGATAGAATTAGGAGAAGAAGGAAATGTGAATTTGACCTTATGATTGACTGGTAATCTCGCTATGTGATTGTCAGATTTAGTCGAAGAATTGTTATTTAGCTAGCACGTTACAGGTCAAGGAGTGGTAAATTGCACAGTAGGAGGGGAAAGATGGATGGAAACTACCGTTAAGCTGATCAACAAGTAACTGAAGGCAAGGAAGCTGGCATGGCTCTCGTGAACTTAACATTTGCGTTTCCAGGACCTGTCTATGATTATGTCGGAAAACCTTAATGGATATTTCCTGTTGAGTCTTGTTCGGAAACTGGCGTCTCTACTGAATACACGATTGCCATTGATTTTTGCTTCCTTGAAGACGGTTTTTTTTTTTTTCATTTGGCTGATTCCAGACCAAGCACATCTGTTGATTCGTTATTTCTAAATTGAAAAGGAAAACGCAACAAACGTTTGTATTAATTACGACAAGCGAAGCAGTGCAGTAGCCCTGCACATACTGAGAGGTTGTTAGGTAGAGACAGCCATGTAAGTGTAAGGTTACGTTCTATACATTAAAACAAAAGGAAGTGTTTGGCTATGGGTCTGTGATGTGGTATGGTCATCACATTTTGTAGGCCTCTAAGCACAGAGGAAAATGTGATCAGTCTTACCCTTGCTTTCTCAGATGACGAACCCATGTATTGAACCCGTGTCCTACCGTGCTGATTACATTATCATCGCAGTTCGCTATCAACTTCGTTAACGGACCGCCCGTTAGGAATCCGCTCTAGTCACTGTTACATGTGTGTTTCGCCTGTTGTAGAGTACGTTACATTTGTATATACCTATCATTTAGGAGCCCTGAAACTACTCTGTTTATAAATACTGTAAATATATTTCTATACCCACATATGTTATGTTAACATCATCATTGCGTGACTAGCCGGGCCATGCAGGCTGTTGCATATATTCCCTTGAAGCTCGGCCGCTGTATGATGTAAACTCAACGGATACATTATTGACCAGCAAAGTTCGTACGTATTATTAGATACACCCGAAGAGGATTCAAATAGAGTTATATAATGATTATTATACTTTAATTACACTGACGGACACCACAGCGGTCCCCCGGGGTCTCCGCGGTGATGGGGCTAATACACTTGCCTCTCTGTCCACGGGTCTAGAGTTCGTTTCCGGACTCTGTCATTAGGTTTATGAGTGCGGTTATCTCGATTACTCCTGGGGGTCGTCGCTGCAGCTACGCAGTTCGTACTCGATGATTTCGACGCACCATGCTGATGAGGTAGACCGAACCATATGGAATAAAACCCGGTGTAATGAAGTAGATCCTCTCACCTTTACGCTCCCTTTAAACCTCAGTGATCCTAATGGATATGTCTACCTTGAGGAAGGACAGGACAAGACAGCAACAAGAAGACATAATGGTCACAGTCATGCAGCAATACTGACTGTTTTCAGCAAATTACTAGAGATGAAATGCACCTAGCTCTGCAAGCGCTGGGAGTGGACGTAACCTTCTATTTTAAGATGTACTTAGTCTTTAAAGAAGTCTGGTTCAAGATTGTCAGGGGCCATTTCATTGTGACAGGTGATAACAGATGGGGAACTCTGTGTCGAAGTGGTCTGGCCGCCTGCCCGCGATATCAAGTTTGTGGGTTCGATTTCGGGCTACGTCATTCGGTTCTTCAGTGCATTTTTTTCTTAGACCTGGGGGTCGTCGCTGAAACCACAGAGTTCCATGAGGCGTGCAAAGCTTTCGTCAAGCCTCTCTGCTTAAAGAAGACTGAAATATATAGAGTAGAATACGATGTAATGAAATCAATTACCTTGCCTTTTAACCTTTTCTAAAGGTGAAGTGGAAACCATATTTGAAGATGTGTCTGCACAGCCAGCTGTTTTTCCACAGTGATTTTTTTGTTGTTGTTTCTCAAGTAAAGGACGTTGCAATCAACCTCAGCATTTATTTGATATCTGTGATTTACTAGGCCATTTTTAGTTCAGTAGTTTACCATTGCTTTCTGACCGGCCAAAGCCTCATACCATTGAAGTCAATCTAAGACGCTCTGTTCCACATCGTCCTCGGCGGATTTCGAACCCTAGACTCGATATGTCGGGGAATTATAAAACTACGTCACAGCGCCTGCTCGCAAACATAGATACAATGTGACTCGCTAAACAAATGTGAACGTACATGAATAAGTAGTTCATAAATATTTTATCCAACTCTTAAACTTCCGGTGCCCAGATGGCGGGTAAAGCATTAATTCCCTACACCTGTCAGTTGCACTTAAATGTGGACTTCTCATTCAGAAAGCACTGGCAAACTACTCTACGTAAAGATAATTAAAAGTTCAATTTGAGGTTGGGGTTGATCGCAACGTCCCACAAAGGATATACAACATTGTTAAATATTACCGACAAGACCAATACAAAAGACACGCAACATTGTTAAATATTACCGAAAAGACCAATATCTGCAGCAGTGGCTTTTGTCAAAATATGTCTTACTTTGTTGTTTGCACTTTGTCCTGTGTTTGTGTGAACATAGTATTTGGTTTTAAATGTGTTATATTAAATCCTGGCTCGTAATCCTCAGTCTATGTATTTTTTTCTTGTTGAAACTATATCTATGTTATAACATTGCATATCGCCCAACCTTGCGGTTTTCAGTGACAATCTGATACTTAACATGCTATAATCGTCAGCTGATTGGCGTGTGCAAGTTCAGATGTTTCTTCGTGTAATGGAAACCTTCAAAAACGATATATATATATATATATATATATATATATATATATATATATATATATATATATATATATATATATATATATATATATATATATATATATGCCGGCTGCCTGGCCGAGGGATTAGCAGCTTTCTCCGTTAACCCCGAATATTCTCGTGGTCGACGTCAGCGGACGAGAATTAGAAGTGGTTCGAGTCACGCCAATGACTTATGAGAGTATGGAGCCGGTCGCTCAGAAAGTCGTGGCGTGCTGATGAGCGTAATCTAGCCTAGGAATCAACATACAGCTGAAAGATGCTGGTGTTGACCGCAATATCCTGAAACAGGATGGAAACGCGGGAAAAATATTTAAAAAAAAAAATATATATATATATATATATATATATATATATATATTGGAGAACCCTTCTAGTTCATCCAGACATTTCATAAATACATATACATGTATTGTTTGGCGCTCATAGAAGTAAGTGTACGTGTGTGTGTGTGTGTGTGTGTGTGTGTGTGTGTGTGTGTGCGCGCGCGCGCGCGCTCGCACACTAGTGATGCCAATTTAAACAGAAGAACCTAGTTAACTGGTTGATGAAACAGACCTCCTATATCAACAAATCGTCCCAAGCACACATTTAAACAACACTTCGATATTGATCAGCCAACACGTAGTCCTGAAATTACCAACACTTGTTCTTATATCTGAACATCGTATATAGCAGTTAATTTCCTGTAACAGCCAGTTGTCTAAAACAGTTAATTTCGTATCTCAATTACTCACATCCTAGTATTAATACGCATGTCGCGTTAGTTTGTGACTATTTGTCACTCTCTGCTTTGTCATAAACGCTAAGAGTAGATGTTTGAGGACATAAGACCTTAAGAGGGAGCAGCGGTAGAGATGTGGCTAGCTTGATGATTATGGGTACAAATTCGCATCTTGGTTGGTGTTTTAACTGACGTAAGCTCTGAGGTCGACCCAGCATAACATGTGTGCCAGGAAATTACTTGCAAATTAAATAGACCAACGCCACATTGAGAACATCGCCCCTGGAATATCGATTGGTCTATAAATGATGGGGCTAGCATCAGGTGCCCAAACAGCCGTCACAGCTTGTAAACAGGAATGTTTGATTACTTTGTACTTGAGATCTTGAGACTTCTGTGTTTGTGATTCAGAAAAACTTTGTATATCTTAGGCAATGGTGTCGTGTGAGTCCCAACAAGAGAAATATAATTTGTGTATTTTAACTTCATCATATGAATACAGTTCATACCTTTACTACATCAATTCGCACCATGTTGTTGTTGTTTTTTTTCTATTCAACAATTAGAGTGCCTGCTATTCGATATGTATCTTTGGCAATCTTGCCACACGCTACTGCATTTTTTTGGAACTGTACGATATGTATGTTTCACAATCTTGCCAAACGCTACTTCTATGGAACATGTGTTGTGCAGTGTCTGAGACGTTGACTCTTTCATTTACCACTCTTACAGAAGAACATTTCATCTAAGGCAATGCATGGGTTTTTTTTTTCTATATATTTAGTAATATTTCCTAAACACCAAACGCATATGTTGCTCGTATATTATATAGAATATTTTCAGTCTTCTCTTTTAAAGTCATACATGTGGAGCTTTGAGTCAGCGATTCAAACAAGCTATTGATTTCTGTTTCTATTCCTCAGGATGAGAAAAACCAGGTTCTGACAACTAATATTTGGCTAGATCAGGTAAGTTAATTCTAAAAATATTGTTTATGCTTAATACTGTGCCACTTAGAGGTAATATTATGATAAACATCATCCGGTACTACAGTGGTCTGCAAAGTTTTCTATTCTCAAACACCTTTATCCACATGCCAAAAAGTCATTTCTAAAATTGTTATTTCAAAGAGTATAAAGGTACACGAAAAGGTTGCACAGTCGCCCGTTAAATAAATTTTCGCATATCCTTTACAGGACATCACTGTCAACATCAGTATCTTTCAGCTGATTGTTGATTTCTTGGCAAGATTACTATCAGTAGTTTGCCATTGCTTTCTAAGAGACCGGCTCACATACCCCTAAGTTACCGACGCGGAGAGAACCGCTACCAATTCTCGCAAACATCACGTTACTTATGAGAGTATACGGGATTACGGAGAAAGTCGTGTAAGCCCTGTGACCAGGAAGGCCGCCCGATATCGTCACTTATTTACACTTTTCTGTGTTTATACGTCTGTGCGGTTTTATTTATTAAATTTTTTTAAAAATTCCTTTACTTCTTTTCGTTCAGAAAGCAATGGCAAACTACTGAACGTAAAACTTGCCTAGTACATCAACAACAGCTGAAAATGCTGGTGTTGACTGCAACGTCCTCTAAGGGATATGAAAAAAATTACTTCTTTTTGTGCTGTTCGTGAAGAGGATCACTAGTATCGAAACGTAGCATTTGTTGTGTTGGGGCTTAGCTTATTAATAAAATATTTGCTTAACGTTATTTTATTATTATCACTATAGTTGTTTTCTTCCGGTTCATTTCCTCACTGTGATATCTATTTACTGGTATTGAGATCGTTGTAAAGTTTGAACATCGTGTCTGTGTTTGTTGTCTTCTCTCTCTCTCTCTCTCTCTCTCTCTCTCTCTCTCTCTTCTCTGTTCTCTCTTTTCCCCCCCCCCCTCTCTCTCTCTCTCTCTCTCTCTCTCTCTCTTTCTCTTACAGGAGCAACCCATACCTAAGTGTTTTCATTCCATATCTCGCAAAGTTCATTCTACATTTTTTTTTTTTTAGCATATCCTTTACAGGACTTAGCTGTCAACACCAGCATCTTTCAGCTGTATGTTGATCTCTTGGCAAGATTACGCTCAGTAGTTTGCCATTGCTTTCTGAGCGGCCGGCTCACATACCCCGTAAGTTACCGATGCGATTCGAACCACTGCTGATTTGAACCGTCATCACGTTACCTGACGAGAGTATACGAGATTACGGAGAAAAGTCATAACCTCTAAGCCACGAAGCCGGCATTCTACATTTACAATCTTATAATATTGAACATTTGTTACTTTTACACATCGATACATACACATTTACCTGTATTATTAAAAGTGAGTTCTACCCGTCTAATAGCAATGGTTGGTGATTGTAAAGCTACTTATTTTTTATCATCCGTTACGAATTACCTAGCAGAGGTCAGTGTGACAAAGGTTAAGAGAACACGCTCTTAAACTTCGTATACTCTGATGGCGAGATAGTGTGGTCATTCAGTGGTCAGTTGAGCTTGGACGAAGACTTGTCTATACACTGATGGAGGGATAGTGTGGTCATTCAGCGGTCAGTTGAGCTTGAACGATGACTTGTCGTTCAGAAAGCAATGGCAATTGTCGAACATGTCGTTTGTCCTTTTACAGGTTTTGCAATCAACCCCGGGATGATATTCTAGGACATGTTACAGTCTGCTGTTCAGTAGTTCGCCATCTTTCTTTTAAATGAGAGGTCAACGCTTTAAGTCAACTTAATGCCGATGTAGGGGTTGAAACACCTACGCTGCTATCAGCATACCGGAAGTTTAAAAGCGAGCGTTCTTATTCTTTCGGATTGTCGACGTCTAATGGCACAGTTCTAAGAGTATAATTGCCAAGAAAATCAACCTAGGATTGATCACACGGCCCTGCAAAGGAAATACAACATGTGTATCTTGCAACCACCGAAGGCTACTTCAGCGAATAGATTTAACAGTGGCATCAATGACCCGGTTGATTTATGCGGACAGAATAATATTCCGGTTCTTTCATTCAGTGGTCCCAAGTCCCAGCTGAAGCTCTAAATGTCTTAGTACTTGAGAACTGTCCACTGAATGACAACCACGGATGCAAGTGTCCGTTGCAACATATCACTGGCATCAACCTGCCTTCATGACTCTGAATCTTTCGCCAGTTCACATCTATGGCCATATTCAAGGTTTCTTTAGTGGCTTATGACGTCGAGGTCACCCTCTACTCGTCTTCAAGAGACCGTGTCTGTCATACTATTTTTAAACCAATGTGGGGTTTAAGGTGGCAAAAGTACGTCAGTTTACGAGATTATTTCTTAGCATAGCAAGTTTTCTTCGATGTCCACAAATAACAAGGTGTCTCTGTGTTTCATCATCATTGTCCAGATGTTGTAAGAATTATTTAATTTATATTTTAGCTAGAAAGCTTGAGATTTCTTTCGTTTTAATGTTTAGGTAGTGGTTATGATTCTAAGCGAAAGCGTTACGGGTGCGATTCGAAATCCCGTATACCCGAATTCGAAACACAGCGGCGCCGGTCGTTTAGAAAGCAATGGAAAGCTTTTGAACGTAAAACTTGCCCAGGAATCACAAAAAGTCAAAATGTAGGGGTTGACTGCTACTTCCTGTGAAGGACATGCAACTAAATGTATTATTATGATTCACATGCATACCTTGCATACGAGAGAGATGTCTTTCAATATTTTGCTTTTGTTAATTTACTAGTTCTATACTAAATGCTAGACGTGGAAGTTGAGTTCGTACAGCCAGTCAGTCTCCTTCTGATTGGTAACGATCACCAACATCATAATGATGTGGCAAGACCTTTACAGAACGTCGTTCTCATTTCTAGCAGTCGGAAAGACTCTCGCACCTTCGCCATTCTTCGAAACTGCCTCATGTATGATCATGCCCAGGGTGTCTTTAATGTGCTGTGTCCACCTTAGTGTTGATTGACCGATTCCTCTTCTTCAAGGACTCATGTCTTCAATTAACGTCCTTTCTAAATCACCGTGATGTTTATTGACCGATTCCTCTTCTTTAAGGACTCATGTCTTCAATTAACGTCCTTTCTATATCACCATGATGGTTAATGTGCCCAAAATATAGTTGTTGTTTTTTTTTCACCTGAGACACCAATCTGTTTATAAGCCATTTTATGTTCGAAGTTCAGATCTCGAATAATGTCAGTATTTTATTTTTCTAGATTCGCGGTATTCTAAGAATTGTTCTGTAGCGTTTACGTTTAGAAAGTCTCAACAAGTGTTTAGCAATTTGCGAAATAGTCTATAATTCGCATCCGTTTGTGTCCCTAAATGAAAGATGCATGTTTATCAAATGTGTATTGTTGTTTGTTTGCTCGTGTTTGTACTATAGGTTCTTGTTGGAGATTATTGCTTCAGGATATTCAAAGTGTGTGACAGTTTAGATGTATTTATTGTTGATTGTAATGTTTGGTTGATATTAATTTTGTCTGTGAATATTACCGGTCTGTCTGTCTGTCTGTCTGTCTGTCTGTCTGTCTGTCTGTCTGTCTGTCTGTCTGTCTGTCTGTCTGTCTGTCTGTCTGTCTGTCTGTCTGTCTGTCTGTCTGTCTGTCTGTCTGTCTGTCTGTCTGTCTGTCTGTCTGTCTGTCTGTCTGTCTGTCTGTCTGTCTGTCTGTCTGTCTGTCTGTCTGTCTGTCTGTCTGTCTGTCTGTCTGTCTGTCTGTCTGTCTGTCTGTCTGTCTGTCTGTCTGTCTGTCTGTCTGTCTGTCTGTCTGTCTGTCTGTCTGTCTGTCTGTCTGTCTGTCTGTCTGTCTGTCTGTCTGTCTGTCTGTCTGTCTGTCTGTCTGTCTGTCTGTCTGTCTGTCTGTCTGTCTGTCTGTCTGTCTGTCTGTCTGTCTGTCTGTCTGTCTGTCTGTCTGTCTGTCTGTCTGTCTGTCTGTCTGTCTGTCTGTCTGTCTGTCTGTCTGTCTGTCTGTCTGTCTGTCTGTCTGTCTGTCTGTCTGTCTGTCTGTCTGTCTGTCTGTCTGTCTGTCTGTCTGTCTGTCTGTCTGTCTGTCTGTCTGTCTGTCTGTCTGTCTGTCTGTCTGTCTGTCTGTCTGTCTGTCTGTCTGTCTGTCTGTCTGTCTGTCTGTCTGTCTGTCTGTCTGTCTGTCTGTCTGTCTGTCTGTCTGTCTGTCTGTCTGTCTGTCTGTCTGTCTGTCTGTCTGTCTGTCTGTCTGTCTGTCTGTCTGTCTGTCTGTCTGTCTGTCTGTCTGTCTGTCTGTCTGTCTGTCTGTCTGTCTGTCTGTCTGTCTGTCTGTCTGTCTGTCTGTCTGTCTGTCTGTCTGTCTGTCTGTCTGTCTGTCTGTCTGTCTGTCTGTCTGTCTGTCTGTCTGTCTGTCTGTCTGTCTGTCTGTCTGTCTGTCTGTCTGTCTGTCTGTCTGTCTGTCTGTCTGTCTGTCTGTCTGTCTGTCTGTGCGTGCGTGTGAGTATTGTACTACGAAATGGAGAAGCCAGCTCCAAGCCCATCCCTCCTTTGTCGCCTCTTACGACATGCATAACAGGTTACAGTGTTAATATTTGTTGCGTCCTCTCAGCGTCGAGATAACACACGGGCGAAAACGTATAGCCACTCTTGCATATTGATTTTGTAACGAACGAATATAAGAAAGAGAGTGCTAAAATGCTATATAGAACCAGTTTTGCTGTATGGCAGCGAATCTTGGAATGTAAATGAACAAATTAGGAAGAACTTGGAAGCAACAGAGATGTGGTTTTTAAAATGAATGTTGCGAATTCCTTGAACTGCCAGAGTAACTAACACCGATTGCCTAAAAGAGGCTAATGAAACTAGAACACTATATACAACAATAAGAAAGAGACAAACAGCTTTCTTTGGTCATGTGATGAGAAGAGAGGCATTGGAGAACATCGTGACAACTGGAAATATCAAGGGGAAGAGAGGCAGAGGCAGACCAAGAGAAATTATTGCTGGGCGGATTGAGACGGTGGCATGGAGGAATATCATCAGCAGAGTTGATCCAGAACACCAAAGATCGAGATCTGTGGAGAGCCATGAACGCCTACGCCAGCCGGCAGGGCACTTTGTGATGATGATGAACGAACAGCTTGTTAATTACTTCTTTGATCACTAAATGACTTTAATTTCCAACAGTCATTGTCACAGTACATAATCACCTAACCAAGTCAATCATTTTTCATTGATTGATTAATACGCACATAACTAAACACTTATCTTTCTTAAGCACACTTACAGTAGCCTGATCGTGTCGAGTGTAAATGACAAACGTGTAGTGACTCACTTTGCACCGAGTGATCGCGTTTAAGCTCATATTGTTTCTTCTTCTTTTACTTGTCTATGCTGTATGGCGTTGGTGATCATGTCTGTTCACCGCTTTCTGTCTCGTGTGCTGCCAATCATTTCTGTGTACAACAAGGTTTAGCATAGGTCGTTTAGTGTCATGTGTTCTCTTCTGCCAGTCCGATGGGCTGAAATCTTTCCCGAGTTAGTGGTTTTTCGTGACTTTCGGACACTCCTTGCTCATAAAATGGGTTTAATAACACATCCTGGCTAGCATGTTAAGCGAATAAGACGGTACTGACCATCTCATTCACTTGATGACCTTTGGTTGAGAAAATGTTGTGGTTCTAACAATATATCCACAATATGCCAGGATGGCATGGAACGGAACCTTAATCAAGTAGTAGCATATTTCTCGTTAAACATATTCCATTTCATTTGTTGTTTACCAACAATGTGTGAGTCTGTTTAAAACTGCCAACTGTGACATATCGGATCACCTCATCTCAGCAAGATCGGGAATTCTAATGTACAATTCCGAACCAACTGGCACCTTACGACATAGTTGCAGCGGACTAAATATAGACGTGTCAGACATGAATCTAGAACGAGGAAGCGTTACTGGAAAGCAAGCGGATTGATGGGTGAGACAAAACTGGTTTGAATCAGTTTTGCCACGGGGCCGACACAAGCTTGCGCACTTTTCGAGATGAAAATCTGAAGATTGGACGTATGTTTTGTGTGAGGGTTCCTGCGCTTTTCCCCTGTGAACCGGTAAGCTTGCCCCTTTGTGATATGTCAGACGATCCGTGAAGAAAGGTTAAGGTAACACATGTGTGTCCAATGTATCAAATATGATGGTGTGAATTAATGCACTGACAAAATTGGTAAGATTTCTTACAATTTCTGGGAGATTTCCTGCAGAACCGAAAACGTACTTGGTTGAAATCTTGCAATGCTACCCCTCAATTTCTTCTGAATGCAAACTATCTAGCTATTCTAGTGCCATTTCTATGAACGCATATCATGCACATTCATATGTATGCTGCGGAGAATGTCTTTGGTAATTGCTACTTTTATGCATTCTTCAGTTGCTATGAAGATTGTCTGGCAGTAGGGCACTTACCACTCCTGTGCACTTACAAAATATGAGTCTTCAGATGTACCTGATCTTCGGACAATGCTATGAGCGAGAGAGAGAGAAAGAGAGAGAGAGAGAGAGAGAGAGAGAGAGAGAGAGAGAGAGAGAGAGAGAGAGAGAGAGAGAGAGAGAGATTGCAATGTGCTTTTTCTTGTGATTTCACTCTGCAAATGGGGAAAGATGAAATGAATGCTGCATGGTTTTGCAGACCTTTGCACCTAAGCCTAGTACGATACCCATGCTGTAGGTTAAATATTACGTTCAGTGAAGTTTTTTGCAAATGCTTTCCTGAGTAAAGAACATGCTGCATTCGTTGACGAACCTAGTGGAAAGATAATATGTGCAAAATTATGGAAGATTTTCAACCCATGTCGCCTGACGACAGGAGGGGAAAGAATTTGCGTTCAGGCGTGAATAGAAGTGTGGATGTATGAGAGAGACGAATATCTGTCTTGTGGTTTTTACACTTAAATTATATGTTCATTGTTCATGACAAGGGATTTGTATGTGTTTCCATTTTTGGTGAATGTCCCATATTGTTTCATGAGAATGATCTAATGCTTTTCCATATTTGTGAATGACTCACAAAAGGAATGTTGATTTATTGCTACGTTATAACTGTGGAAGAAAGTGTTCGAATTTGAAACATCAGTAAATAGAAGGCAAGTGAGCTAGTGTTAATGGAGAAGAGGTGGCACTTATGAACCGAATCTGACCTGAGAAACCATCTTGCATTTTTCGAAATGGGATAATGGGTCTTATCATTAATGTTTTATATTATTATGTTATGCTCTCATATCATCATTCATGCCTTTATATTAACACTGGTGCCTCTGTCTCATCCATGTCACTTCCTGGATGTCATATTCTCTTCATCTGAAGTCTATATCTCAACTGATGTTCCTATGACAACCAGACTTCCTAACATTAATGATGACCAGATGCTGATCACTATGCAGAAACCGGTTGCAACCCGCAGCGGTCTGATTGGATTCCAACACCCTAGGAGAGAATTGATTACTGATCTCTAGTCTGGATGAAACTACGCTTCTTCCTCCTCATCCTTCCTTCCTTTTTCCCCTTTTCCTTTCATCCTCATTCTCACGATTACATTTATTGTTTACAAAATGTATATATGGGAAATGTTTGTTTATATTGTTAACAATGAGAGTACTGTTCGTGCGACCTGCTAGCATGAGTTTGGCCACCTTGATGGTCTGTGATGCGGAAGAGAAGCTCAGATCTACCATTCTGAGTGAAGGAACAGTCTTTCGTCATGTTCTATGAACCAGTGCTTGCCTTGAGAGGACTGCCGTGCCTCACCACACCCAGTCGGTCCCTACTCACAGTAATTCCACTATGAACACATGAACGTTTGTTTACCACCAGGAGAGGATCTAATACAAACCCCTGATCGTAGGATTACTACCAGGAGATGATCCAAATATGAACTCACTTTCTATATAAATCAAGGAGCTTACCTGTGATGAACCCAATGGAATTTTAACATCTAGCTGAATCCATCATCTAGTTATAATCCTTCGACAACTAGTGACTATAGAAGAACACTTCTTAATTTCAGATTTCAGATAGCACGAGAGGAAGAAAAGCCTATACACAACATATGATTAATAATTAGTGGGATTATTTGATATATCTTGAATCTGATAATTCTTCATTTTCAGGGGTCTGTATATACATGTTTTGGTGTATGAAGCTCTTCAGCATTCCTCCTCCATCCCAAGCATTTATTTAATACATTTTGGAGTTTGATGAATATCTTGATGTTCACTCCATTTTGACGTCTGTTCAAATAATGTGTGTTATTATAAATGCATTTAGCACCTATTACATATCATATGAGCAAAGTGAGGCTGGGAGACCTCACCTGGGCAAACTAAACATTTATATTTACATCCTTGTCTACGAAAAATTCCCAGGCTCCTAACGCCTATCTGAGAGAATCCTACTTCATAAATTATCAGTGTAGAACTTGACCATGTCTGTCTAGTTACTCAGTTGGGGGTTTCAGAGCCATTTCTGGTTCTCTTCAGAGGGGAGAAACTTTTAGTGTGGAGACTTGTCTATATCCGGAATTCCTCTAGATCTCCAGAGTCAATATCTTTCTACACCATCTCACAATGGTGGAACCACACTATTAAAATCACTATACTTGATCTATCACCCTTCGTTGGGGTGTGTGCATCTTGTTGATTTTCATTACATTCATCCTTACAACGTCACATCGTGTATGAAAGTTTTATTAATCTAAATATATTGATAACCAATAATCACTTTACCAAATCCCTGGAGAAAGTATTAAAGTGTCTAATCTTCTTGACTGCTTGACGAATCCCTCAGATCTGTCGTTGTTAGTTTGTCAATACTTTAAATACATCTGCTTATATTTTTTTTTTTCTTATACAGTATTTATGTCTTCAGTTTTGTGTTTGTATTACATTTTAAAACTGGGTTGTTGTTTTTTTTCCTGAGTTCCATTACGACTTATATTGCTTTTCGTTTACTTTTGATCATTTTTTTTTTTTAAACATTGTGTGTCAGACATGGGGAATTTCACTTCCAACCTAATATCATTGGCACATGTCTTCGTGAAATTAGAAAGTGGAATGCCGTACTTATTTTTATATTTCTAGCCTTCTCGATTGCTTCTTCGTGAATCATTATGCAGAAAATACGGGGGTAAACGCTCCACTTCAAACCATCTGCTTTTAAAATGACATTTTAATATCCTAACTAGAATGTCAAGTTGAACTAAACTGACAGTAATATGATGGTTATCATTCGTGTTATCGGCTTTATTATTGGTTACTTTAACATTTGAGGCTTAGCCTTTTTTTAAACTGTGAATGGTTCCGAAATTATCGAGCAGGTTATGACAATCTTTATAAATGATTTTGATGTTAATACAAATCGTTTTGTTTGAAGCTTCTTGTCCCTACAGTAAAATTTTGTTTCTTGACGAAAACTGCTGTTAGCATGTCGCTTCTGAGGCTTGTACAATTCGTAAGCTACTGTATAAAGGGATGAATGGCCAGGTTATTCCTCGCCACATCTCATTCCCAGAAAAATGTAAAACATATATGGTACCGAGAAAAGCACATCAACTGTACTTGTCGGGATTGAACCTGGCTCACGGCGCTGGTAGGCCAGCACACTAATCACGATGCTACAACAAAACATTTACTGTGCAAAATGTTTTGTTGTTTAATGTAAGGTGTTGAGCTAAGATTCAGTGATGCTGTAATATTTAATGTAACATGTTTTAGATACGTTCTAGGACATTCTGGTATTTAATGTGGCATATTTGAGTTCTGTTCTAGTGAAGTTCTATTTGCTGTAATATGTTTGAGATATGTCATTGTGCAAATTTGGATACTTCTAGTTCAAACAAATAAAGAACCCTTATATGGGTGCTAGACCCACATTTCATAACCACTCGGCACTCGGTGGGTGATACCCTCAGTATCACGCCAACCGCCGTTTCTTCCACAAACATTTCCTGGTACCCAGTTGAGGCTGTGTCGACCTAGAACCCCATGACAGTTTTTAAAATCCGCCCAATGTGGCTTAAAACCCATGACCACGGGAGCGGCAGGCGAGCGTCTAACCACTAGGCTATTGCGACTCCCAGACACTTCTAGTATTTAAGTTAAAATGTTTGAGATTTTTCTAGTACTGTTGTAATGTTGAATGTCAAGAAATATAATTCAATGTCGGGTTCTAACTTTTGGTTTTTAAAGGCTCGACACAATTAACTTAGAGCTAAAACTGTCAAGACGCATCATGTTTTCAAATCAACTGGGGGGAAAAAACTATAAGATGATGGTAGTCCCGTAGCAAATATTATTACTGGTACATCTACCTCCTCTCTGCGATGCTTCCTAGCTAACTCAGCAGGACAAAAGAAGTTATTGTCGAGAAAATAGAAACCACTTTTATTAATCATAAATGTGGAGACCTAAGGGTTCACACCCAATTCGCTGTTAGGTCTTTACACATTCTGATCATTAAAAGTGGTTTCTATGTTCTTGACAATAACTTCTTTTGTTCTGTTGCGTTTGCTGTAAAGCATCGCAGAGAGGAGGTAGATGTACGAGTAACTTTTCTGAGTTTCCCCTTGTCTTCTTGTTTGTGCTAAAGTCATTTGATTTCTTTAATACCTCTTTTGCTAAATCTAGTCAACTCTTCCGGGTCCTCTCGCCTTGTATCCCAAAGTTCTCATGTAGAACGCTTTAGCCGTTGCTTGAACTTGTTCCTGTCTACCTAAATGTCTAAACCATTTAATTAGTTCGTGTTCTATAAAATTGGTTATAGGTGTTATCCCTGCACTTATTATTAACTTATTATTTATCTCGTTATATTTTCTTGTCTGTTCAGTTGCATTTCTTATGCATCTAATGTCACATGTAATTTTACGTCTGTGTTTTTCTAGAATTGTCCATGTCATTTCTAACACAGCAATGGGACGAACACAGCGCCTGTGAGCTTCATATATTCTTCTTTTCGATGTTCATCTTCATATCAAAATTCTGGAAGCAATTGTCAAGGCATTTATATGGTGGAGGAGATCCACGTTTTTATCATATAGTAAACTGTTATCATCTACAACCATCAACTCATGTAAATTCGCTGAGTGTGGGTTTTCTTCTTTAGTTATCTTATCCATATAGGTGATGAAAACAAGTGATAAACACATCAGTAGTAGGAAAGAGGGTAACTAATGAGCATTTGGGGGCCATCCCGGGGGGCCGGACGTCGTATTTCCTTATATGAAGGGTATAGCTCAGCATAGAAAGCGGAGCCAAAGCGGACTGCAAGTGACCTTTGACCTGCCAAGGGATGCAACTAATGAATAAATAAGCGAGTGTTCTTACACTGTTACTTCCCTTTTTTGTGTGTGATACATTTTTTTTTGATAGTATTAGTTGTAGTGGGTGATGCTTAAACACTATCATCCAACGATTGATGCTGTGTGAAGGTTACAGTGCTCTTCCTGTTCAGAGTCATCCTTTTTTCGTATCCTTTCTTTATCTTTATTGGGCATAAACACTATCATCATTCCATTGGTGATGTGTAAGGCTTAGTGTTACAGTGCGTTTCCTCGGGACGGTCTAGGGAGCGGGCGGGCGTAAGGCTGGGAGCTCAGCGGTGGGGTGCGGGTGTCGACGTGTGGGATAGGGGTTTCGAACCTCGATCCGCGGCGGGTGTCATGTGAAAACCTTAATAAGTAAGAATGTAAATATGGCGGACATATGATTTGTATAGGGTCGTAATTGCCTATACATCATCATCATATGGGTTACTAATGAAAACCTTAAAAAGTGAAGATGATCGGTATTATTGATTGTAGCTGGTATAGCTTAGTGAAATTCGTTGTTACGGGGTGGGTAGTGGATATTAGTGATCTGTAGAGTGTCATGGTGGCTTGTTTACTATAATCATACAGGTTATAAATGAAAACCTTAAAAAATAAAAATTGCCTGTATTATTGATTTTAGTGGGTATATCTTAGTTAAATTCGTTGGTAAGGGGTGGGTAGCGGTTATTAGTGGTCTGTAGAGGGTCACGGTGGCTTGTTCACTATCATCATACGGGTTACAAATGAAAACCTTAAAAAGTACAGATGGTCGATATTATTGATTGTCTCGGGTATACCTTAGTGAAATTCGTTGGTAAGGGGTGGGTAGCGGATATTATTGATCTGTAGAGTGTTACAGTGGCTTGTTTACTATCATAATACACGTTACAAATGAAAACCTTAAAAAGTAAAAATGGCCGATATTATTTCTTGTAGCGGGTATAGCTTAGTGAAATTCGTTGTTAAGGAGTGGGTAGCGGTTATTAGTGGTCCATAAAGTGTCATAATGGTGTAAACACTATCATCACACAGGTTACAAATGAAAACCTTAAAAAGTAAAAATGGCCGATAATATTGATTGCAGCGGATATAGCTTATTGACATACATTGGTAAGGGGTTGGTAGCGGTTATTAGTGGTCTGTAGAGTGTCGTAGTGGTGTAAAAACTATCATCACACAGACTACAAATGAAAACCCTAAAAGGTAAAAATGACCGATAATATTGATTGCAGCGGGTATAGCTTAGTGACATTCGTTGGTAGGGGGTGGGTGAGTGGAGGTAATACTAGATAGGTGCTTCTTATAATTGTTAAGGGGTGGTCGAGTGGCGGGGTGGCTGGATAAATACGTCCGTTCCTTGATAATAGCCGGAAGTTAAGTCTCATATTAAAGTCTAAAGATTGAACTCATAGGTGGCTGATCTGAGGGTGACCGCTTGGGAGACACATCACGGGGCTATGTCGGCGTGTGTGAACGTACGTGACCGTGTTTAGACATGTCTGTGGGGAAAGCCGGAGGATGACTCATAGCGTACTGACCACGGTAAACTTGCGTGAACATGTTTAGACACGTTTGTTATGTTGCATCAGCCGCACATTCTGTATAAAAGGAGGCAAAGGTGGGCTAAAGACACTACATTTGCGACAAGACCTATCGAAAACACCTCACCGAAGAGACAACGGTGGTAAGAACCACTGTGTGTATGCTATATTGTCTTGTTACACGTCGTCAATTCGGTATAGTGCTGTCACTAGTGTATATCTCAGAAGCTACATGAGGCAACTAACAAGAATACACCGCTAAGTATAGCCGCCCGGTATAGGAATACTAATACAGATACTAATGATATATATATATATATATATATATATATATATATATATATATATATATATATATATATATCATCATCATCATCATCATCATCATCATCATCATCATAAATCATCATCATCAGCTTCACTTTTGTCGTCAAGTGACGTGGGGAGAAATGATTCTACACCGCTTGATGGGTGGCCCTGAATAATGTCATACCGAGTGATTGTCTGTATTCTCAGGCGTCCTCTGCTGTAATCCGTTAGGGTAGCCGCTGTGGTGCATTCCAGTTGTGTACATATGAAATTTGTTTGTCACTAAAGTATGCTTTCTCTTTTCACTAACAAGTATTATGCTTTTGTCCAACTATAGATTCAAACCAAGACGACCGGGCCCTCATTGACACGTGGACCACAGCAATTCTGGAATGCACAAAGGTGTGTGTATGTATCAGGTCTCCATTAAGTGTAGTGTAACATGTATGCGTCTACGACTATGTCCTCTTCCTGTGCAGTGTGTGAAAACATGCTTATTCAACCATTCAGTATTGATAATTATCCCACTCACTCTCCAGAGTGAAAAAATATGTGTTGACAAAGGAGAATCTAGAGGCATGCTCTGTGGTCACTAATGTATTAAATGAATATATATCACTAATGTACACGATTTTAAAATACTCCGTCTCTTCAAAATGTGTCAAAGCTACATAAAAATCAATTATGTGTTGTCAAATTCAGTATGTGTAATTTTTACTGTCCCTTGTTATATTATCATTGTCCTTTCTTCAGACTGAAAATTTGCAGACACAGAAAAAGCTCGAGACTATTGATTGGCTTACAACAAGTGAAATCTCGAGACTATAGCTTACAAGGAGTGAAATCTCGAAGTCATTGAGCTGTGTATAAGAAAGGAAGGCAACGAACGGTCTACCACAAAATAGTGGTATGTATGCTTTCCCTGTATTGTGAAAGTATTTTCAGAAATATTGAAAATATGGAAGGAATCAACATTGGGGGACGATGCATCAATAATATTAGATATGCAGACGATACAGTCTTGATTGCAGACAATGAACAGGACCTGCAACATTTAGTAGATGCAGTTGTTACACACAATGAACAACGAGGGTTAGAATTAAATTGTAAAAAGACACAGATTATGGTCGTTACTAGGAAGAGCGAAATACCACAATGTAATATACAAGAAAATGGGAATATTTTTCAACAAGTGAATAGGTACAATTATCTCGGAACAGTAATAACATCTGATGGGCGATGCCTTGAAGAGATTAGAACAAGAATCGTCATGTCTAAGGTAGCCTTTATCAAGATGAAAAACATACTGACCAATAAAAATATGTCAATTGAAACGAGAAAAAGAGTGTTGAGGTGCTACATAGAACCTGTACTTTTATATGGATGTGAAGCTTCGACAATGAGCAGTCAAGCTGAAAAACATCTGATGGCTGTAGAAATATGGTTTATGAGGAAAATGCAAAGAATACCATGGACAGCCAGAAAGACCAATGAACAGGTCCTTCAAGAAACAAACGAAGATCGTAAACTGATTTGAGACATTAGACGCAAACAGTCAAAAAAATTGTTGGGCATGTTATGAGAAGAAATGGATTGGAGAACTTGGTGACAACTGGTAAGATCGAAGGGAACAGACCAAGAGGAAGACCTAGAAGCAAATACCTGGATGGCTTGGCCTTGTGGCATGGTCGAGACAGGCACGCGGAGCTGATCCACGACTCTGGTGATCGAGTGAGATGGCAAAACATGACCGCTCACGCTTACCTGCATGGCACATGATGGATGGATGGATGCTTTCATCATTTCTCACTAACTGTTGGTCATCATGAAATATTGTCACCCATAAGGGTGGGCATCAATAAATAATATAACACAACTCTGTGTCATACAATATAAAATAGCACTAAGAACAGAATTACGAACCATCACCACAAATTTATAGTCATGGAGAAAACACCCTGTAAGGATAAACAGAAAATGAAATAATGTACTTTGTGATATCATAAGCCTCAAATTCCTTTTTTTTTTTTATATTTCTTAACAATTCATGTAATATGAAATATTTTTTTCTGTAGATATGCTATCATCATGATAGTTACATGTTTGTAAAATATCTATAGTGATGTCTTTTCTCCACAGCTGTGTGACGACCAGTACTTACAAAAATATTAAAAGAAGCGTGGAAGATTACACACTTTTATAGTGTCACTATACCTTATCCATTGGAGCTACACACGGGCTTATTTCGTTGAATATCAACCCATTATTTAATACCGGAAGTTACAAGCAGTGGTGGGAATACTACACAAGAACCTATTAAGCTATCAGCCCATCACCCGAAGCTACAACCGTGGTGGACAATATTACTGAGCTAATATCATCCCATTATCTAACACCAGAAGCTACTTATAGTCTTTTTCACCACTACTTTTTTCTATCAGTATGGCCAATATTCAGAAATATATTTATCTCTGCTATATCTGTGGTAAAGTCTTTACCAAAAACCGTAATCTTACACAACATATTAACACCGTACACAAAACCACAGCTCACGCATGCTACCTCTGCGACAATCTATACAAAAGGAAAGACATCCTACAACGACACATAAAATCTGATCACAAGACATCAACTACACCAACACCTGTTACCACTACACCATCAAATACTACACCACCATACACTACATCAAGAAAAAGAAAAGGACCAGCAGACACACAAGCAGCTAATCAACAGAAACATGACCAAGTGGAAGCAGAGGAAGCCGCAATAGAGATAGATAAGGAAATAGAGATAGATGAGGAATTAAAGACCATAGACGAAATCCTCAACGACGAAGTCCAGTAGAAATATAGAGACAACTTTACAGCCCTTAGGACACATCAGAACATCCACAAATATATATCGACATACAATTTTTTTCATCGATTAGACTCGACACAACCAATTCACTGGGCCGAGACATTAAAACCAATATTTGCTAGTCATACATGTAGGTTTAAGGTAAATTATTCTCACCATATGATGTTACGACATACAGAGACAAAAGAACTTAGGTTTTTCCTTTCATCCTCAAACAACGCCTGTGAACTCGACGTACCCCACTTAGTTAACAACGAACAAGACTATGACAATTTTATAGCTATAGTTAAGGACAGTGACATGTTTAATTACGCCCTACACAACAGACCTGACACTAAGTACATGGTAGAGACAATCCCCGCGAATAGTTTCTATATATACCACATCACTGAACACCCACTAGGTTGATTGCTGTTTGTAATATGCTCTATTAAAATGTAAAGTGGTCATATATGTGATATCCTTATATGTGTTGTACAGTTAATTGTCTATATAATTGAAAATAAAAGACTCAATGTTGTGTTTTCACTGTCTGTCACATGTTTCACTGGGCATTAAATGCTATTTGTATTGAAAATAAATAAAAATATTGAATGTTGTGCACATGAAAATACTGATATTGATGGGACAATAAAAGTTATGAAAACGAAAATTTCTTGTTTGTTGGTTTTTTCCCCCAGTGGTATGCTTGGCTTGTTTTCGTCTTTCTTGTATTTTCTTGCTTTCGTATTTCTGGTCTTTCCTTGTTTTCTTGTTGACTGCTACGTGAGCTTGTTTTGTTTCATGTTGAATGTCGCGCAAAGCTGTGGAACAATTGACACACACACACACACACAATGGAACAATGAGACAAGACCAAGGTCACACAAGAACAAAGACACACTGGAACAGAGAGAAACGTACAATATCACACAAGAACAAAGACACAAAGATCAGCAAAATAGAAAATTTGTTAACCAAATGTGAAAAACATTTGGCAAATTTCAACCAAACTTATTAAAAGTAGGAACATTTATTAACCAAATGTGAAAAGTTTGGCCAAATGTTAAACAAACTTATAAATATCTCAACCAAACTTATGAAAAGTAGGGACGTGTGTTACCCAAATGTGAAAATGTTGGCCTAATTTCAACCAACTTTATAAATTAAAAAAACGGAAGAAAAAAAATTGTTTGGCCAAATTTCAACCAGTGTTATAAAAAGTAGGAAACTTTGTTAGTCAAATCGGGAAAATATTGACCACGTAACGAAATATCTCGTCCAAACTTATAAAAAGTAGGAAAATTGTCAGCCAAAGAGGAAACATATTGACCAAGTAACGAAATATCTCGTCCACACTTATGAAAACAAGGACAAATTTGTTAGCCAAATCGGAAGAAAATATGGGACAAGTAAGAAAATGTGTAGCCAAAGGGGAAAAATATTGACCAAGTAACGAAACACATTGGCCAAAATTATGAAAAATAGGAAAAAATTGTTAACCAAATTGGAAATATATTGACCAAGTAACGAAATATCTCAGCCAAATTTCTTAAAAGTATTAAACTTTGTTAACCAAAAGTGAAAAAATATCGACCAAAGAGAGAAATATCTCCACGAAACTTATAAAAAGTAGGAAAATTGTCAGCCAAAGGGGAAACATATTGACCAAGTAACGAAATAGCTCGGCAACACTTATGAAAACAATGAAAAATTTGTTAGATAAATAGGAAAAATATTGGTCAAGTAAGAAAATTTGTTAGCCAAAGGGGAAAAATATTGACCAAGTAACGAAATACATTGGCCAAAATTATGAAACATAGGAAAATTTGTTAACCAAATGGGAAAAATATTGACCAAGTAACGAAATATCTCAGCCAAACTTCTGAAAAAAAAAAAAGAAAACCTTGTTAACCAAATATGAAAAAAGAATATCGGCCAAAGAGAGAAATATCTCGTCCAAATTTATAAAATGGTAGGAAGATTGTCAACCAAAGAGGAAACATATTGACCAAGTAACGACATATATCGTCCCAACCTACTAGAGATATTCGCTTGTCCCCTATGCAAACAACAGCTGTATTTCAGAAAATTAAATGTATCTTATGTAATAAGTCACTATGGTTGAATGAAAACATAAAATTTCAACAATAAAATTGTACAAAAATTAACAATTACATTTCTACATGAAACATTCAATTTGGAAACATAAAGAGAAATTTAATTGTTAATTTTTTGTACAATTTTATTGTTGAAATTTTATTTTTTGCTGGGTTTACCGTGGTCAGTACGCTATGAGTCATCCTCCGGCTTTCCCCACAGACATGTCTAAACACGTTCACGTACGTTCACACACGCCGACATAGCCCCGTGATGTGTCTCCCAAGCGGTCACCCTCAGATCAGCCAATTATGAGTTCAATCTTTAGACTTTAATATGAGACTTAACTTCCGGCTATTATCAAGGAACGGTCGTATTTATCTAGCCACCCCGCCACTCGACCACCCCTTAACAATTATAAGAAGAATCTATCTAGTATTTCCTCCACTCGCCCACCCCCTACCAACGAATGTCACTAAGCTATACCCGCTGCAATCAACATTATCGGCCATTTTTACTTTTTAAGGTTTTCATTTGTAACCTGTATGATGATAATAAACAAGCCACTGTGACCATCTACAGACCACTAATAACCGTTACCCACCCTTACCAACGAATTTCACTAAGATATACCCACTAAAATCAATAATAACGGCCATTTTTACTTTTTAAGGTTTTCATTTGTAACCTGTATGATGATAGTAAACAAGCCACCATGACACTCTACAGATAACTAATATCCGCTACCCATCCCGTAACAACGAATTTCACTAAGCTATACCAGCTACAATCAATAATACCGACCATCTTCACTTTTTAAGGTTTTCATTTGTAACCCGTATGATGATGCTATATAGAACATTACGACCCTATACAACTCATATACCCGCCATATTTACATTCTTACTTATTAAAGTTTTCACATGACACCCGCCGCGGATCGAGGTTCGAACCCCCTATCCCACACGTCGACACCTGCACCCCACCGCTGAGCTCCCAGCCTTACGCCCGCCCGCCCCCTAGACCATCCCAAGGAAACGCACTGTAACCCTAAGCCTTACATATCGCCAATGGAATGATGATAGTGTTTATGCCCAATAAAGATAAAGAAAGAATACGAAAAAAAGAAGGATGACACTGAAAAGGAAGAGCACTTTAACCTTCACACAGCATCAATCGTTGGATGATAGTGTTTAAGCATCACCCATTACAACTAATACTATCAGCAATTATTACATTTTTTAAAATGTATCACACACAAAAAAGGGAAGTAACAGTGTAAGAACACTCACTTATTTATTCATTAGTTGCATCCCTTGGCAGGTCAAAGGTCACTTGCGGTCCGCTTTGGCTCCGCTTTCTATGCGGAGCTATACCCTTCATATAAGGAAATACGACGTCCGGCCCCCCGGGATGGCCCCATAAATGCTAATTAGTTACCCTCTCTCCTACTACTCACATCCCTGTCTTACGCCTGATTAAACTTTCTAAATAACTGTTGAAGTTTAGTTACGGTTTCTTTTCAATAGGTGTTGTTATTCCAATGAAGGGAAATATAATAGATAAAGTATGTCAACTAATTAAAAAATAGTTTTCTTACTTATTCGGTTGTCCTCGAAGCAAGCGTACTCTCCATCTCTCTCTCTCTCTCTCTCTCTCTCTCTCTCTCTCTCTCTCTCTCTCTCTCTCTCTCTCTCTCTCTCTCTCTCTCTCATATTCCACTAAACGGCCGAGACACAGCTGGCCGAGAAAATCTGCTATCTCTTATAAGACATAAGGTAATTGCTCATGTGTGCTGCAGGAAATCTTTTCTCTTTGGGGTTTCCCAGACTGCAGTGGTCGATTATTTTCATATTGATTGTTAATTCTACATTGACATTGATGTTTTAGATGGTAACAAAGACAGTGTTATATATATATATATGTGTGTGTGTGTGTGTGTGTGTGTGTGTGTGCGTGCGTGCGTGCGTGCGTGTGTGTGTGTAAAGCCACCAGCCAAACAGAGACCGTAAGGACACCGCATGATGAACGGAACACAGAAGAATAACTAACAACAAATTACACCATTAAAGAACTCCTATTTGAGGACGATCAAGCACTAATAGCAAACTCAGAAGCAGAATTACAAGACCACATGCATAGTCTAAACGAAGTGTGTAAGGAACATAACATGAAAATTAGCATCAGTAAAACAGAGGTAATGACTATAACCAAAGAAGAGAAAACAACAAAGATTAATCTAAAAGAACACCCCCCCCCCCCCTGAAATAAGTAAAGAGCTTCAAGTACTTAGGAAGTATAATATCATCAAATGGCAGATTAGAAGATGAGATAATTGTTTTTAAAAACAGATGCAATAAGGCAATCCAACTCTTTGGATAAATGGCACCAATGCTAAAGAACAAAACACATACCAATGGTTACTAAGAAGGCACTCTATAACATAAGCTTCCCACCAACTCTATGCTACCAATGCCAAACCTGGACAATGACAGAAAAAGAGAACAGAAAAATCACTACAACAGAAATGCGATTCCCGAGAAGAATACCCACTGTATCAAGAAGAGAGAAAATCAGAAATGAAGAAATCAGGACTAAAGTGTAGGTTATGGAAGCTCTAGATTTTATCAGAAAGTAGCAAGTTAAATGGTTTGGCCATGTAACTAGACTACCAACTAACAGAATACCACAACAAACCATGATGTACAGACCAAATGGAAGCAGAAGAGGCCGGTCACGTAAACGATGGACAGAGAGAATAGCAGAGTCCATGGGAATCTCGATACATGAAGCCCATAAACGGGCACTCTCCCGCTGTTTATACTTCACCTCAACACCGCAAGGTACAAGAGAAACGAGATGCGATTACTTGCTTGCTTGTGTTCGCTGGCTGAGAACTCCGGCGTGAAGTCATGTATGTAGGATGAATACATCCTGTTGACATCATCAGTGTGATGTCATACCGGGCCTCAGGTTTGCGTGAGTATCCCTTGTCCCATGTCTGACTTATTGGTGTGCAGACTGGTGGTTCCTCGCCGTGCAGGCAGACACTCTCCGACTTCGGAGGAATCAACGATCCTACTGACTTCAGCCAGGACCCCGAAGGGACCTGTTGCTCAAGCGCTCGGCGAGGACGCGTCAATAGGTCTTGGGCAGTATAGAACACAGCCCTGGTGCCTTGGAAACACCTCTGCGTCCCGGTGAGATGAAATGGACGTTCTAGTTCTTATCAACTTTTGAGCTTAGATAAAGAGAAGAAACAACGTATAAGACAAATAACTAAATATAAACAGGCAAAACAACGTAATAAACAGACAATTATATATGAACAGTGAAACAAGGTTTAAGACATACAACTAAATATAAATATGCGAAACAACGCACAAGATAGACAACAATATATAAACATGCGAAACAAAGTACACGTCAAACACCTAAGTATAAACAGGCGAAACAACGTAATAAACAGACTTCTATATATGAAAAGGTGAAAAAATGTACAAAATAAACAATTGTATATGAACAGGCTAAACAACGTATAAGACATACAACTAAGTATAAACATGCAAAACAACGTACAAGACAGACAACTATATATATATATAAACATGAGAAACAACGTACACGTCAAACAACTAAATATAAACAGGCGAAACAACGTAATAAACAGACAACTATATGTGAACAGGTGAAACAACGTGCAGAATAAACAACTGTATATGAACAGGTTAAACAACGTATAAGACACACAAATAAATATAAACATGCAAAATAACGTACAAGACAGACAACAATATATTACCATGCGAAGCAACGTACAAGACAGACAACTTATATAAACAGGCGAAACAACGTACAAAATAAACAAATGTTTATGAACAGCGAAACAAAGTACAAGACAGACAACTATTTTCCTTTCTCTTCGTTCATTTGTTCAAAATGAGTGTCCTCAATACTAGTGTACGACTTCCTCGTATTTGTATAAAATTTGCTTCCTCTAGACCAGGGGTGGGCAAACTTTTTGCGCGTAGGGCCACATTGACAAATTGACAAATGTAAAGCTATTGGGGATGGGGGGGGGGGGTCCGCATATATATTATGTCCACTTTGTTTACAACAACCTATCACAATAAGTAATTATGAATTATTTATAGGTTATTAAACAGTATAAATAACTAATTATGGCAATTTTATTTTACTTTTACACTTACACATTATATTTTACAATATGGACAAAAACTTTTACTAATTTGTTAACAAGACTTTACAATTTTTAATTATAATGTTTGTTTTTTTTTAAATTATCTATCAATGGCTTTAATTTAGACACAAACCGACCACATTGTCACTATAATTGTTGATTTCTAATGAGATGTATGTAACTGATTGCAATTTTCGACAATATTCTTGAAATCTGGAGCAAGTTTACTTGTTGAAATTCGCATGACAGCATGCAAGTTGCAGTCCGACAATAAAGACATATTCTTAGATTTGTTGATCTTCAAGCAAGAAAATGGTTGTTCGCAAATGTATGTTGATCCAAACAATGATGACAATTTAGCTGCAAAGTTTTTCAAGTTGGGAAATGATTCTTCTGATAAAGATCCATAGACATCCAGCAAATCATCAGACTTGAATTTCTCTTTCAGGTCATGATCTACTTGTAAGTCAAGCAGCTCCAACTGTATGTCCTCTGTGGCTGTATCAGTTTCCACACTTAAAGAGGAACTGAGAAAATATTGAACTGTGGCTCTAAGTTCTTGAAATCTTGGAATCTTCATCCAATACTTCAGTCAATGCATCTAATTGGGTTTTGTACTTTTCAGTCACTTCACCAGAAATGGTTTCTTGTTTCAGCAAAGGGAAGTGACAAAACCTTGTTTCACTTGCTTGTCTGGAGTACAGTGAGAGTTTTGCCTGAAATGATTTTACATGTACATACAATTCATGTGCAAACACACCATTGCCCTGAAGTTTGACATTCAGTTTATTTAAATTTTCCATAATTTCAATGGCAACCATAAAGAACAATTCTGTGTGACAGCACAAGACTAGCTTCTGTTGCAACATCTTGAATTGAAGACTGTTTAGTGAAAACAGTTGCTGTTTCTCCAAGTTTTTCACCAACTTCAGGTGTTTCCTTTCCCTCTCTTCTGTTGTTAAATTGTATCCGACATCAGAATGTTTTGTTTGATAATGCCTTTTTAAATTGTACTCCTTGAAGACAGCCACTGACTCACGACATAACAAGCAAACTGATTTGCTACCAACTTTTATAAAACAGTACTTAGTTGTCCATTCATCATTAAAAACACGGGTTCATCTTCAATCTAATGTATTAGTGACACTCATTATATTAATAAAATTATGACAGTTAGAATTTTACAAAATGTTAAAAAGGAAATGAAACAACACCTACTTCCGGCTGTGTGTGAAAATAAAATATTCGGAAAACAAGGAGTAAACTCAGAATCAGTTTCAGAAATATATCAAGACTACTACAAAAATTGTATATTTTCTTGCAAAGTAAATCATTTTATTCAACGGAGAAATATCTGTTTTTCATAAATTCATCCTGATTAAATTTTTACATGTCGATAAATATTTCTCTATACTAAAATCGATACATTCGCATTTTAGCATTATATTACGAAAATCAAGACTGTTTACAAACATATAAAATTAGAAAGACATTTATCCAAAATGTTAATACTAACATAACGATACATGAAATTCTGTACAGTTCAACCAAATAATTTAAAAACGAAGTAAATTTTTTCTTCTAAATGCACTCGAGGGCCGCATAATATCAGTTGCGGGCCACATGCGGCCCGCGGACCGTAGTTTCCTCCTCCCAATCCCCCTACTCTAGACAGATTCAATCCATAATCAGACCTGTATCTATCCATGCATTTTTATCTTCCCGCCACTATGTTAGGACTTTGGTCTTACGGCCTAGTCTTTCGATTTCCAACAGCCTTTTCTTAACATCTGTGCATGGAATCTTCTATTTCTGATACTTATTTGAAAATGTCAGAGATCAAATCTCACTATTTGAAAATGTCAGACATCAAATCTCACTATCCGAGACATCAGGGGACGCAAAAAATAGTTATACACAAATGGTTCTTGTAAACATTTTCTGAGTGCCACTGGCGAGCTAAGTAACTATTACATTTTACCTACATTTCGTGTTTCTTTTTCCTAAGGTGTATTTTACCAACCTTCCAAGTCTCGCAGTCATGGTAACTATTAATTAGTTCCACAGGAACCCCCGTGTTAATAATCCCCCAGTTGTCTAAACTAGGCATAATCCGTTCTGTTAACTGCGGTTTATGAAGATAGATGTCTGTAGAAAGTCAGGCATTAAGTATATCACATGTCTGTACACACACAGTTTATGTTCGTTATCACGTTATTATCAAAACAAATCTGTGATGGGTCAACCTGTTTCCATTCGTTTATTTTATTACATTTATTTGTCAATCTGTTTCCAGGCGTTTAAGTTATTACATTTCGTAAACATAAACAACATTGCTACCCTTGAAGCCACAAATCTCTTTACGCACTGGGCGTGCTATCAAATCTGGCATAATGCAACAAGCATTAACAACTATTGCTCCATTATGCATTTACGACCGTCATATATACCCAATTATTGAACTGTTGGTAATTGTGAACTAATCCATGCATAAGTTTGCAGCTGCATTCATAGCATATACTGTTACATCAATTACTAAGAGTGTGTAAGTGTTAAAATAACTGTTTCTCAATTCACTTGCCTTCTGTAATAGAATAAGGTAAAGTGGCTCTTTCATCTCATGAAGCACATTGTACATGTAGTACTATCCCCATGTTTATTGACCAATTGGCACTCGATGCATGATATGGTCATTATTTCTTTTATGTGTGTGTGTGTGTGTGTGTGTGTATGTGTGTGTGTGTGTGTGTGTACGTACATTCAGACACATATATTTATCTTGCTCTCACTCTTCCCTCTTCTCTCTCTCTCTCTCTCTCTCTCTCTCTCTCTCTATATATATATATATATATATATATATATATATATATATATATATATATATATCTCTGTGTTTTTCTCTCTCTATCTCTTCTTCTTTCTCTCTCACTGCCTCTCCCTCCCTCACTCTCTCTTTCTCCCTGCATCTCTCTCTCGATATATATATATATATATATATATATATATATATATATATATATCCATCATGTGCCATGCCAGCAAGCGTTGGCGGTCATGTTTTGCCATCTCACTCGATCACCAGAGTCATGGATCAGCTCCGTGTTTCTGTCTGTGTGAGTCTGTGTTTCTGTGTGAGTGGGGGTATGTGGGGTGGATGGGTAAGGGTATCTGTGTGGGTGTGGGTGGGAATATTGTGTGGTATCTGGGTGGGGGATATGTGTGTGGTGTGTAAGTGGGGATGTGTTGGTGAGGGATGTGTGTGTGTGTGGTGCGTGGGTTGGGAATAGTGCGTGGTAGGGGGTGTATGTGATGTGCGGGTGGGGGATTGTGTGGTGGGGGATTAGGTTATGGCATGTGTGGGTGGGTGGAAGTTGTATGTGTGGGTGGTGGGGTGTGTGTGAGTGGATTGGGGATGTATGGGTGGTTAGGGAGATGTGTGTGGGGGGGGGGGGGACATGTTAGTTGGTGGGGATGTGTGTGTATGGATTGGGGATGTGTGAGTGGATGTGCGATGTGTGGGTTGGTGGGGGATTGTGTGCATGGGTGGGGAATATGTTGTCGATAGAGATGTGGCTGGGGGATGGGTGGTTTGAGGTGTGGGTGGGGAGAGGATGTGTGGGTTAGGATGTGGATGGGCGTGGGATGTGTGGGTTGGTGGGGGAATGTTTGTGGGTGGCGAGTGTGTTTTGGTTGGGGGATCAGGTGAGGGCAGTGTGTGCGGGTGGGGGATGTGTGGGAGGGGGATGGGTCGGTTGGTGGGGTATGTATGTGTCCCTTGATGTGCGTGTTTGTGGGTAGGTGGGGTGTGTATGTGTCCCTTGGTGTGCGTGTGTGGGGGTAGGTGGGCGTGTTGTGTGGGTGGGGTGATGTATGGATAGGTGGGAGATGGGCCTCATAACATGGTAATTAGCCTTGTTTATGTTTACAACATTCATTTCACAATGTTTATTTTTCTTCCTATGTAAATGTATAATGCTCTTGATGAACGAAAGACGAGTGATTGGAAGGGCCGAATGTAAGACGGGCCTGCGCGCCCAATTTGTGACCCTAATAAAGTTGATTTGATTTGATTTGATTTGATTTGTCTCGACCATGCCACGAGGCCAAGCCATCCAGGTATTTGCTTCTAGTTCTTCCCCTTGGCCTGTTACCTTCGATCTTACCAGTTGTCAACAAGTTCTCCAAATCATTTCTTCTCATAACATGCCCAAATAATTTTGACTGTCTACGTCTAATGTCTCTAATCAGTTTTCGATCTTCATTTGTTCCTTGAAGGACTTGTTTCATTGGTCTTTCTGGCTGGTTATGGTATTCTTTGCATTTTCCTCAGAAACCACATTTCTTCAGCCATCGGATGTTTTTCAGCTTGACTGCTCATTGTCCAAGCTTCACATCCATATAAAAGTACAGGTTCTATGTAGCATCTCAACACTCTTTTTCTCGTTTCAATTGACATCTTTTTATTGGTCAGTATGTTTTTCACCTTGCTAAAGGCTACCTTTGCCATGGCGATTTTTGTTCTAATCTCTTCAAAACATCTTCCATCAGATGTTATTATTGTTCCGAGATAATTGTACCTATTCACTTGTTTAAGAATATTCCCATTTACTTTTATATTACATTGTGGTATTTCGTTCTTCCTAGTGACGACCATAATCTGTGTCTTTTTACAATTTAATTCTAACCCTCGTTGTTCACTGTGTGTAACAACTGCATCTACTAAATGTTGCAGGTCCTGTTCATTGTCTGCAATCAAGACTGTATCATCTGCATATCTAATGTTATTGATGCATGTTGATTCCTTCCATATCTTCAATATTTCTGAAAATACTTTCACTGTACAGAGAAAACAGATCTGGAGACATTACACATCCCTGTCTCACACCTCTCTTAATAGGCTGATATTGGCCTACTTCATTATCAACTCTTATGGCAGCTTGTTGTTTCCAATATATGTTTTTTACAAGTCTAAGGTCTTTTCCATCAATTTGTAGATTTTCAAGCATCCTTATCATGTCGACATGTCTCACTTTATCGAAAGCCTTTGTGTAGTCAATAAAGCAAAGGTGTAGATCTTTGTTTACTTCTATAGATCGTTCAATTACGGTTCTCAGTAAATACACAGCATTTACTGTACCCTTTCCTTCTACAAACCCACATTTCTCTTCTCCTATTCCAGGTTGTATTTTCCTCCTAATTCTTTGCATGATAATTCTTAGCAAAATCTTCGTGATGTGACTCATTATACTAATTTTTCGATGTTGATCACATTCCAAGGCTCCTGATTTCTTTGGGATTGCAATAAATACAGAATTACATAATTCATGAGGTATATTTCCAGTATCATATATTGTGTTAAGCAGACTGGTCACTTTATCTATTCCATATTCTTCTAATGCGTTAATAATTTCTGTTGTGACGCTGTCTGAACCGGGGGTCTTGCCAGATTTCATATGGTTAAGAGCATTCTGAACCTCAATCTTCAAAATTGCTGGTCCTTCATTATTATTTTGAACATCGTAGTGTTCGTCTCTGTTGTCGTCATAAAGGTTTTTCATGTAATCTGACCATACTTGTAAAATCTGATCTTTTTCTATTATGACTCTTCCATCTTTTGTCTTTAGGCAGCCTGCTGATGTACGTGTTCTTTGATTAGTAAGCTCCTGGATTCTTTTGTGCATTAGTTTCGCATTTTTACTGTTGTGTTGTTTTTCAATTTCTCCGCAGTTTTTCTCAAGCCATGTTTCTTTTGCCTCCATACATAAGGTTCTGACTTTTCTGTGAATTTCTTCATATTTGGCAGGATTATTTTTGTTCTGTCTTCTTGTTTCCATTAGTTGTAAAATTTCTTTAGTCATCCATGTCTTACTGCCCACTTTCTTTAATTTTGGAATAGTTTTTTTCTGCTGCACAGCTGATTGAATTCTTCAGCATTTCCCATTGATCATCTACTTCTTGAAATAGGATCTCTAGATCAGACAATAAATCAAATTTGTTCTTTACTTCTATGTTAAAATTATATTGTATTTCTTTGTCAGTTTTCAATTTGCACAAGTTATATTTAGGGTTTCCTGCTATATACTTGACTTTCTTTAACTTTACCCTCAATGTGTCTATAATTAATCTGTGATCACTGTAACAGTCTGCATTTGAAACTGTTTTTACGACTGTTAACGCATTTCGAAACCTTCTGTTAATCAGGATGTAATCTATCTGGTTTTTAATCCTGCTGTCTGGACTATATATATATATATATATATATATATATATATATATATATATATATATATATATATATATATATATATATATATATATATATATATATATATCCAATTCTTAACCCTTTGAAAATAGTTTGCTCATTCGTTCGTTCGTTCTCTCTCTTCTCTACCAATAACATCTCTAATTTCTTGTCAAGTAAGCCCACCCACGTGTAAGTGTGAAGGTCAAAGAACAGTTTTATCTCTACTACTTCTTCTCCTACAACCGCTGTCATTCGAGAAGGATTTTACCAGTAAAAGCCGTCTCGTCTATGAAATGAAAACCAAATTTTAAAAACAGTATTCTTGTTAATTTTCGAGTAGAACGAAAGAGAATATTATGTTTTCCATAAACGAATCATAAACCGTACAAACACTGTTATTGATTATGTGGTTGTTTCGGGATTTGAAATTTAAATATTGAGCACAACCCACTACTGGCAACGCCGATCGCATTCTGGTATGAACCTAAGGCCTATCCACGTCAATATGGAAGCACTATACTCGAGTTTCGCCCTCGTTTGAGCTCGTCAGTAGTGCATATCCCTGACCCGATCCGGAAACAGTCCCGGATCACGCGTGTGAAGCGGGTGTGTAACCATGCGGCACACACTGGACACACCAAATTATCACAACAGAACATCACAACGCTACCCATCGTAGGCTATGCATCGTTCGGGTCCCATCGATTGACGGACGTCGGTCGCGGCGATTGGGCAATCTTGAGCATATATCCATCCAGGTGGAATCAATGCTGTAGATGTCCCTGTTTAACTGTGTTTATTTTCTTTCACATCATGCTTACCATATATCTATATCTAATTTTACCTTTCTTTGTTAAACTGTGCCCACAGTTTTGGCTTCACTATATATGTTTGACATCAATATACTTAAACCTCGTCAAACTCTTCCCGTATACGGAAGCTGCTCATTCACCATTGGCATTCATGTTTTTTTAATGTTTTTACAAAATTGTTTAGCCCTCTTTCTGATATTCCTGAAGAAGTCACGAAAACCAAAACCGGCAGATTTGTGCGTTTTGGTTTAATTAATGTATTACTTATTTGCCTAAAATTGTTACTACTACTACTACTACTACTACTACTACTACTACTACTACTACTACTACTACTACTACTACTACTACTGCTGCTGCTGCTGCTGCTGCTGCTGCTGCTGCTTCTGCTACTACTACTACTACTACTACTACTACTACTACTACTGCTGCTACTAACTACTCCTATTCATTTCCCCACCATTTCTGTTCACATGGCCAGAGTTCATTGTAAGCGTGTGTACGCTTGTTGTCTCTTTCTTTTGCATGATCTACATATATCTATGTGTTTCATTTTACATTTTGATATCCTGTGGTAATAGTTAATTCTCTTATCCATTGACAATAGATGCCTACCCATGATACTCCTAATATGACGTCATGTCGTGTAACGTACCTTACTTTACATTACTTGTTATTTCTACAGGAATGGCATGACGAGAAACTGGTGTGGAACATCAGCCACTATAACAACATTAGCAAACTGCGTATACCATGTGACTTGATCTGGCTTCCGGATATTGTACTGTACAACAGGTTAGTATGCGCTGGCCATGCCTCTGCCAAAGGTGACTGTTTCGTCATGAATGGTATTTACAGTGCTGTAACAGGAACAAGTGCCGGCTCCCTGGCCGAGGGACTAGCATCTTTCTCCGTAATCCCGAATACTCTCGTGGTTGACGTGAGTGCACGAGAATAGGAAGCGGTTCGAGTCGCACCAGTGACTTATGAGAGTATGGAGCCGGTCGCTCAGAAAGTCGTGGCGTGCTGATCAGCGTAATCTAGCCTAGGAATCAACATACAGCTGAAAGATGCTGATGTTGACCGCAATATCCTGAAACAGGATGGAAACACGGAAAATAAAAAAAAAACAGGAACAAGAATAGTACAAGTAAAACTACCCCCCCCCCCCCCCTTTTTCTACCCCCTCCTCCCAAAATATTCCCCCACCCCAAAATAATCGAAATTTAAAACAATAATGAAGCAATCATGAAATAAACATAAATAATAATAACACAAGTGTGTTTTTTTTAACTTACATAATCTGAAACAGGTTTGGGTTGGTTAAATGGGATGCATGTGGACATGATTAATCAGCTGACCCGATGCAGTGAAATGTTAACTTGTGGGCTACGTGAACATTTCAATTGAGCAAACATGATGATACTCTTATGTTACCTGTTGTCTTTTTATTTTATAACGTTCGCTCGCTTTGAACTCAAGCATAGTCCAATTCCAATTCCAATTTTCAAAACAAAAATTCCAAATTCGGCCTCGTTCAACTTACTTCCTCAGCGTCGGTTATTGTTGAGGTCCGTGGTTTTTGTGGGTTCCTTCACCCTAATTCTTGTCTTGTGCGCTCTTACGAGTAAGTCCTGTCTCGGACTGGTTACGTAGCGTTTGTGTCTGTGACGTCAGCAGAGGGATCGGTCAGCGGCTGTCCTTTGTGCATGTTTCCTCTTGTGGGTTTTTTTTTGTTGGCGCAGGCTCCTGGCTCGTCTGGCTTGACTGGTTGCAGTCCTTAGAAGGACTTTTTATTTGGTATTTTTGCCTTCTCATTTGTGTATTGCCTATAGAAGCTTTTCGATGTGATATGCCTCCCTGCGCTTTCTTTCACTCCGCTTCCCGCGTTTGAGTTCTTGTTGTTTTTATTGCTTCCTCCGTGGTCAGCCATGGAATGATTTCTCCGTCATCTATATAGTATTGCCATGGGTGTTCGTCATCCTCTTTTAAATCTGGTACTGTGGCGGTACGGCAGGGCATTGGTTTCCCGTTGGGTTTCTTGTACTTCTTTTCTTTTTCTTCCATGCGCTTTCTGTATTCCTCGCACTTGAGTTTGTATTTCCTCGTTATCTCTGCTTGCCATGATGGTGTTATCGGGTCATCCTCTATGCCGTCGCCAGGGTGCTCATCTCGGTTTTCTTCGGATGTCTGGTGGGATATTAGCTTCCCTTTGAATGTCTCTGGCGTCGTGGTTGGGCTGCTGGCTTTCGCTTGCTGTTTGGGCTCGGTTTCTTGGTTTTCATCCTGCGATTTCTCTGTAATGTCTTGTTCGGCTTCTGTTGTTTGGTTTCGGAGTATTTCCATTTCAGCTTTCTGTAGTTCTCGCTCTGATGTAATGGTTTGTAGATCTCCTTGTTCTCCTTCTTAATCAGTGCCATATGTTCTACTTCTTGCTTGATGCTTTGCTGAATCTCCTTCATTTCCGCCAGCAGCTTTTCGTTGCCGCTATTCGGAATCGGCGTCAGTAGTTCCTTGACTTGTCTCTTCACCTCGTATATCTGTTTTTGCAGTTGATCTCTTTCAGCTTGTGCTATACCCGTGGCTGCCTAGCCCCTTCGCATTGCTTCCTTGACTGATGTCTTCGTGGTAGTTGCGATCTTTAAGACGTCTCTGTGTCATTGTAGGTACGGACATCCCAAGTATCTTGCTCCATGCTTGCCCAGGCAGTTGGCGCACTTTCTTTTGTTGTTAGGAGCTCTAAAGGCCGTGTCCAGCTGGGCCAGCGGACACTCCTTGAAGGCGTGGTAATCGGCGCAGTAACGGCAGATTTCCGTCTAACTGCGTCGTATTGCACTGCTGATGCCGGTCCTCTGGCATCTGGAACATTGGTTGACTCTAGGGATGAATCTCTCTGGCTGCTGCATTCTGTTGTTGATTGATACTGTTATCGGCATCTCGCTGCCCTCCGATATCCCCACCGCCAAGGTTGTAGGTATCTTGGAGTATGTGAGGAGCCGTTCCGCCTTCATGAATCGGATGTGAGGATTCTCTTCACGTAGCTGCTTCATGATTTCTTCGTCTGTCAGCTCCACTTGAATCCGCTTGACAACCCATCGGACTGTTTTTGCGTCGGTGTTTCCGACTTTGGTGTCTTTCTCCTCCTTTTTCTCTCCTGTCTTGGGTCTTGTCTGTGGTGGGCTGTCAATCTTCTCCCTCGCGGTAGCTTCGGTAGTAGTTGTAGGTTCAGATTCGGTATTACAGCTCACAGGTAGGCTCTTCACGTTGTTCTTGTTGTCGGCTCCCACACTGCACATCTTGGATACCGCGTGTTTCTTGTTGTTGGACTTTCGACGTGACAATTTCCCCCGTATCAGGCTGCTTGACTTGTTGAGGCGACTTGACTTGTTAGCGCTCGCAGTGCGAATGACGACGCACGACGTAGTCCATACATGTGCTACTTTTCATAGTGTATTCGATTGATCTTTGCGTGTAGATTAGCTTTCCCTTATTACCTGCTTCTGTTTGCCATCAGGCGAACACACTGCGACTTCAGAGGTACTTGTCATTTACGTCCCCAAATCAAGGACGAGAAGACAACATTTTAGTCCAATTTACCGGCGTGGGGTTGAACCCGCTACCTCGGAATCAGCACACCGATTGTCTGATGTCATTGATTCTCTGGTGTAATTGATTAGCTGGTATCATTTAATCCCTGCATCACTGACAATCTGGTTTCACTGAGTGTCTGTCATGACTGAGTGTCTAGAATCACTGAGTATCTAGTATCACTGAGTGTCTGGTATCATGGAATATCTGCTATCACTAGGTGTCTGGATTCATGGACTATCTGCTATCACTAAGTGTCTGGTATCACTGAGTATCTGGTATCATAGAGTGTCTGGTATCATTGAGTGGCTAGTATCATAGACTATCTACTATCACTAAGTGTCTGGTATCACGAAGTATCTGGTATCATGGACTATCTGGTATCACTAAGTGTCTGGTATCACTGAGTATCTTGTATCATTGAGTGTCTGGTATCATTGAGTGTCTGGTATCATTAAGTGTCTGGTATCATTGGGTGTCTGCTATCATTGAGAGTCTGGTATCACTGAGTGTCTAATATCACTGAGTGTCTGGTTTAATTGAATGTCTGGTATCACTGAGTGTCTGATATCACTGATTGTTTGGTAACATTTAGTGTCTGGTATCACTAAGTGTCTGATATCAATGAGTGTATGGCATCATTGAGTGTCTGGTATCATTGAGTGCCTGATATCCGTTCATTGTTTGTCCATCAAGAATGATGATGACCATTCATTTCATCCAGTGGGGTTGAAAGTATGGAGCCGTGAGTTCTAAGATGGCTGATAAGGCCTATTTTGACTCGAAATGTTCTTTGACAATGTGGGCAAAGAATGCTTGACGTTTCTGGAGGAGGATTTCTGCAGTGGTTTTTCTGTTCTGTCTTTTCTTCACAGCGCTTGCAGTCCTGGTTGCCTCACAAGTGACTGCACCCTTGCGTAATGATGCACGCCACGAATTTCGGTCTCTGGCTGCAGTATCCCAGGTGTCATGATGAATTCATGATGAATTCCAAAAGCATTCAGTGAGATTTTCAGAGTGTCTTTAAAGCGTTTCGTCTGACCGCCTTGGGAGTATTTACCACAACGCAACTCGACGTAAAAAATTCGTTTAGGGAGCCTGTGATCTGGCATGCGAGTCAAGTGACCAGCCCAGCGAATCTGATTCTTCATTAGTAGAGTGTGGATACTGGGCATGGACGCTCGTTCTAGGACTTCAGTGTCTGGAATCTTGTCTTGCCATTTAATCTTCAGTAACTTCCTAAGACAGACTGTGTGGAAGTGGTTTAATTTCTTAGCGTGTCGCTGATAAACAGTCCAGGTTACACAAGCATATAGTAGTGTGGATAATACAACTGCTTTGTAGACTTTCAGCTTTGTTTGCAGGCTAATTCCATTTCTGTCCCATACATTCTTGTACAGTCTGCCAAAGGCCGCGCTGACCTTGGAGATTCTTGCATTCACTTCATCATCAATTGTGGCAGCTTGTGACACAGTGCTGCCAAGTTAGGTGAATTTGTCCACAACACTTAGACTATGACCATTCACTTTGATATTCGGCACAGTGTGATTATTCCCTGGAGCTGGCTGGTACATAACTGCAGTCTTCTCCAAATTGATATTGAGTCCAAAGTTGGAACAGGCATGTGAGAAAGCTGAAACATTATGTTGCATGTCCGCCTCTGAGTTGGCGTATAGAGCGCAATCATCAGCAAACAGGAGCTCTTTGACGGTGTCGATGTCAATTTTGGTTTTAGCTTTCAGCCTTCTGAGATTGAACAACTTTCCATCCATGCGGTAGCTGATGTCTATTCTAATGTCGTTGTTCTCGAAGGCATTCGTCATCATAGCTGAAAACATGAGGCTGAACAGTGTTGGTGCCAGGACACATCCTTGCTTCACTCCATTGGTGACAGGAAAGGGTTCAGACAGTTCACCATTTTCCTGTACTCTTGCCTGCATGCCATCATGAAATAGCCGCACTGTTTGGACAAACTTTCGTGGACAGCCATATTTTGTCATAATCTTCCACAGTTCTTCTTTGCTGACTGTATCAAAAACCTTGGTAAGGTCAATGAAAGTGGAGAACATTTCGCAGTTCTGTTCCTGACATTTCTCTTGCAGCTGCCTTGCAGCGAAAATCATGTCAACAGTTCCACGTTCATTTCTGAAGCCACACTGGCTCTCGGGAAGAAGATCTTGATTGAGATGGGCCGTGAGGCGATTAAGAAGAATTCTGGCGAGTATCTTCCCTACAATTGAATGCAAGGAGATGCCTCGGTGGTTGTCACGGGATTGGCGGTTTCCTTTTCGTTTGTAAAGGTGGACTATTGACGCGTCCTTATAATCTTGTGGCATGGTCTCGTTCACCCATATGTTTGTAAAGACTTGATGAAGCTGCTCTGTTAGGACCGTGGTGGTTTGATGTGAATGTTTCTTTTCCAGATAATGAGACGATGGTTTGTCCAACATTCGGCACCACACATGGATTTTGTCACCCGAACGTCTTGTCTGTCACTCCTCCTGACGATGACATAGTCAATGAGGTGCCAGTGTTTCGATCGAGGGTGCATCCACGATGTCCTGTTTCTCATGGGGAGACGGAAAATTGCGTTGGTAATCAAGAGATCGTGTTCGGCACATGTCTGAAGAAGGAGGAGTCCATTGCTGTTACAATTTCCGACTCCGTGCTTTCCAATAATGCCACTCCAAGAGGTGGTGTCCATGCCTACTCTGGCATTGAAATCCCCAAGGAGTATAAGTTTGTCTCCTTTGGGAACAGATGTCAATACATTACGCAGGTCCTCATAGAATTTGTTCTTGACATCATCTTCATTGGTCATAGTTGGTGCGTAGACACTCACAATGGTTGCATGCTTCTTTCCATTCAGCAGGGGCATTTTAATGGTCATGAGCCTGTCGTTTATAGCCTTTGGAAATCCAGCTAGTTTGCCGACCAGGGCCGACTTAATGGCAAATCCCACACCGGATTGGCGCCTTTCCTCGCTTTTCCTTCCATTCCAGAAAAATGTGTAGCCGGCACCTATTTCACAGATTTGGCCTTCTTCTGCAAGTCGTGTCTCGCTCAAGGCTGCAATGTCAATGTTGTACCTGCCCAGCTCTCTCTCAACCAGTGCTGCTCGTCTCTCTGGACCCGACGCGCCATCTCTGTCAAGTAGTGTGCGTACATTCCAAGTTCCGATTGTTAAAGGAATATGGTTTGCTCTTTTAGTTTTACCTGTTTTTTCTTTCTTTGTATGTCGACCGCAGTTTAGGGTACCCATCAACCGCGGCTAGCTGGTTAGGTAGTGATGGAGCAGACAATGTTTAGGGCACCTTTTCTAGCCCCTTCCTCATGCTATGGAGGTGAGCAGTGTATTCCTATAGAGGGCTGCTCAGTCGCTCAGACGGCTGCCGAATCCCACTGCTGCTCCGGTCAGTAGAAGACGACCATATGGCCTGAGCCGCCTGTGTGCAGGTCTGCGAATACGGCTGCCAGCGTACCCACGCCTGCCGCTTCGCTGCTCGCCCATCGCCACGGAGCTTGAAGGTGATATATGACGTTGGATAAAGAATGACTTGCGCGATGAATTGGATTAAAGTGAGGAAGAGTTGCGCAATTCGTCGACCTCACTCTCTCGCCTGAGTCCATCTAAATCCAGTGGCAGGACAAGTCAAAACGACTGGAGACGAATACAGGTGCAGTGAAAGACCAGGGCGCTCTACGTGCCTTGCCGTGCTCATTACGTTCCACAACGCTTTGCAGGTAAACGCCGTCTTGCCCGTTGAATCAGGAATGATTTCTTCTGCGCAGTCTGCCGGATCCTGTCTTCACATGCTGGGTAGGCATACCCTAGTTCACCGCATGGTTTGACACCAAATCGGCTACCCGCGCCTGGTTTAGCCAGCCTCTCACATCTGTTGCCCGGGAGGTGGCCGCTGTCGCATGCTGACAGCTACTAGGAGCCACAGGCGTGAGCTGGGTGTCAGGCTTGGACCAGTGGGGGATGGGTCCTGAAAAGGACATGAGAGTCATCCTTACCAAAGGTGCTACCAATGCCTGACACCCCGTACCCCCCATTATATCACTGAGTGTCTGGTGTCACTGATTATCTGCTATCACTGAGTGTCTGATATCATTTAGTGTCTGGTCTAATTGAGTGTCTGGTATCGCTGGGTGTCTGGTATCACTTATTATCTTGTATCACTAAGTGTATCACTAAACTCACTCGGGAAGGGGGGGGGGGCTGAGTGGTCTCGAGGTATGGTGTCCGCCTCGAGTGCTGGAGGTCCCGGGTTCAGGCCCCGGTGAGGACCGGGATTTATTTAAAAAATGCACATGAACTTCCAGTAATAAAATTTCCCCTGGTCTCTGGGTAGTTAGATAGGACGCCCGTGTGTATTGTTGCGCACGTAAAAAATCCCTTGGCAGTTGGAAATAGAAAACGAGTAGCCTAACGGCGCTGCGCGGGCAAAATTTCGAGTTAAAAATCTACCCAAAGTATTTCAGGATCCTCGCCGATGCAACGGAGTTCGTGCATTGAGCTGAGTTTCTCCAGACTCAGGTTTGAGTTAGGAGGAAAACGGAGCACTTATGGGTTAAACCGTGTGCCGTGATGTTGATCCAACGACTAAACTAAACGAAACTATCTCTAAGTGTTTCTTATCACTGAGTGTTTGGTATCACTTAGTATCTGATATCACTGATTACCTGGTATAATTGAGTGCCTGGTATCATTGTGTGTCTGGTACCACTGATTGTCTGGTATCGCTTGGTGTCTGATATCACTGATTATCTGGCATCACTGAGCGTCTGCTATCATTGTCTGGTATCACAGAGTGTCTGATATCACTGAGTGTTTGGTATCACTTAGTATCTGATGTCACTAATTACCTGGTATCACTGAGTGTCTGCTATCATTGATTATCTGCTAAGTGTCTGAAACCCTTGCTTATCTGCTGTTACTGAGTGTCTGGTATCACTGAGTCTCTGGTATCACTGTCAGGTATCATTAAGTGGCTGGTATCATTAAGTTTCTGATATCTCTAGGTGTCTCATATCACTGGTTATATGGTATAGCTGAGTGTCTGATATCTCTGATTATCTGGTGTCACTGAGTCTCTGATATCACCGAATGTCTGGTATCATTGAATTTCTGATATTGTTGAGTTCCTTGTATCATTTTGTGTGTGTTATCACTGAGTGTCTGGTATTACCAAGTGTCTGGTATCATTGAGTGACTGGTACATTGAGTGTCTGGTACATTAAGTATCTGGCATCACTGAGTGTCTGATATCACTGAGTGTCTGGTATTATCGAGTGTATCATATCACTGAGTGTCTGGTATCACCGACTGTCTGATATCACCGAGTGTATCATATCACCGAGTGTCTGCTATCACTGAGTTTATCTTATAACCGAGTGAATCATATCACTGAGTGTCTGCTATCACTGAGTTTACCTTATCACCGAGTGAATCATATCACTGAGTGTCTGCTATCACTGAGTTTATCTTATCACCGAGTGAATCATATCACTGAGTGTCTGCTATCACTGATTTTATCTTATCACCGAGTGAATCACATCATTGAGTGTCTGCTATCACTGAGTTTATCTTATCACCGAGTGAATCATATCACTGAGTGTCTGCTATCACCTAGTGTCTGGTATCACCGAGTATCTAGGATCATTGAGTGTCTGGTATTACCGAGTATCTAGGATCATTGAGTGTCTGGTATTACCGAGTATCTAGGATCATTGAGTGTCTGGTATTACCGAGTATCTAGGATCATTGAGTGTCTGGTATTACCGAGTGTCTAGGATCATTGAGTGTCTGGTATTACCGAGTATCTAGGATCATTGAGTGTCTGGTATTACCGAGTATCTAGGATCATTGAGTGTCTGGTATTACCGAGTATCTAGGATCATTGAGTGTCTGGTATCACTGAGTATCTGGTATCACCGAGTATCTGGTATTATTTGGTGTCTGGTATCAATGAATGTTTGGCATCACTGAGTGTCTGGTATCATTGATTGTCTCAAGCCACTTAGTGTCTTGTTTCACAGAGTGTCTATTGTTGCTGTGTATATTGGCATGTTGTGTACAATGATCGTTGCGTTATTACCTCATTATTTATTCTGCTGGCTACTGAAGGTTATTTATTGTCTACCCTTGAACAGTCTGCAGTGTCGGGTGTTTTGCACTTCCATGGCCATTTTATCGTCTGTACAACCCACCGGGTCAAACTCATCATTAGCTGAATCCTCTTAAACTATTGATGACAAGCAGTACCATGTTTAACAATGGAATGGTAGTAGCTGATTATGAAAGTGTCAGGTGATTACTGGCAGCGATCTTCATTTGGAGATTGCACTTTGGAATCCAGCTGCTCAACATCATCATCATCATCATCATCATCATCATCACTTGCATGTCGATATGCGTGAACAGTCATGGTCCACCATCTCACACGTTACCGGTGTCTTGGATTAGGTCTGTGTTCTTGTCCCGATAATGCCATGTAGCCAAAACATACAAGAAATTATCACTTTGTCTTTCCCGTTATCTTTTACTAAACATTTTGTCAATTATCACGAAGTTTACAGGCGTATTTCTCCTCATAAAAGTGTCCAACATATCTAGGCTGTCTGCGTCTAATTTCTCCGAAAAGTTTACGGGTTTTCATTTGTTTCTTGAAGATATTGCTCATTTATTTTTCTGTTTATCCAGGGTACTCCTAGTATTTCTAACGCTAAATTATAGTGCAATTAGATGTTTCTCTGCCTGTCTGCTTATTTTCAGTGTTTCACATGCGCATTTTTATCAGAAACCACATTTCCACTGCCACGGTGTTGTACCCCCAGTAAACCTTCAATTGGAAACCCATTACCATAGCACTGAGCAGCCTCGGCACAATTACAATATGGTACACATCCTCCTGTGTTAACTCGCTTTTCCCATCTACTTACTATTTGTGGTGCACCCCCCCCCCCCCCCACCTTCACTGCTTCCCTTCATTGTTAAGCAGTAACTTTGCCCAATTAAGCGGAACAGCATCAGCCTGAATACTTGTTTTGTTTCGGTCATGTCATATATATTGTACTAGCTGACCCGGCCCGGCTTCGCCCAGACCCTGGTGGGGAGAATCTCTTTTAATTCATATAAGTAGTCATATAAGCTCCCGTTCCCGTTCCCGACTATCTATCTGTTTGTCTGTCTGTCTGACCCGGCCCGGCTTCGCCCAGACCCTGATGGGGAGCATCTCATTTAATTCATATAAGTAGTCATATAAGTTCCCGTTCCCGACTATCTGTCTGTCTGTCTGTCTGTCTGTCTGTCTGACCCGGCTTCGCCCAGCCCCTGGTGGGGAGTATCTCATTTAATTCATATAAGTAGTCATATAAGCTCCCGTTCCCGTTCCCGATTATCTACTCTCTGTCTGTCTGTCTGTCTGTCTCTCTGTCTATTATTAGAAAGAGCACTTGAAAGATCTTTACATCTTCCCCCAACAATTAACTTGGGTAAATGGAGCGTCTCATTTAATTCAAATTCGGCCCCTGCTCCCGTTCCCGTTCCCAGAAAAGACGACCCGGCCCGGCTTTGCCCAGTCCCTGGTGGGGAGCATATCATTTAATTCATATTCGGCGGAAGGAAGAGGAGGAGGGAGGAGGAGGAGGGAGGAGGAGGGAGGAGGAGGAGGAGGAGTAGGAAGGAGGAGGAGGGATTAGGAGGAGTAGGAGGGAGGAGGGAGGAGGAGGAAGAGGGAGGAGGAGGGAGGAGGATGAGGGAGGAAGAGGAGGGAGGAGGAGGGATTAGGAGGAGGAGGGAGGAGAGGGAGGGAGGAGGAGGAGGGAGGAGGAGTTAGGAGGAAGGAGGAGTAGTAAGAGGGAGGAGGAGGGAGGAGGAGGAGGAGGAGGGAGGAGGAGGAGGGAAGAGGAAGGAGGAGGAGGAGAGTGGAGGAGGAGGGAGGAGGAAGATGGAGGAGGAGGGAGAAGGAGGAGGAAGAGGGAGAAGAAGGGAGGAGGAGGGAGAAGGAGGGAGGAGGAGAAGGGAGGAGGAAGAGGGAGGAGGGAGGAGGGAGGAGGAGAAGGGGAGGAGGAGGGAGGAGGCGGAGGGAGAAGGAGGAGGAGGGATAAGGGAGCAGGGAGGAGGAAGAGGGAGAAGGAGGAGGGAGAAGGAGGAGGAGGAAGAGGGAGGAGGAGTGCCAAGTCGTGACTGAAGTTCATGACGCGAAAAACAGAAGGAGCAGAACTCTCGGTCAGAAACGTAGATATAACTAAGAAACTAGCGGATCACGTCAGTTTCGTTGATCAATAGTTACGGGAGTCGGATCATGGATTCTAACAGGGAAACGGCACATTGAAATGGTCCAGACCTTGAAAAGAATATTGAAGAGCAGGGCGACATCATTATGGCCAATATAGATGGCAAAAGACAATGTCCACAGTGAGAAGGATATAGGAGCCTGAAAAGAATAGAACAAAGGCAACAGATCCAAACGAGACAAGATATATTACGGCAAGGTTAATTAAAAAGGGCTAGTGTACTGACGATTGATTACTCATTATGTTTACGTTTGAAAATTACAAAGAAGAATAATTTATTTGCCGATCTTCAGTCCTTTTGATTTGCTGTTAAGTTTTTCTGCTTCAAGTTTGTTGAAAGAGTGTCACACCCTGGACACCTTATCTGTTAAATAGTTTTGATTGAAGTTCGTTAAGACATTCTTCAGCAACATGGGGGCCAATCTTATTGAAGTACAGGAAATCGAATGTTGCCAGCTCCTTTGTCTTGGATACGTTACTGCGGCAGATATGCAAGAAGCAAGTCAACTCCACCATTACTAGTTGGGATTTGTCACCAGCTAGTAGACCAGGAACATACAACATTTCATTCGTTACTGGCGAAGAAGCTGTCAGCTATAAGTACCTATTACCAGCTACTGGACAACAAACTATTGACGTGGTTTTAGTACTTTACTCTAGTTACACTGGAGCACCATTTTCGTGAAGGAATTTTAATCGGGAATACACAGGAACTTGTCAGATATCACGGATTGTCTACACCAGACGCAGATTCATAGATCTACACAACAACGCTGTTCGTCTTATCAACCTACGACACTACAGGAGTTTGGATACATCGGCACAAACACCAAGACCTGCGCTACAACATGTGTAGTATTTTATCACATACAGAATCAGGCCAGTATGAATTGTTTGAGTTGATTGAATATTCTGTTGGGTGTTATCAAAATTGAAATTGATATTCATTGTTGATATGGCCGAATTAATTGTATCGTAGTTCGTAAGCTGGGGTTGAAGTCCAGTATAGTTTATTTGTTTGTTCCTATCAGTGTTTGTAACTGAAATCTCTTGCTTTGCTTTTGAATTATAGCATTTTGATTCTCTTGACGTTGGATTTAAGTTTACGCTATTGACACTTTGAATTGCTGTTTTCAGTCGAGTTTGTATCACATACAAATATACGGTTCATTATATTAGCGATATAATTGACAAGATTGTGTTAAACATGTCTACATTTCAAGAATTTATGGACATAGGTGAAAGGTCCGGATTAACAGGCCAAGACCTCAGGAATTGGGCGAAGCTTGAATTTAAGGAATTCCAGAATCTACAACGCGAGGAGAGGGCTGCAGCCAAAGCAGTAGAAAAGGAAGAGAGACAACTTCGAATGGAGTTGGAGAAAGAAAGACTATTGGCGAGAGATAAGGAAATGGAGTTGGAGAAAGAAAGACTATTGGCGAGAGATAAGGAGATGGAATTGGAAAGGGAGAAACTTACTTTGGAGAAAGAGAACAAAGAAAAAGAGCTTGCGTTTCAGAAGATGAAGCTAGAAGCAGAGGTATTAATGAAGGACAAAGAGATTGAAGGAAATCTGAAAGTTAAGACGCTGGAGATGGAAAAAGAAGCAGAGATTGCACAGACCAAATTGCAATCGAAAACAGGAGATCCTATAAAAAAAAATATCAAGGAGCAATTAGAAATTTCACACAAGGCGATTCAATAGGAGCATGGGTGGCCAACTTTGAATTGTTGGTCCGATTCTATAAAATTCCAGAAGAAATGTGGCCCATCTTATTTCACCGTCACCTCGGGTTGGAGCCTTTAAAGGTCGTCGAGTTGATTCCGGAAAGTTTACGGACCAATTACACATATGTTCGAGATCGTGTATTGAGTCATTTTTCGCTGGACGAAGCGGGATTAAGAACAAAGTTCAAAACCATCACACCTAAGTCAAACCAAACGTTTCTGGACTACGTAGCTGAAACCGCATCTTTATATGACAGATGGTTAAAAGTTGCAGAAGTGAATGGAAACTTTGACAAATTACGCGACCTAATGCTCAGGGATAAATTGTTATCATCGGTCCCTGAGGTGATGGCTACGTTCCTAATTGAGAACAAGTGTAAATCAATACCTGAGATGGAAGCTAGGGGTGAGTCATACTATAATGCACACCGTGAGGTATTTGCGGACAGCACACAACCAGAACTCGTGATAGGTGCAAGTGCAAAAGTAGAGAGCCAAAGAGAGTATGGTAAAAGTAACAGGTCTGCACAACACAGAAACAGAAGACCGTATCAGAACACACATAGAGAATCAGACAGGCCTAGAAAGGGTCATTTCACACAATGTCCACATTGCAGGCTAAATCACATCTCATCGGAAATGTGTGACCGTCACCCGGAATATGCAGCATATTTGAAAGAACTCATTAATAAGAGGAGGAATAAATACGAGTCATACACAAGGAATGTCAAATGTTTCTCGTGTTTAGCCTGGGGACATACCTCAAGGTCATGTACGATGAAGAGAACGTGGAAAGAAGCAAATGCTGCATATATATTTACTAGTAGTGACTCAGAAGATACGGAAGAGGCACATGCAGCCATCATAGAACCATATACTAATGACAACCCGGAGAAAACAGATAAAGATTGTTCGGACGAGGAATGCCAAGTTACGATACAAGAGGCCAATGCGGCAAATATTCAAAATGGCACACTAAAGGTCCACCAAGCATGGGTTAATGGTACACCAACCACATGCGTGAGGGATAGCGCCGCCTCTATTGTTGTCGTCGACCAAAGGCTGGTGAAAGATCAAGATTACACAGGCAAAAGTGTTACCTGCAGAACCTTTGGTGGCACTTTGGAAAGATATAGAATTGCATCGATCAATATACAATCTCCCTACTTCAAAGGGATAGTGAACGCAGCGGTGCTACCAAACCCCTGTGCCGGGGTTCTCATTGGGAACATTCCCAAGGTAAAAGATTGCACTCATGAAGAGACCATGAAATGGGAGGCCGACCACACCCCAACAAATGCGCTCACCAGAGCTCAAGTGCGTCGACAGAAAGAAGAAGAAGACAATGCACGCTCCACAACCCCACAAACGAGGCACAATACACAAGACAGGTTAGTAATAACAACGGACCTAGCCACAGAACAAAAACAAGATCCAACGCTACAAAAATGTTGTAAAAATGTACACACACCTGCCAAAATAGCCAGAGTACTCGCCAGAACCCAAGGTCACGAGATACAAGACGACGAATATACGCAATGGACACAGGTTAGTTCAACTAGTAATAAACACTGCTCTTTAACAAAAAAGGGAGACAACACGACAATACAAAAACGTCATAAGGTAAATAAAGTCAATACAGCAAGTTTTCAGTTAAACGAAGTTGTTCCCGTGATCGTAAGTGGAATACAAAAGCAAACAATCAAACTAGCTCATCCGTTGACAAATAACAGCATTCAGAAACCACACAAAGAGACAACAAAAATGACTGACACAGTGAACAAACGACATACACAACTGTGGAACGTCATACTCATAACCATGTGTATGTTCCGGATAATGATCTTAAGTAAAGACACCCTCACTCACACCACTGTTTGCGCGATTACTGACAGGTACACATGCGTCAAGAAACATGTTACAAACATGTACACAAAAGTCAAGAAAGATGTCATAAAAATATGCGTACAAACAAGTAATTGTTATACAAACTGGCTGAATAAGTGCAATGAACAATACAGAAAACAAAATGCTTGTGTCTTTGTTTGCTTCAATTATCTTTATTTCAGATATACCAAACTCATTTCATTACTGCAAATATGGTATATAGTATACACACGAGGAAAAACGATACCATTACGCATATCAGCAAAGCTAACATATAAAGAGAAAAATATACGTTCAGAAAAGACACTATACAAATGTCAAAAAGAGTATTGGTTGATACAGCTTCTTTATTCTTTTATTCGTCATACTATTCCAGTAATAAGAGGCGTCATGGTTAACAAACCTCAATTTGCCTCTCAAAATCCTTACAATTTATTTATACCAACACCGGGAACAGAGCAAAACATGTGTGGCGACATGTAAAGAAATATTATCTTATGTTGCATTAAATTGTGTGCAAATTGGGTGAATGAAATATGCAGACATATGACACACGACACATCAACACATTACTAACATTAGATTACTTTCGGATTTTCCCGTGACAGTAAATACATTCAATACATTCTTGATCCATGTTCATTATGCATTATATCGGAAATTCCCATACTAGTAGTATAATTGGTAATATCAATTGGTCCACAGATCATATTATATCAGCAATTCACATACTATTTCTACCTGATTACTATTCTTAAAACGTTAACTTTAATGGAAAAAGATAACATATCCTTTAGTTATTAATTGAGCAGAGTTGCATTATTAAGAAATTTCTAACTACGGTACAACTGCGGTATTTGTCAAATTATTAATGGCAAACTACATTATGTCCTAGAGTTCTCTCTATACAGCACTCTATACGGCTACCGAATTTGAAGCCTTAGCTATAATAGGAAACATTGGAAAATTCTCTGAATATATAGTTGCTAATAAATTCTTATCAATCCAGTTATTTTGGATATTTATGGTTTACTCTCTTTACAAACCATGGCGGATTATTTTGTTACAAGATTAAAATATTTTGTGTTTTGGTTATAATCTTCATAGGGATATATAAAATGCAGCAGGCCAAATATCTATTTCTCTTTTAGACGCCCACAGAAAAACATTCACACAAACAGTTCATATTTATGATATATTAATTATGTTACATATATACATATTTCCTGATGTAATTGACAGATTAAATGAAGCAAATCGGCATTCTCAGAAGACATAGGTGAACTGGACTGACTATTCACATTTCGCGGAATCGTATTGTGTCACTATGAATACTGGGACTATGAAATTGTGATTTCCGTGCTCCGAACATTTCGAAACCAGTTATCTATTTCAGAGGAACATAACAGACTGAATCTAGAAGGAAATACAGTTATTAATTAAATGTATTTAATTTAGGCGCATACTCCATATCAATCATCAGTTCACACATGACATGCATTGCATAATAGTGGAAACGCAAATTTACGTCATAACTCAATCATTCATTCAGTTAGGTATATGACACGATCATGCAATCATTAATTTGTTTATTCATTCAGTCAGCCATTTGGTTAGTTATTTCATGACGCGATCAGTCATTCATTTATTTATACACATCGTGACATGATCATTCATTCAGTTGTGTACATAATTAATGATACCACTCATACGAAACATAAATGTTGTTACATCATGACGCAATTATCATTCACCTGGTTATTGTAAATCATGATTCATTCATCTCTAAAACGATGAGAGAGTCATGATACTCATCTAGTCACATAATTTTTAACAGTCCATATAGTATCATACATAAATCACGGAGAGAAAGGAAATATAAAGTGATTAACTTTTACACCTCAGACATACAATTACGAATAACAGTACAGACATATACAAAGGATGAATCGCATGTCAGAACGAACGATATAAATTATGTATTATATGTTTTCTATTTCAAGTTAGATTAATTAGATAAGTGGTTAAGTTGTTGACGTATTTGCTTGTTTTAATTCCGAATTTCTAGTACACCAGTTATAAACGAGTATGTCAATCTACACAGACCTAATAATAATGAAACACCCAAAAAAAATGTCTAATGTACCAGTATCAGTTACATTGATAATGACATAAGCTGCTTATATGATATGATTCGCCAGTCTTTGTGGCTCACATATATAAGGCGTCAGCGACAAAAGCAAAAGACCAAATGGGACAAGAACAAGCGTCACATTATAGCCGAATGGGACAGGACAGAGAGGAATGAAGAAATAGTTATATGTCAAAACTAATAAAGAAGGATATGATCCAATCAATCACATACATCCCCTTAGTCGGGTTTTGTAAATTTGGATGGCGATACATGCCCATTGGGCCATTTTAGGGATTAAACTTATAGTTTATTTAGCCTAGCTTTTTCATGAGCTGGTACTTCACGACATTTACCGTAGTGCGTAAATAGGAAGTGGTGCCCTGTTAAATTTAATTCTAGGGCTGTAGGTGGTTGATAGGAGACCATTCCTTCACAGTAGTAATAGATGATATAAGTATGACACATGAACTCTGTGCTACGTCTTGTCAATCTAATAGATAAGCTAAAATGGTAAGTACCATTTCAAAAAGGAGGGGCATGCTGCCAAGTCGTGACTGAAGTTCATGACGCGAAAAACAGAAGGAGCAGAACTCTCGGTCAGAAACGTAGATATAACTAAGAAACTAGCGGATCACGTCAGTTTCGTTGATCAATAGTTACGGGAGTCGGATCATGGATTCCAACAGGGAAACGGCACATTGAAATGGTCCAGACCCTGAAAAGAATATTGAAGAGCAGGGCGACATCATTATGGCCAATATAGATGGCAAAAGACAATGTCCACAGTGAGAAGGATATAGGAGCCTGAAAAGAATAGAACAAAGGCAACAGATCCAAACGAGACAAGATATATTACGGCAAGGTTAATTAAAAAGGGCTAGTGTACTGACGATTGATTACCCATTATGTTTACGTTTGAAAATTACAAAGAAGAATAATTTATTTGCCGATCTTCAGTCCTTTTGATTTGCTGTTAAGTTTTCCTGCTTCAAGTTTGTTGAAAGAGTGTCACACCCTGGACACCTTATCTGTTAAATAGTTTTGATTGAAGTTCGTTAAGACATTCTTCAGCAACATGGGGGCCAATCTTATTGAAGTACAGGAAATCGAATGTTGCCAGCTCCTTTGTCTTGGATACGTTACTGCGGCAGATATGCAAGAAGCAAGTCAACTCCACCATTACTTGTTGGGATTTGTCACCAGCTAGTAGACCAGGAACATACAACATTTCATTCGTTACTGGCGAAGAAGCTGTCAGCTATAAGTACCTATTACCAGCTACTGGACAACAAACTATTGACGTGGTTTTAGTGCTTTACTCTAGTTACACTGGAGCACCATTTTCGTGAAGGAATTTTAATCGGGAATACACAGGAACTTGTCAGATATCACGGATTGTCTACACCAGACGCAGATTCATAGATCTACACAACAACGCTGTTCGTCTTATCAACCTACGACACTACAGGAGTTTGGATACATCGGCACAAACACCAAGACCTGCGCTACAACATGTGTAGTATTTTATCACATACAGAATCAGGCCAGTATGAATTGTTTGAGTTGATTGAATATTCTGTTGGGTGTTATCAAAATTGAAATTGATATTCATTGTTGATATGGCCGAATTAATTGTATCGTAGTTCGTAAGCTGGGGTTGAAGTCCAGTATAGTTTATTTGTTTGTTCCTATCAGTGTTTGTAACTGAAATCTCTTGCTTTGCTTTTGAATTATAGCATTTTGATTCTCTTGACGTTGGATTTAAGTTTACGCTATTGACACTTTGAATTGCTGTTTTCAGTCGAGTTTGTATCACATACAAATATACGGTTCATTATATTAGCGATATAATTGACAAGATTGTGTTAAACATGTCTACATTTCAAGAATTTATGGACATAGGTGAAAGGTCCGGATTAACAGGCCAAGACCTCAGGAATTGGGCGAAGCTTGAATTTAAGGAATTCCAGAATCTACAACGCGAGGAGAGGGCTGCAGCCAAAGCAGTAGAAAAGGAAGAGAGACAACTTCGAATGGAGTTGGAGAAAGAAAGACTATTGGCGAGAGATAAGGAAATGGAGTTGGAGAAAGAAAGACTATTGGCGAGAGATAAGGAGATGGAATTGGAAAGGGAGAAACTTACTTTGGAGAAAGAGAACAAAGAAAAAGAGCTTGCGTTTCAGAAGATGAAGCTAGAAGCAGAGGTATTAATGAAGGACAAAGAGATTGAAGGAAATCTGAAAGTTAAGACGCTGGAGATGGAAAAAGAAGCAGAGATTGCACAGACCAAATTGCAATCGAAAACAGGAGATCCTATTAAAAAAATATCAAGTAGCAATTAGAAATTTCACACAAGGCGATTCAATAGGAGCATGGGTGGCCAACTTTGAATTGTTGGTCCGATTCTATAAAATTCCAGAAGAAATGTGGCCCATCTTATTTCACCGTCACCTCGGGTTGGAGCCTTTAAAGGTCGTCGAGTTGATTCCGGAAAGTTTACGGACCAATTACACATATGTTCGAGATCGTGTATTGAGTCATTTTTCGCTGGACGAAGCGGGATTAAGAACAAAGTTCAAAACCATCACACCTAAGTCAAACCAAACGTTTCTGGACTACGTAGCTGAAACCGCATCTTTATATGACAGATGGTTAAAAGTTGCAGAAGTGAATGGAAACTTTGACAAATTACGCGACCTAATGCTCAGGGATAAATTGTTATCATCGGTCCCTGATGTGATGGCTACGTTCCTAATTGAGAACAAGTGTAAATCAATACCTGAGATGGAAGCTAGGGGTGAGTCATACTATAATGCACATCGTGAGGTATTTGCGGACAGCACACAACCAGAACTCGTGATAGGTGCAAGTGCAAAAGTAGAGAGCCAAAGAGAGTATGGTAAAAGTAACAGGTCTGCACAACACAGAAACAGAAGACCGTATCAGAACACACATAGAGAATCAGACAGGCCTAGAAAGGGTCATTTCACACAATGTCCACATTGCAGGCTAAATCACATCTCATCGGAAATGTGTGACCGTCACCCGGAATATGCAGCATATTTGAAAGAACTCATTAATAAGAGGAGGAATAAATACGAGTCATACACAAGGAATGTCAAATGTTTCTCGTGTTTAGCCTGGGGACATACCTCAAGGTAATGTACGATGAAGAGAACGTGGAAAGAAGCAAATGCTGCATATATATTTACTAGTAGTGACTCAGAAGATACGGAAGAGGCACATGCAGCCATCATAGAACCATATACTAATGACAACCCGGAGAAAACAGATAAAGATTGTTCGGACGAGGAATGCCAAGTTACGATACAAGAGGCCAATGCGGCAAATATTCAAAATGGCACACTAAAGGTCCACCAAGCATGGGTTAATGGTACACCAACCACATGCGTGAGGGATAGCGCCGCCTCTATTGTTGTCGTCGACCAAAGGCTGGTGAAAGATCAAGATTACACAGGCAAAAGTGTTACCTGCAGAACCTTTGGTGGCACTTTGGAAAGATATAGAATTGCATCGATCAATATACAATCTCCCTACTTCAAAGGGATAGTGAACGCAGCGGTGCTACCAAACCCCTGTGCCGGGGTTCTCATTGGGAACATTCCCAAGGTAAAAGATTGCACTCATGAAGAGACCATGAAATGGGAGGCCGACCACACCCCAACAGATGCGCTCACCAGAGCTCAAGTGCGTCGACAGAAAGAAGAAGAAGACAATGCACGCTCCACAACCCCACAAACGAGGCACAATACACAAGACAGGTTAGTAATAACAACGGACCTAGCCACAGAACAAAAACAAGATCCAACGCTACAAAAATGTTGTAAAAATGTACACACACCTGCCAAAATTGCCAGAGTACTTGCCAGAACCCAAGGTCACGAGATACAAGAAGACGAATATACGCAATGGACACAGGTTAGTTCAACTAGTAATAAACACTGCTCTTTAACAAAAAAGGGAGACAACACGACAATACAAAAACGTCATAAGGTAAATAAAGTCAATACAGCAAGTTTTCAGTTAAACGAAGTTGTTCCCGTGATCGTAAGTGGAATACAAAAGCAAACAATCAAACTAACTCATCCGTTGACAAATAACAGCATTCAGAAACCACACAAAGAGACAACAAAAATGACTGACACAGTGAACAAACGACATACACAACTGTGGAACGTCATACTCATAACCATGTGTATGTTCCGGATAATGATCTTAAGTAAAGACACCCTCACTCACACCACTGTTTGCGCGATTACTGACAGGTACACATGCGTCAAGAAACATGTTACAAACATGTACACAAAAGTCAAGAAAGATGTCATAAAAATATGCGTACAAACAAGTAATTGTTATACAAACTGGCTGAATAAGTGCAATGAACAATACAGAAAACAAAATGCTTGTGTCTTTGTTTGCTTCAATTATCTTTATTTCAGATATACCAAACTCATTTCATTACTGCAAATATGGTATATAGTATACACACGAGGAAAAACGATACCATTACGCATATCAGCAAAGCTAACATATAAAGAGAAAAATATACGTTCAGAAAAGACACTATACAAATGTCAAAAAGAGTATTGGTTGATACAGCTTCTTTATTCTTTTATTCGTCATACTATTCCAGTAATAAGAGGCGTCATGGTTAACAAACCTCAATTTGCCTCTCAAAATCCTTACAATTTATTTATACCAACACCGGGAACAGAGCAAAACATGTGTGGCGACATGTAAAGAAATATTATCTTATGTTGCATTAAATTGTGTGCAAATTGGGTGAATGAAATATGCAGACATATGACACACGACACATCAACACATTACTAACATTAGATTACTTTCGGATTTTCCCGTGACAGTAAATACATTCAATACATTCTTGATCCATGTTCATTATGCATTATATCGGAAATTCCCATACTAGTAGTATAATTGGTAATATCAATTGGTCCACAGATCATATTATATCAGCAATTCACATACTATTTCTACCTGATTACTATTCTTAAAACGTTAACTTTAATGGAAAAAGATAACATATCCTTTAGTTATTAATTGAGCAGAGTTGCATTATTAAGAAATTTCTAACTACGGTACAACTGCGGTATTTGTCAAATTATTAATGGCAAACTACATTATGTCCTAGAGTTCTCTCTATACAGCACTCTATACGGCTACCGAATTTGAAGCCTTAGCTATAATAGGAAACATTGGAAAATTCTCTGAATATATAGTTGCTAATAAATTCTTATCAATCCAGTTATTTTGGATATTTATGGTTTACTCTCTTTACAAACCATGGCGGATTATTTTGTTACAAGATTAAAATATTTTGTGTTTTGGTTATAATCTTCATAGGGATATATAAAATACAGCAGGCCAAATATCTATTTCTCTTTTAGACGCCCACAGAAAAACATTCACACAAACAGTTCATATTTATGATATATTAATTATGTTACATATATACATATTTCCTGATGTAATTGACAGATTAAATGAAGCAAATCGGCATTCTCAGAAGACATAGGTGAACTTGACTGACTATTCACATTTCGCGGAATCGTATTGTGTCACTATGAATACTGGGACTATGAAATTGTGATTTCCGTGCTCCGAACATTTCGAAACCAGTTATCTATTTCAGAGGAACATAACAGACTGAATCTAGAAGGAAATACAGTTATTAATTAAATGTATTTAATTTAGGCGCATACTCCATATCAATCATCAGTTCACACATGACATGCATTGCATAATAGTGGAAACGCAAATTTACGTCATAACTCAATCATTCATTCAGTTAGGTATATGACACGATCATGCAATCATTAATTTGTTTATTCATTCAGTCAGCCATTTGGTTAGTTATTTCATGACGCGATCAGTCATTCATTTATTTATACACATCGCGACATGATCATTCATTCAATTGTGTACATAATTAATGATACCACTCATACGAAACATAAATGTTGTTACATCATGACGCAATTATCATTCACCTGGTTATTGTAAATCATGATTCATTCATCTCTAAAACGATGAGAGAGTCGTGATACTCATCTAGTCACATAATTTTTAACAGTCCATATAGTATCATACATAAATCACGGAGAGAAAGGAAATATAAAGTGATTAACTTTTACACCTCAGACATACAATTACGAATAACAGTACAGCCATATACAAAGGATGAATCGCATGTCAGAACGAACGATATAAATTATGTATTATATGTTTTCTATTTCAAGTTAGATTAATTAGATAAGTGGTTAAGTTGTTGACGTATTTGCTTGTTTTAATTCCGAATTTCTAGTACACCAGTTATAAACGAGTATGTCAATCTACACAGACCTAATAATAATGAAACACCCAAAAAAAATGTCTAATGTACCAGTATCAGTTACATTGATAATGACATAAGCTGCTTATATGATATGATTCGCCAGTCTTTGTGGCTCACATATATAAGGCGTCAGCGACAAAAGCAAAAGACCAAATGGGACAAGAACAAGCGTCACATTATAGCCGAATGGGACAGGACAGAGAGGAATGAAGAAATAGTTATATGTCAAAACTAATAAAGAAGGATATGATCCAATCAATCACATACATCCCCTTAGTCGGGTTTTGTAAATTTGGATGGCGATACATGCCCATTGGGCCATTTTAGGGATTAAACTTATAGTTTATTTAGCCTAGCTTTTTCATGAGCTGGTACTTCACGACATTTACCGTAGTGCGTAAATAGGAAGTGGTGCCCTGTTAAATTTAATTCTAGGGCTGTAGGTGGTTGATAGGAGACCATTCCTTCACAGTAGTAATAGATGATATAAGTATGACACATGAACTCTGTGCTACGTCTTGTCAATCTAATAGATAAGCTAAAATGGTAAGTACCATTTCAAAAAGGAGGGGCATGCTGCCAAGTCGTGACTGAAGTTCATGACGCGAAAAACAGAAGGAGCAGAACTCTCGGTCAGAAACGTAGATATAACTAAGAAACTAGCGGATCACGTCAGTTTCGTTGATCAATAGTTACGGGAGTCGGATCATGGATTCCAACAGGGAAACGGCACATTGAAATGGTCCAGACCTTGAAAAGAATATTGAAGAGCAGGGCGACATCATTATGGCCAATATAGATGGCAAAAGACAATGTTCACAGTGAGAAGGATATAGGAGCCTGAAAAGAATAGAACAAAGGCAACAGATCCAAACGAGACAAGATATATTACGGCAAGGTTAATTAAAAAGGGCTAGTGTACTGACGATTGATTACTCATTATGTTTACGTTTGAAAATTACAAAGAAGAATAATTTATTTGCCGATCTTCAGTCCTTTTGATTTGCTGTTAAGTTTTCCTGCTTCAAGTTTGTTGAAAGAGTGTCACACCCTGGACACCTTATCTGTTAAATAGTTTTGATTGAAGTTCGTTAAGACATTCTTCAGCAAGGAGGAGGGAGAAGGAGGAGGGAGGAGAAGGTAGGAGGAGGAGGGAGGAGGGGAGGAGGAGGGAGGGGGAGGAGGAGGAGAGAGGAGGAGGGAGAAGAAGGAGGGAGGAGGAAGAGGGAGAAGGAGGAGGGAGGAGGAGGAGGGAGATGGAGGGAGGTAGGAGGTAGAGGGAGGAAAAGTAGGGAGGAGGTAGGAGGAGGAGAGAGGAGGAGGTAGAGGGAGGAGAAGGAGGGAGGACGGAGGAGGAGGAGGGAGGAGGAGTAAGAGGGAGGAGGAGGGAGGAGGGGGAGGAGGAGGGAGGAGGAAGAGGAGGAGGTGTAGGGGAAGGATGAAGGAGGAGAAGGAGGAGGAGAGAAGGCGGAGGAGAAGGGGAGGAGGTGGAGGAGGAGGAGGGGGAGGAGGAGAAAGGAGGAGTAGGAGGGAGGGGAGGTGGAGGAGGAGGGAGGAGGAGGGGGAGGAGGAGGTGTAGGAGGAGGAGGGGAGGAGGAGGAGGGAGGAGGGAGGAGGAGGAGAGAGGAGAAGGACTGAGGAGGAGGAGGTAGGATGAGGGAGGAGGAGAGGGAGGAGGAGGGGGAGAAGGGTTGAGGAGGAGGGAGGAAGAGGGAGGATGAGAAGGAGGAGGTGAGGAGGAGGAGGGGGAGGAGGGGGAGGAGCAGAGAGGAGGAGGATGGATTAGGAGGAGGAGGGAGGAGGAGAGCGAGGAGGTGGGAGGAGGGGGAGGATGGAGGAGGAGGGTAGGAGGAGGAGGAGGGGAGAGGAGGATTATAACGCATATGCCTGTAGATAACTGCAGCGAAAAGGTCCACCTATTTGAGAAATATGCAACAATTTTACATATATAGCTATGCTATTAGGAGTTATGTCCCCTCGCTATATATACATTATAATGTAAATTAAATATTAAATAATATTAAGAAAATATGTTTGTACACTAAAAAAAAACTATCACAGTTGGCTGCACGGGAATGAGAGGAAGACGTGTAGAAAATTTCATCTCAATCGGATGGACCGTTCGCGAACGCATAAAGGACATACAGACGGAGATTGCCTTTTATATATATATAGAAGATTACATCATTGACTACCCGGATTACCCGTTCGCCCAATAATCCGGAATCATATGTATTTAATGTGTATTTGCTAGGATTGTAAGATTTTAATTCAGTTTCTATTGTTTCGTGAAATCTAGGTATCCCTGGCCTAGGGGTTAACTTCTTTCTCCGTAAACCCGTATGTTCTCGTGAGTAACGTAACCTGCACGAGAATCGGTAGCGGTTCTCGCCGCGTTGGTAACTTACGGGGTATGTGAGCCGCGCCGCTCATAACGTAATGACAAACTACTGAGCGTAATCTTGCCTAGTATATCAACAGCAGCTGAAAAATGTTGTTGACTGCAATGTTCTGTAAGGGATATGCAACAACAACAACAACACAAACAACAACAACAACAACAACAACAACAACAACAACAACAAAGAGTCCAATAGATGGATAGTTGCCCTAAACAGAAAAAAGTGCCCCAGGATATTTTACTCACTTTATTTTGGCCAGAAATGTGACCAAGCCTAATTCTGTTCTTGATTAAAAAAAATAATGCAGAATTATTGAGTTATGATGAAGTTGTTCAATTTATTGAATTCTGGAAAAGTCATCATCATCATATGTCATGCCGCTAAGCCTGGGCGGTCATGTTTCGCCATTTCATACGATCACCAGTGTAGTGGATCAGCTCTGTGTTTTTGCCTTGTTTATGCCATGTGGCCGAGACATCCGGATGTTTATCTTTATGCCTGCCCCTCGTTCTTTTATTCTCAATCTTGTCAGTTGTCACCAATTTCTCCAGTTTATTTCTCATAACGTGCCCACAAAATCTTAACTGTCTACGTATAAATTTTCTAATCAGTTTACGGTTTATTTGTTTCTTGTAACACTTGCTTTTTGTCCAACCATGGTATTCTTTGCATTTTCCTCAGAAACCACATTTCCACTGCCATTAGAAGTTTTTCAGCGTGTCTGCTCATTGTCTACGCCTCACATCCACACAGATGTACAGGTTCTATTTAGCACTTCAACACTCATTTTGTCGCTGAAATTGGCATCGTTTTAGTTGTCAGTAAGTTCTCCATCTTGCAAAAGGCCACAGCTGCCAAAGCGATTCTTGTTCTAATCTCTTCAAGTTACCTCCCATCAATCGTTATGACTGTTCCAAGATAGTTATGCCGATTAACTTGTTTAAGAATATTCCCATTTACCCTTATATTACATTGTGGTATTTCTTTCGTCTTTGAGACGACCGTAATCTGTGTCTTCTTACAATTTAATTCTAACCCTAGTCGTTCACTGTGTACGATAACCGTATCACTACATGTTGCAATCATGTTAATTATCTGCAATAAGTAGGCCTACTGTATCATCTACGTATCTAATATTCTTGATATTGCGTCACTCAATTGCGATTCTTCTCATGTCTTTTAAATTTTTAAATAGTATTTTCACCGTAGAGGGGAAAAAAGATCTGGAGACATTATACATCTTTGCATCACACCTCTCTTAAAAGGTTGATATTAACCAACTTCATTATCAATCTTTATGGCGGCTTGTTGTTTCCAATGTATGTTTGTCTGTTTTTTACAAGTCTAAGGTCTTTCTCATCAATTTGTAGATCTGCAAGCATCTTCATCATGTCGACATTTCTTACTTTATTGAAAGCCTTTGTGTAGTCAATGAAGCAAAGGTGTAGGTCTTTGTTTACTTCTATTGAACGCTCCATTAATGTTTTCAGCAAATACACAGAATTTACTGTACCCTTGCCTTCTACAAACCCACATTGTTCTTCCCTGAAAAGTAACTCAGACTTATTGAGTTTTGAAAAGGCAGTTCAGACTTATTGAGTTATGATAAAGTAGGTCATGCTAACTGAGTTCTGGAAAACTAACTCAGACTATTGCTATTGACTATACAGATACAGGGATCCGTGGGCTATAGTGGCTTAGACACTTGTCGGCCGACCCCGTAGTCATTGGTTCCATCCGCATTGGGGGTGGGGGTGGGGGGAGAGGAATAATGGTTACCAAGAAATATCTTGTGAAGTGAATGCGGCCGGTGTCACGTGACCACATCACCCACCGACTGTCGATTGGTCTATACACATTTGGCTCTAGCACCATACGCCCAATACGCCTTTAGGCTTGTAAATTGGTCTGTTACTTATGCACATAAATAAATTATAATGAGATTTGCCCATTGAAACATTTACCTCTCTAGCTGGGGCTTGTAAGTGGTACATGATGACTCCCCCTCCCTCCCTCCCTCCCACACCCTCCTTCCCCCCCCCCCCCCCCAAAAAAAAAAAAACGGAACCAACAAATCTTTGAATGTGGGCACCGCATTCACTTGACTTGAACCCCTAGATATGTATCTATGGAGGTATCTCGAGGAAAAAGTCCACAGAGGAATGCGGTCCAGTAATTATGCAAGTTTGACAAAGCGACCGAGGTAACTGAAACTTTTGGAAATGATTGTACGCAGACTGAAGTTTACGTTCACCAAATTTCAAGAAATTTGTTTGATCTTTATAGGATTTAATAAACTTTATATGGGTCCTGTTTTGTTTTGTTTTGTTTTGTTTTTTTTTTTTGGAGGGGGGGGGGGGGTGTCACCCTGTACCTTCAGTGGTAGCTGATAAAATCTGAATTATTTTATTTACATTGTAAGTGCCTGTATGTAGCTTTCTTTATTTCTTTCGTTGGCCTGAAATTGATTGTCTATATCTGCAATGTTATCGCTTGTATGCCAGCTCTGTGGTGAAGGAGTTACGGACGCAGTTCGTGATACCCGCGTTCAAAACACAGCTGCGGACGATTTGGCAGCTTCCATAAAGTTTACCTTCCACTGTTGTTGCTATAGGCCAGCAGGATTTCCTAGATATGTACAGAACTGTCTTCTTTGTACAACCACATGGTTCTGTGTTTCTGGTTGAGCTGCCAACAATAAATACATCAGCGATGTTGCTACTTAAAGCGATATCGCCTTTACTAGCAAGCCCGGCGTTCTTGTACATACCACATGTTCGTTAAGTTTGTTTCTCACTGAGTTAAACAGATTTACTATGCGTCTGTGATGTGTTAGGAGCTTCATATTTTGTAAGCCTGAGTGCAAGGAAGAATAGGTAGTTAGTCTTTCCCGCTGCGAGCCCAGGAATTGAACCCCCGTCCGACCGTGACCATGCAACTACCTAATCATTTCTTCTCTCCCGCTTTCTCTCTAAGTTGTGTATCACTAATTATACGCCTGCCCTGCTGCTACATTACTTCCTGTGTTTGCAGTGTTAAGTAGCAAGACCAGTCTTCTCCTGCTTACAACTATTGTGGTCGATTCGTTTCTTGCCGAGTTGCATATCGCAAATTATTCGACAGCGGTGTTGCTGCTCAACGTGTAGATGTCTTTATGTAGCCAGAGCTGCATTCTTCCGCTTTCACTCATATTGTCTTTATCGTTTAGCCGAGTATCACCAACCATACGTCAATGATGTCGCTACTTTTGTTTAAAGCTGAGGTTGCCAAATGTTGTAACTGAGAAACCGGGACATTTCTCTTTAGCATTTTGAAACACTTTAAGTACCGTAATTAAAACTGCAATTATACAAATAACAGAAGACAAGACCTAATTTATTTCACACACCACAGAGACTACATTGTTATATTGCGAATAGCTTATAACTATTTCTTCACAAGTCACAGCAAACAGAAAACGACAAGCATTGCCACAATAAAAATAAAATGTGTGTTTTCAATGGGAAATTGGGAAAGAGTTCGATTGAATTAAATATTGCAAGAAATAAGGAGAAATAAATCCGGGACAAAATTGCGTCGCGAAATAATTTTTCGGGACACTGATTTATTTATTTAATAAAACAAGGATTTGTCCGGAACACCGAAACATCTGGTAACCCTATTTAAAGCTTTAGTGCCTTTATGTAGCAAAATATTACGTTCTTCGACCAACAGCGATAGCTTTCAGCGTTTCTCGTCAAGACGTATGTAACATACGGTATGTTACAGTATATATATGCGTCAGTCTTGTTGCTACATAACTTAACGCGTTAGCGGTTTTATGTCACACGAACAACCTTGGCTTTCGGTGTTTATCCTTAAGGTACAAATCACTAAACATTAGCACTGTTGCTACTTTACTTAAAGCCTTTATGTAACAAGATTATTGTCCTTATTCCCACAATCAACGATGTGTTTCTCACTGAGGTGCACACCAGCCATGAGATTGTCTCAAACTATCAATAAAGTATTGCCGGGAGGTTGTATTCATTATAACTGTATGTAAGTTATCGGATTGGTGCTGATTATCTATGGACACATGTGTTCGCGGTTTGATATGAGACATTAGAGCGACTAACTGTGTTGCCAGGAGGTTGTAGAGTGGCTTGAAATTACATTCGGTATGTTCTAGCCCCACGCAGTTTGCAGGCTCAGCGTTGTATTTCCTAATTGATTAATGCCATATGGTTTCATTGTTTTGTGTTCATCTGCCAAATACTTTGCGTTTGTATTCATTATAACTGTATGTAAGTTATATGGTTGGTGATGATTATCTATGGGCAAATACGTTCAAGGTTTGATATGAGACGGCAGAGCGACTAACTTCGCTCGGTGTCAAACAAGAGTCATGTATACAAATTCTGAGCAAATATGCACTTCTGTTTTGTCTCATATAGTTGTATTCCACGGTAACAATTTTCGCTTGATATTGTTAGCATTGCAAGTAGACATTTTTTTTAAAAAAAAACATAGATTCATATTGACGTCCCAAGGTGTACAAAGAACAAAGAAAAGAATCAGCATCGCACAGAAAATTGTTTGCTTTCATCTGTTTAACTGAAATTGATCTAATTTTCTAGCTTCAAACACTTATATTTGAATTGGTCTAATTTATTCGCTTTAAACTAATAAACGTGAACTGGTCTAATTTGCTAGCTTTAAAATGTTTAACATAAACTGGTCTGTTGACTTCTGGTAATATTCACCAGGCGTTCCTTACAATGAGTTAGGGTCTTTAGCTGTTAAATAAATATCATGCTTTAAGCGATATATTTCTCTACACTCACTTGCCTGATCAGTTTATGGGAATAGGCATTGCTAGGTAATAAGAGATGGGGAGAATGTGTTTGTCGAAATCCCGTAATCCACCCTGTTGTTGTTTTGGCAGAAATTGTGTCCCGTGAGTAAACTCCTCATATAAATGTCACAGGTATGGGCCATGTTTCCTGTCGGTCCGGCGGGTACGTAGATAAACTTTTATGCCAGACCTGTTTGCATTGCCCATCTCTAGTATGCCATATGTAATTGAGGTACGTAAAATGGAAACACGTGGCCTTAGTCGTCATAATTAAACATTTCTTGGAGCTAAGTGAGGGTTTTCTTTACCGTTAATTAATGTCTCCGTTAGTTTAGGCTTGTTTAATGCAAATCTTTTATGATAATATAAATAAATATATCTTGTGTGGGGAAAAGGATGCTGCACTGTGCAACAAGTGGTCCGTGGTAGCATAATGGCATAATGTTTGCCGGCCGGTGGTCACGTGGTAAAACCCCCATCTGGGTCTGGATTTTTGTGTTCAGAATTAACATCCGGTTCCACGTCGACCCATTCTAACATGGGTACCCGGACATTTTCTGGGTGGTGGGGGAGGGAGGAGTAAACGTAGTCACCATGATATTGACGACGTCACCCTTCGAGAGTTGATTGATTTATTAAAACAATATGGGGCGCTTGAAAGTCCAATAATTAGTTTATTCTTCCACAGCTCGTTTAGTAAGCTCTGATAGATTGTTATTAGTTCATATCTTGATATCTTCCTGCATACATTACTGTCTACCTCTTGCTCACCTGCATTCTCTTGATATCTTGAAACTTACGCCACTGTCTAAGACTTGCTCACCTGTCTTATCTTGATATCTTCCCACTTACATCGCTGTCTATCACTTGCCCACCTGCCTTATCTTTATATCTTCCCACTTACATACATGTCTACTTCTTGCTCACCTGTCATATCATGATATCTTGCCACATACATCGCTAACTACCTCTTATTCACCTGCCATATCTTTATATCTTCCCACTTACATCGCTGTATAATTCTTGCTCACCTGCCCAAGACGTTTCCGTTTCATTTCAGTGCTGTTATAAAAGAGTCTCATCTCTTGTAATGTCACCTGAGTATTTGATTTGTCTCTTTGTTATTTCTTTCATCTGTTCTGTTTTCACTCTCAGTCTCTCGAATGATATCTGCATTTGTTTGCTTCAGTTTCTATAAAATGGGACCTGGTCAGTATTGTTACACTCCTAGGGTCTCTATTCGAAAAGTCTAATTGCTTATTCATTATTCATGTATCCACACCACACAGAACCGTTATATAACAACTCTCATTTGTAAGTAATTATTTAACTGTTTATATAGTAATGATTTCTTAAACTGTTAAATGGATTCTGAGATATTCAATTTCTTTGGCTTTATATTTTTTCCTTTCTTGTATTGTATGTTTCATGTATTGTATGTTTCATAGATATGAGGTACATGTCGCTTATTCTGATATATCTGCATGTGCGCTGTTCATTTTTGGATTCTTAGTTGTACTGCTAATAATCATCATTTTAATTCCCCCCCCCCCCCCCCTTAAACAAAAACACACACACACACAAAAACAAATATTAATAACCCGTCGGTAGTTTGCGCTTTGCACGTTGACAAGGCCCTGTAACATCTGTTGATTTTCAACCGCTGAGGCGGCGTCATCATAGTATCTAAGTTTGTTGATTATTCTGTTTGTGATGTTCCTTGCTAGTTTCTCTGATGTTTTGTTACGAGGGTCGGTCAATAGGTAATGCCTCCTATTTTTTTTTTTAAATCTATTTGAATACTTTATCGGTGTGCACTTTGTTAATTTATCGGGATTTCTCAGAAAACTCTTCTGCAATGTGTGTCACTACGAACATGTTTCAGTCATAGGTTGCGCAATATTAACGGTTTAAACATGACCACCCAAAAAAAAATTCGGTTAAAGCAACGTATTGTCACATAAATCCTCAATGCTGAAGGCGAGACTCCGATTCGCATCCACAAACGTTTCAGTATTGTTTATAGAGATTCATAGTTGGATAGTTAGAAACGATCTGGAGGCTGCACCGGCAGATCAAGAGACAGGCGATGCCTGGTACACATGGTACCGTTTATGATGATAACAACCGACCTATGACAACTGACAAGGACAAAGGTGAGGCTTTTCTTGCGCGATTTTTAAAACAGACGGATCAGCAAGATAGGGCTATTAGAGATAACGTCAGAGAAGCCTTGTCACGGGTCACTAGGAAGGAGGACTGTGAGATTAAAGTGGAGGACATTAGACGGGTACTGAAGCTCAGGTCAGGATGGGGTGAGGTACTCCCATATGAGGAACATAAATGATGGGGACTTGGAGGAGATGGCTCTCTGTTTCAACCTAAGCATCAATACGGCGGAAATACCCCACGATTGGCTCCATAGCTACCTGGTCCCCATCCCAAAGCCAGGTAAGGATCACTCCAGACTTAATGGATACCGAATCATAACCCTGCAAAACACGTATGGCAAAGTCCTCGAAAAGATAGTAACACGCAGGCTCCAGCGACATATGGAAAGTTGTAATCTGCTTCTCCAAGGACTCGGGAGTTACACCTGTGCCAATGCTGCGACTTTTGCATTTGATGTCTACGAGGTCTTACAGGGTAAACAGGAGACAGTGGCGGCAGCTTTTGACCTGGAGGACGCGTATAACAGGGTTAGGTATGATCGGTTAATACACGCACTGTTGGACATGGAAGTCTGCCCTTGCTTTGTTAGATGGGTTGCGGCAGTCCTTTATGAGCGTAAGGTTGCACTGCGCATGGGTTCCTGGACTTCTTACCCCTGGATCTGCCTTGTCCCCAGTGCTCTTTAATGTCTACACCAGCAAAATCGCAGCTATTGAGACACCAGGTGTGGGTAAAATCTTGACATTTGCAGATGATGTGCTGGTGTACAGACAGGGCAGAGACAGGGCCAGTTTGGCGAAAGACTTACAGTTGGCAGTAAACAGGGTAGCAGAGTGGTACAGGGACGTAGGGGCCATTATTCACCCAAACAAGGCATCGGTTGTGTGGTACTCCCTGGATAACCGGATCGTGAAGGCAGATGTCTCAGGTATTATGTTGAATGGATGTCCTCTTAGTCGAGAGAAATTGAAGTACTTGGGTATCACCTTTGACAGGTGTTTGTCTTTTAAGGATCATGTGGAGGCCTTGATGGTGAAGGCTGATATGGGACTTAATGCATTGAGGGCTGTAGCAGCAACCGGGGTAGATCAGAGGATGCTGTATAGGCTCTTTCGGCAGTTAATAATTTCTGTCATTGAGTATGGTTGGGGGATGCTGACAGTATCAAAGAGCCAGCTTGAAAGGTTGGAGGGCATCCAGAATGCTGCTATGCGGTTAATCCTGGGGTGCACAAAGGACACACCAATTATATGCATGAGGCTTATCCTGGCGCTACCAACAATGACGGATAGGCATAGGGTCCTTCAGACAAAATGGTACCTGAAAGTTGCCGCAGATAGGGATCACCCGCTGCAAGGGTCATAGACTAAGACGAGGCAGGTCCTGGATGGCACAGACGGAACTTTCTATACGTCAGGTGTGTGATCTAGAGACCATCAATCGTGAAAGGGCATGGGTTGAAGGTCCGGAAGACATCACGGACTGGCACAATGTAATAATAACACTGGGTCACGAGTGCAGAAATGGGCAGCGGGCCGCACTGAGTTTGAAGTGCAACAGCTGATCCAGAGCAACACACATCAAGGTGACATAGTCATCTACACCGATGGGTCAGTGGTGAGAAACAGACGTAGTGGCTGGGGCTTTATTGCAAAGGCTAATGGACAAGCCTTGAAAAAGGAGAGTCTGGCATATGAGACTACGACCTCCAGAATTGAAATGGAGGTGGAGGCAGTAACAGCGGCATTCCGGTGGCTAGAGGAGACCACTGCAACACACGCTGTATTCATTACGGATTCAAATAGTATGCTTAGTAAGGTGGAGAAAGGAATATTTCATGTGAAATGGCTCTCGTCGCTTCAGAGATCACAGATTGTGGGAATTGTATGGATATTTTGCCCTGACCATGCGGGGGTAGGGGGGAATGAACAGGCTGATAGGCTGGCAGGGAATGCACCTCTTGGTGGTAGTTTGCCTATGGACAAGTGGGAGGTGTTCGTGCGCTTGTGGGACCAGGTGGAGAAGGTGGAGGAACAGATAGAGAACCCATATGTGGAAAGAATGAGATTGCGGGGGATCGGCAGGGCTTCTGGAAAAATCTCAAAACTGAGAGGGAAGACCAGGAGGACTTTTAATCAGATAGAGGTGGGAACGATTAGTAGTATGACTCTTCGCTGGCTGTTGAACGAGGGGACGGAGCACGTATGGGAATGTCCTGAGTGCAGTGATGTCGGTTCTTAACCCAACTCAACTCAACTCAACTTATGGAGATTCAACAGTGGATGTAAGCACTGTCCAACGCTGGGTAAGTCGTTGTGACGAAGCTGAAGTAGGATAAGCCTCACTGGCTGACACAAAGCGGACTGGCCGTCCGTTAACCGCATTGACTCCACACAACATTCATCGAGTTTATGTGATCATTCGTGGTGACCATCAGGTAACACTGGATGAACTGCGTTCCCTGTTGTCCATTAGTAAAGGCAGTGCCCAGATCATCATTAAAGACCCGCGTTATTCAAAGGTTTGTGCACAGTGGCGTGAATTCGATGAATGTTGTGTGGAGTCAATGCGGTTAACAGACAGCCAGTCCGTTTTGCGTCAGCCAGTGAGGACTGACCTACTTCAGCTTCATCACAACGATTTACCCAACGTCGGAGGGTGCTGACATCCAATGATGAATCTCCTTAAACAATACTGAAACTTTCATGGATGCGAAGCGGGGTGTCACCTTCAGCATTGAGGAATTATATGACATTACGTTGCTTTAACCGAACATTTTGGTGGCCATTTTTAAACCGTTACTGTTGCGCAATCGGTGACTGAAACAGGTTGGTAATGACATACATTGTAGAAGAGTGTTTGAAGAATCCCACTAAATTATAAATTGCACACCGATAAAGTATTTACATAGACAACAATTAGGAGGCATTACTTATTGTCCGTCCCTCGTAATAACTGCCATGCCATGCTTCATATCTCTCAGATTTAGAGCCGGATGAAATAGCTAGCAGGGCAGCAGACACAATCTACGGACGTTCAACTGAAAAGATAGCGTGCATACTGGCGGGGCCTGGCAAGACAATCGTTTATAAATACCAGCCTTCAACATACACCTTATGATGCCAGCATCGGGATATAATGTGTTAGTGTTGAGTTTAATTTAAAGTATGTGTATCATGAACCGCCATATGCAATAGCATAGATACAAATTGGAGAAGTCTTGGACATGGCAAGAGTTTCTAACACATTGGTTGTATAATAACAGGAGGTGGCAAATGTTAAATAGAAATCGAGAAGAGAATCACAATAGCCAGGGTTGTTTTCCATAGCATGAGAAATATTCTATTCTCGTACAAAGAAACACATGCTTTATCACTTGAACATGAGAATCATTTCTGTTACGACATACGCTGACGCAGGCGGGCGAAGCATCGGAGTGATTTGATACGGCTTCTTCATTAAGTATTAACGATTAACAATGCACCGCTGACAGTATTAATCCAGGATAAATAATATCACAAAGGAGGAAATCCTTAATAAGCTAGTTGTGAAAGAATAAAAATAGAATTAGAAAGATTGTGTTTTCTTCTTCTTTAAATCGCATTGTAGCATAGGTCCTCAACCCATTCATGTCAAACCGTCCTCTCTTTCTGCCGGAGCTCCCCCCCCCCCCATGCCCTCCCCATATTATTCATATGTGTCTCTAATTATCCTCTTCATATGTGTTATGTCTCTCTTTATGTCGTTGGCCTTGAGAGTTATAGACACAGGACTTTCTAGTTATAATATAATCAGTCATTCTCGGTGCGTGTCCTATCCTACTTCGGTGTCTTTTCCTAAATTGTTTGGTTCACTGAAATTTGTTTAGTTCTCTCCGTAATCTCCACATTGCGATTGTGTACTATTTAAGTCCTTCTGTACATGAACGAATTAATGAACGTTTGTAGTTTACTAGTAAGTATTTTACTCTTTCTCCATGTTTCTTATTTCTGCAGTACTGATTTAACGGTCAGAGTTAAATAGTACAAGATGTGTGCTAATTTTAATTTCCTTTGACTTCCACACATTTTCTGATGCAATGAAAGCTCCTTTTGGGTTTTATTTTCTTAGTATGATGGATGTATATGTTCCTCCATCTTTGTCTACATTGCTAAATAAATAGGTCTGTGACTCCGCTTCTTGAGGAAAAGTTTCAGCAAATAATATCGGGTTTTCATGTGCTTGGTTTATGCTCATTATCTGTACCCTATGAATGTTTAGACCTATTGTTGTAACCACACATCAAGTGTCTTTAATTTATCTTAAATTCTTGGTACGGGAAAAGAGGGTAATGTCACCATCGAGGTATATAGATCATCAAACTGCTCGGTCAAATTCTATTGAATACCATGTGTGTCGGTAATTATTTTTTTTTCTTTTGCATATCCTTTACAGGACGTTGCAGTTAACACCAGCATTTTTTGTTGTGATCTCTTGGCAAGTTTGCGTTCAGTAGTTTGCCTTGCTTTCTGAACGACCGACACCCATACCATTTCGTAAAACACCAACGCAACGCGGTCTGCTGCCAAATCGCGCGCATTTGTTTTTCGAAAACGGGGTATGCGGGATAACGAACTGCCTCCGTAACCCCACTGCCATGGATCCGGTATAGTCTGTCCGGAAATTTATGCCGTCATTCAAGATCAATTATTTTGAAAACTATCTGTTGCATCGTTATGAAATTTTTCCAGCCGTCTTATATTTACCCCCACCCAAGGAATATGTCTTTGATAGGTCCCAAAACAACTTAAATCATTAAAAGCGGCATCATTCCTTTGATGTTTTGCTTAACAACTAGTGATTTCTTGTTAAAAATGTTATGTTTACGGTAATGAGGACCTGCAAATTCAGATGACAAACAAAGGCGTATCTGGATTCGTATGGGAGTGGGTGCAATCAAAGAAGTAGCTTACAGTCGACAGAATCGGCTGCATTGCACCGGGTTTTTATCCCATATGGCTCAGTTTCTTTCCGCAGCGCGGAAAGCGTCGCACAAAGCACGAACTCCGTAGCTCCAGCGACGACCCTCGGCAGTCTCCGAATAAAATGAATGATGCGGCCCGGACAGACAGACAGAAAGGTAGGTAGGTAGGCAGAAAGATAGGTGGGTGGATGGATGGCTGGCTGGCTGGCTGGCTGAGTGGGTGGATCGGTCGGTCGGTGGGTCGGTCGGTCGGTGGGTGGGTGGGTGGGTCGGCAGGCAGGCAGGCAGGCAGACAGACAGATAGATTAGATAGATAGATAGATAGATAGATAGATAGATAGATAGATAGATAGATAGATAGATAGATAGATGGATAGATAGATAGATAGATAGATAGATAGATAGATAGATAGATAGATAGATAGATAGATAGATAGATAGATAGATAGATAGATAGATAGATAGATAGATAGATAGATAGATCGATATCGGTAGGTCGGTCGGTTAGTGGGTGGGTGGGTGGGCAGGCAGGCAGACAGACAGACAGACAGATAGATTAGATAGATAGGACAGACAGATAGATTAGATAGATTGATATCGGTAGGTCGGTCGGTCTGTCGGTGGGTGGGTGGTCGGGCCGGCAGGCAGGCAGATAGATAGATAAATAGATAGATAGATAGATAGATAGATAGATAGATAGATAGATAGATAGATATATAGATAGATAGATAGATAGATATCGGTAGGTCGGTCGGTTAATGGGTGGGTGGGCCGGCAGGCAGGCAGACAGACAGACAGATAGATTAGATAGATAGGACAGACAGATAGATTAGATAGATAGGACAGACAGATAGATTAGATTAGATTAGATTAGATAGATAGATAGATAGATAGATAGATAGATAGATAGATAGATAGATAGATAGATAGATAGATAGATAGATAGATAGATAGATATCGGTAGGTCGGTCGGTCGGTCGGTTGGTGGGTGGGTGGGCCGGCAGGCAGGCAGTCAGGCAGACAGACAGACAGATAGATTAGATAGATAGATAAATAGATAGATAGATAGATAGATAGATAGATAGATAGATAGATAGATAGATAGATAGATAGATAGATGGATAGATAGATAGATAGATATCTGTCGGTCGGTCGGTCGGTATGTGGGTGGGTGGGCCGGCAGGCAGGCAGAGAGACAGACAGACATACAGACAGACATACAGACAGACAGACAGACAGACAGATAGATATATAGATGGATTGATTGATAGATAGATAGATAGATAGATAGATATCGGTACGTCGGTCGGTTGGTCGGTGGGTGGGTGGGCCGGCAGGCAGGCAGACAGACAGACAGACAGACAGACAGACAGATAGATAGATAGATATATTAGATAGATAGATAGATAGATAGATAGATAGATAGATAGATAGATAGATAGATAGATAGATAGATAGATAGATAGATAGATAGATAGATAGATAGATAGATAGATAGATATCTGTCGGTCGGTCGGTCGGTCGGTATGTGGGTGGGTGCGCCGGCAGGCAGGCAGACAGACAGACATATAGATTAGATAGATTAGATAGATAGACAGCTAGATAGATAGATATATTAGATAGATAGATAGATAGATAGACAGATAGACAGATAGATAGATAGATAGATAGATAGATAGATATCTGTCGGTCGGTCGGTCGGTATGTGGGTGGGTGGGCCGGCAGGCAGGCAGGCAGACAGACAGACAGATAGATTAGATAGATTAGATAGATTAGATAGATAGATAGATAGATAGATAGATAGATAGATAGATAGATAGATAGATAGATAGATAGATAGATAGATAGATAGAGATAGATAGATAGATATCGGTACGTCGGTCGGTTGGTCGGTGGGTGGGTGGGCCGGCAGGCAGGCAGGCAGACAGGCAGACAAGCAGACAGACAGACAGACAGACAGATAGATAGATAGATATATTAGATAGATAGATAGATAGATAGATAGATAGATAGATAGATAGATAGATAGATATCTGTCGGTCGATCGGTCGTTCGGTATGTCGGTGGGTGCGCCGGCAGGCAGGCAGACAGACAGACATATAGATTAGATAGATTAGATAGATAGATAGATAGATAGATAGATAGATAGATAGATAGATAGATAGATAGATAGATAGATAGATAGATAGATAGATAGATAGATAGATATCGGTACGTCGGTCGATCGGTCGGTGGGTGGGTGGGTGGGCCGGCAGGCAGACAGGCAGACAGACAGACAGACAGACAGATAGATAGATAGATAGATAGATAGATAGATAGATAGATAGATAGATAGATAGATAGATAGATAGATAGATAGATAGATAGATAGATATCGGTAGGTCGGTCGGTCGGTATGTGGGTGGGTGGGCCGGCAGGCAGGCAGGCAGACAGACAGACAGATAGATTAGATAGATTAGATAGATTAGATAGATAGATAGATAGATAGATAGATAGATAGATAGATAGATAGATAGATAGATAGATAGATAGATAGATAGATAGATAGAGATAGATAGATAGATATCGGGACGTCGGTCGGTTGGTCGGTGGGTGGGTGGGCCGGCAGGCAGGCAGGCAGACAGGCAGACAGGCAGACAGACAGACAGACAGCTAGATAGATAGATATATTAGATAGATAGATAGATAGATAGATAGATAGATAGATAGATAGATAGATAGATAGATAGATAGATAGATAGATATCTGTCGGTCGGTCGGTCGGTATGTGGGTGGGTGGGCCGGCAGGCAGGCAGGCAGACAGACAGACAGATAGATTAGATAGATTAGATAGATTAGATAGATAGATAGATAGATAGATAGATAGATAGATAGATAGATAGATAGAGATAGATAGATAGATATCGGTACGTCGGTCGGTTGGTCGGTGGGTGGGTGGGCCGGCAGGCAGGCAGGCAGACAGGCAGACAGACAGACAGACAGATAGATAGATAGATATATTAGATAGATAGATAGATAGATAGATAGATAGATAGATAGATAGATATCTGTCGGTCGGTCGGTCGTTCGGTATGTGGGTGGGTGCGCCGGCAGGCAGGCAGACAGACAGACATATAGATTAGATAGATTAGATAGATAGATAGATAGATAGATAGATAGATAGATAGATAGATAGATAGATAGATATCGGTACGTCGGTCGATCGGTCGGTGGGTGGGTGGGTGGGCCGGCAGGCAGACAGGCAGACAGACAGACAGACAGACAGATAGATAGATAGATAGATAGATAGATAGATAGATAGATAGATAGATAGATAGATAGATAGATAGATAGATAGATAGATAGATAGATAGATAGATATCGGTAGGTCGGTCGGTCTGCCGGTGGGTGGGTGGTCGGGCTGGCAGGCAGGCAGATAGATAGATAGATAGATAGATAGATAGATAGATAGAATAGATAGATAGATAGATAGATAGATAGATAGATAGATAGATAGATAGATAGATAGATATCGGTAGGTCGGTGGGTCGGTGGGTAGGTGGATGGGTCAGCCGACCGGCAGACATTCAGACAGACAGACATTCAGACAGACATTCAGACAGACAGACAGACAGACAGACAGACAGACAGACAGACAGACAGACAGACAGACAGACAGACAGACAGACAGACAGACAGACAGACAGACAGACAGACAGACAGACAGACAGACAGACAGACAGACAGACAGACAGACAGACAGACAGACAGACAGACAGACAGACAGACAGACAGACAGACAGACAGACAGACAGACAGACAGACAGACAGACAGATAGATTGATTGATTGATTGATTGATTGATTTCCACCAGAAACCGGGCCTTGTCAGCTAGTTTATTTATATAATCACGTTTCATGAAAGAACCCACATTTGGAGACGCCTCTGAATCTTCGCGCTGTTTGTTTGAAAACGAAAGTCACGTGAAAATTTTGAATAATTTGGGTCGAATCTTGGAGAAGCTGTAAAACTGTTAAAATCATGGTCGTAATCTTTAAGTCATAATTAATATACCGTATATAAGCTAACTTTAAAATCTGCTGTAAAATCTCCAGAACAAAAATTGTTTTGTTGGGTGGACATAATGATAACGTTATATACTAAATCTCATCATTTTATCTCAGCCCGTTACTGAGATATTGAATTTTATATTGAGGCAACCAAAAAAAAAAACACTATAGTTATAGCTACCTTTATAATTCAGTCTATAGTCAGTAAGAATAATAATGTTAACAAAAGGCATCCCTGTCGCACCCCTAACACATGTTATTCTTCCCTTGTGAATACATTGCAACGTTTGGTAAATAAAATATTTTACACATGCAACACACATAATTCATTCTTAAGGACATGATAGTGGGAACCATGAAAGTGAAAGAGGAAGGCAAGAGTTTTAACTGATCAGAGGTGAGCTGGGTCAAGAACCAACAAAACAGCACACGTGACATCTCCACACGTACACCATCCTCATTTTCAACAACCAGCGAAGAGTTCCAGTATTAATGGTACAGACTGAAGCCTGATGTGTCCGTCTGGTTTTTCCTCGCAGTACTGAGTGTCGGCCAGATTCTCTAGTCTTCCCTGCCATGTCATTCTCTCCAGACCACGATGATTTATTTTTTTTCTTTCCACCCTATATTCATGATTCCAAAGGGCCCTAGCCACATGTACCTTATTGTGCACCAATAACTTACCCAGCGGTGCAGACTCAGCTCTTCTGGTCGGCTGCTCGTTTCCTAACACACCAGCATGTCCTGGGGACAAGATCCAACGGATGCTCACTATCGTTGATTGTTTAATTGAAGCATGTTTGTTGATAACCTCAACAGATGACAGATTCAGTGTAGCCTGCCTCTGATTTTAGATAACAATCTCTCTTGGGTAAAAATTAGTTGATGTTTTCCTTTGAGTTCTGAATCTAACCGTGTTGTTTTACCCTCAACTCAGAATTGCACTATTCCCAGTTCTTACTAACGCTCAGGGAAGACAACATAATAGAGTACAATGAGCATTAATTCATATTGACCTTTACTTCTGTGTGCTCTGCAATTAATCATCATCAGGTGCTTGCTGCCTGGTATAGGCGATTATGCTGTTTCACATCTTGCTACTTATAACAGCATGTATTAATTCGTAAGCTAATAAGTTTCCGTGCCATGACAACAGTGTGTCAACAAGATTCTCATGCTATCTTTTCTTATCACTCTTGTCACAAATTGATCCAGTTTTTAGCTTCTTTTGTTTGTTTTTGTTTTTTTGCATATCCCTTACAGGACGTTGCAGTCAATATCAGCATTTTCAGCTGCTATTGATGTACTAGGCAATATTACGCTCAGTAGTTTGCTATTGCTTTCTGAGCGACAGGCTCACATACCCCTTAAGTTACCAACGCGGCGAAAACGGCTACCGATTCTCGCGCAGGTTGCGTTACTCACGATAATATACGGGATTACGGAGAAAGACGTTAACGCCTTGGCCAGGGAGACCGGCGCTTTTTAATTATGTGACCCAAATAAAATTTCACGATTACCTCTTTCTGATGTTTGTAAAACGTTGTCTTTATGACTTAGATTCTTTCAAAATAGTGTCAGCAGACTTTGATTAGCCAAACCCAGTGCAGACTACATGTAGACCATGTGTAGTTGTGGAACTTGAAGTGGCAGGACCAGACATATACCACAGAAGTTAAGTATAGCTTATAATTGCCACGGCAGCATAGACACACTTACCACGCTTCGTTGAATGATTTTAGACTACATTCTACCTGTATTTTACCCAACATATGTTGTTTTTGTGCTTTTACACTTAATCTTGGCTTTCATATATGTATTCAATGTTAGTAACATTGTCAGTGAATGTCTGTAAAGTAACTAAGATTTATTTAAATAATTCAAATTATTAGTGAAATCTAAAACAAGGGACTGAGTGGTCTCGAGGTATGGTGTTTGCCTCGAGTGCTGGAGGTCCCGGGTTCAGGCCCCGGTGAGGACCGGGATTTAGTTAAAAAATCCTCCTGGACTTCCAGTAATAAAATTTCCCTTGGTCTCTGGGTAATGAGATTGGACGCCCGTGTGTATTGTTGCGCACGTAAAAAATCCCTTGGCAGTTGGAAATCGAAAAAGAGTAGCCTAACGGCGCTGCCCGGGCAAAATTTCGAGTTAAAAATCTACCCAAAGTATTTCAGGATCCTCGCCAATGCAACGGAGTTCGTGCATTGAGCTGAGTTTCTCCAGACTCAGGTTTGAGTTAGGAGGAGAACGGAGCACTTATGGGTTAACCCGTGTGCCGTGATGTTGATCCAACGACTAAACTAAATTAAACTAAACTAAACTAAAACAAGGGAATGACGTGTCATGTAACCACCGAACACATTATCTTTAACCAATCAGTTTTTTTTTCATCGCTCGCTTTGAACTCGAGCGTAATCCATACATGTGTTACTACTTCTAGTGCACACAACTGAATTTTGCTTGTGGGTTATCTTTCCCTGTTATAATTTGCCCTCGACATCAGGAAAACCCACTCAGACTTCTGAGGTGGTTGTAACTTACCTCCCCAAGTCAAGGGCGAGAAATCAATGTCCGGGTCTTTTAGGTAGGGTTTCACATATTGCCATGTCTTTATTGTTCTAAATGTTTAGAAAGTCTCTTTTCTGTGCCACGAGATGTCTCCTGATAGCGATATTTTCTTAGTTTTAAATCACAGTCTTCTTTATTCTGAACACTTTGAGGAAACTCAGTATTTTGTCTTCTCTGAGTCATTAGACACAGTAATTTTTCTGTGCCAGCGATACCAACACACGACACTGTGAAGAAGGTAAAGGAGCCGAAACATTCGGCAAGGGGGAACAACTTCTGATGATCAGAAGCCTTCTGTTGTGCTTGCTAAGTTTTTACCAAATCTTCCTATGTTGCTATTTTTTGCATAACCTTTTTACAGGACATCGCTGTCAATACCAGCATTTTACTGCTGTAGTTGATGTCTTGGCAAGTTTACGTTCAGTAGTCTGCTGCCAAATCGGTCGCAGTTATGTTTCGAACGCGGGTAAGTGAGCTTACGAATCGCGTCCGTAAGTTCTTTGCCACGGAAACCGGCATCTATGTTCCTAGATACTTCAATTTGTCTTATTTTTTTTTACCTCTATCTGCCATTGGAACTTAGATTCTTGACAAGCTCTCCCCAAGTCCTTCTATCTTTAACTATCCCATGTAGCTCTGTCCATGTACTACCCGTAGTGTTCATTTCTTATTTCTACTTTACTTCTCGGTGAGTTTTTTAAGCTTTCCTCTATTGCATTTGTCCTGTTTGTTTCCAGACTAGAGCTTTTCTAGGTATACTATTCTCAGCTTTTCTGAATATATGGCCTATCCGGTGCCAGCGTATTATCTTCACCTCTGCCGATGATATTCCCCCATGCCACCGTCTTGTTCTCTCCATGAGCTCCAGATTAGTGATTTTATATCATGTTACCCCTTATATTTAGCACAGGCACAAATTAGTATCCATTCTCCCTGGCGAAGGTGTTAACGATGCTGTTCGTAATCCCGTATACTCTCGTAAGAAACACAGCGAGATTCGACAGTGGATCGCGTCACGTTGGTTACTTACAGAGGGTATGTGAGCCGGTCGTTCAGAAAGCAATGGCAAACTACTGAACGTAAAACTTGCCAAGACATCAACATCAGCTGAAAATTACTGGTGTTGACTGCAATGTTCTGTAAAGGATATGCGGGGGAAAAAAACAATTAGTAAAGGTTTGTAGTTTTACTTGTAATCGTTTCCGTTGTTCTCCATGTGTCTGATCCATCCAACAAAAGTTCTGCTTTAATGTTAGAACTGAATATTCTATGTTATGTCCTAACTTTCTTTTTCACTTTCTGCAACCACAGAATCTATCATTTTCTGTAGCCTCAGATTTGTTGCTATAAAGATCGAGTCATCATCATAACATAATTTATTTACATCAAGACGGCCAACCGTGATCCGGAGCATGTTTTTCTATAGAACTCATTATTTGCTCACTTCATGACATAACCCAAGGAAGCGTACACATCCTTGTCTGATACACTCTTTATGTAACTGAATGTTCTTAAATCGTTGCTTACCCTTATAGTTGCTGATGGCTGCCAATATTTGTTCTTGATTATTCTCGGATCTTCGCGATCAATGATTAATTGTTCTAGCAACTTAAGTATTTCTTCATGTTTCTGACTGCACTTAATACCCGTATAGAACTGAATAATCCATAATCTCTTCCACATTAAGATACAAGTAACCTCAAGCTCTCTCCCTTGCCTTGATATTCTGTCTCCCGTTTAATAATTCTCTGCTCCTAGCCTGCCCTATAAATGTACATTCCTGTAGAGTGCGTGCACATTGTGATTCGGTTGTCATCATTATGTCTGGGCTATTTTAATACTGAAATATGATGGGCTAATATGCGTTGGGTTAGTTGGAGATCTCAAGGTGCGGGAATGTAATCAACTTAGTAAAACTGGAGACCACTGTACTTTCCGAAATGAGTCTCTGTGTGTATGTGTGTGTGTGAGAGAGCGTGCGTGTGTGTGTGTGTGTGTGTGTGTGTGTGTGTGTGTGTGTGTGTGCGTGCGTGCGTGTGTGTGTGTGTGTGTGTGTGTGTGTGAGAGAGAGAGAGAGAGAGAGAGAGAGAGAGAGAGAGAGAGAGAGAGAGAGAGAAAGCTGGCGTCAGTCTCATGTCACCGGACGTAACTTGTTTATACCATTGGGATTTCACCTCGGATTTAACTATTTGTCTTTCCGTCATTACGTGCACAGTTAAACAATGATCAAATAATCAAACATTGAAGATGGCATTAGGCTTGATGATATTTCAAATAGATAGAAGGCGTTGGAAATCTGTTGTAATCGACTCTATTAGTAACAATGGCAACTGATCTGATGTGTATGATGATCTAACACAGCTACATATTAAAAGCACAAAATGTCAAGAACCTAATTGAACACTTGATTGATTGATTGATTGATTGATTGATTGATTGATTGATTTAGGAACCGACATCACAGCACTCGGGGCATTCCCATAAGCGCTCCGTCCCCATCCTCAGAAGCCAGCGAAGAGTTCCAACTCATCTTATGCTTTCGGGTCATGTTGTTCAATCTGTTAGATCAAACTTATTAGACTGTCTGCACTTGATCGAGTTGTTGAATGTCATTTGAAATACGTGTCTTAAAACAGGCCCTTTAAACTCTTACACATCAACACCATTTAATGCCACATCCCTCATCTCATCTTGTTCCTCATGTACCCTGTTGTGTCGAGGTAACGAATAAACAGCGGGAGAGTGTCCGTTTATAGGCTTCATGTATCAAGATTCCCATGGACTCTGCTATTCCCTCTTTCCATCGTTTATGTGCCCAGCCTCTTCTGCTTCTATTTTGTCTGTGCGTCATTGCTTAATGTGGAATACTGTTAGGTTGTAATCTTGTTACATGGCCAAACCATTTAACTTTCTGTTCTCTGATAAACTCTAACACTGCTATAGCCCCCATATCAGTCCTGATTTCTTCATTTCTGATTTTCTCTCTTCTTGACACATTGAGTATTCTTCTCAGGAATCTCCCTTCTGTTGTTATGCTTTTTCTTTTTCTCTTGTTCTGTCATTGTCCAGGTTTGGCACTGGTAGCATAGAGTTGGTAGGAAGATTGTGTTGTAAAGTGTATTCCTAGTAACTATTGATACAAGTTTGGTCTTTAGTATTGGTGCCATTTGTCCAATGAGTTGGTTTGCCTTATTGCATCTATTTTCGATCTCGTCTGATGATTTTCCACTTGATGATATTATACTTCCTGAAGCTCTTTACTTGTTTCACATGGTGTTCTTTCAGGTGAATCTTTGTTGTTTTTTTTTTCTTCTTTGGTTATAGTCATTACCTCTGTTTTACTTATGCTAATTTTCATGTTCTTAACACAATTCGTTGAGACTATTTCACATATCCTTCAACCCTAAATGATCCATAACTTACCGTGTTTGTCAAATTCAGGAAACTGCTTGAAAATGCAAACAAAATGCATATTCCTTCTGCATCCTTTCCTAACTTCTTAATTTTAAGCATTATATAAACTTACAAGCAACCAACCAATGTCATCAGGCAGTAACGTGTTGTTAGGCGGAATATTGAATATGTGACAGAGCAGTTGGTAGGGTAATAGCTTACTTACGCGGTGGTGCATTTTTCAAACCTGGCGGCAGAATTATGATTTTAAAATCAGCATGCTGCCGCCAGGTTTGAACAATGCCCTGGGCCTCGACATATAATCTAGTGAAATGGAGGATAGAGTTCTTCAAAGAAGGAAACTTCAACGATAAAAGTGGTTAGTGTACCTAGTGTATGTGATGACCAGTCACTCAACCGGCCTAAGGCACTACCGGCAATGGAACCATCTATCTAATCAAAAGCGTACAATAAGAGTTAACAGAATATTACATTTATCATGCTGAATAAATGGTCAATATGAATGATGTATAATGCCACGGTTGCTGGCTTGGATGTTTGATAAGCCTTACTTCTTTTAACTGATCGAGTGCCATGGGACGATTAATCGTCTCAAACGTTTTCACATATTTTCCATGGGTTTATTATTTACAATAGTGTTCCATATGTAACCGTCTTTAATTTAAAATATAATACAACATGTCCGGTACCATATTAACAACTTGTAAGTCATAACCGTGACACACACCTGCTTCCCTTTTTCCGTCATCTATTTTTGTTTGGTCCAAACCTACTTTTTGTCTGCCACTGAAACGGTTAAGGCTGCTAGGCAGTCTGGCGCCTATGAGCACGCGTTCCCTCAGCGGGTTGAAGACGCTGTTTGGCGATAGCTGGTTCGGTTTTGCTATGTCTACATCTATTCATTCTTCTGTCCTGTATATGTCAGATTTAAGCGGTCTGACTCGGGCTCCGAAGGTTGTGGGTTCGATTCCGGGTCGCGGCCTTCGGTTAACGAGTGCATTTTTTTCGGAGACTCCTGGGGTCGTCGCTGGAGCTACGGAGTTAGAGATTTGTGCGACGCTTTCCGCGCTGCGGAAAGATACTGAGCCTTATGGAATAAAAACTCGGTGCAATGAAGTCGACCCTTTCGACTTTAAAGCGACTTTAAGTATATCAGATGTCTGCTTCTTTCTTCTTGTCATCTGTGAGTAAATCGTGTCTGTCAGATATCTGCTTCTTTCTTCTTGTCATCTGTGAGTAAATCGTGTCTGTCAGATATCTGCTTCTTTCTTCTTGTCATCTGTGAGTAAATTGTGTATGTCAGATATCTGCTTCTTTCTTCTTATCATCTGTGAGTAAATTGTGTATGTCAGATATCTGCTTCTTTCTTCTTGTCATCTGTGAGTAAATTGTGTATGTCAGATATCTGCTTCTTTCTTCTTGTCATCTGTGAGTAAATCGTGCATGTCAGATATCTGCTTCTTTCTTCTTTTCATTGTGAGTAAATCATGTATATCAGATATCTGCTTCTTTCTTCTTGTCATCTCTGAGTAAATTGTGTATGTCAGATATCTGCTTCTTTCTTCTGGTAAATCGTGTATGTCAGATATCTGCTTCTTTCTTCTTTTCATTGTGAGTAAATCATGTATATCAGATATCTGCTTCTTTCTTCTTGTCATCTGTCAGTAAAACGTGTATGTCAGATATCTGCTTCTTTCTTCTTGTCATCTGTCAGTAAAACGTGTATGTCAGATATCTGCTTCTTTCTTCTTGTCATCTATGAGTAACTCGTGTATGTCAGATATCAGTTTCTTTTTTCTTATCATCTGTGAGTAAAACGTGTATGTCAGATATCTGCTTCTTTCTTCTTGTCATCTGTCAGTAAAACGTGTATGTCAGATATCTGCTTCTTTCTTCTTGTCATCTGTGAGTAACTCGTGTATGTCAGATATCAGCTTCTTTTTTCTTATCATCTGTGAGTAAAACGTGTATGTCAGATATCTGCTTCTTTCTTCTTGTCATCTGTCAGTAAAACGTGTATGTTAGATATCTGCTTCTTTCTTCTTGTCATCTGTGAGTAAACCTATCACCCCGGATAGTGGCGTTGGTCAGCTTTACAAGAATACATTCACTAAGGACAGAACAGACGTTGTGACTTTTTTTTTTTTTAAAGCTATAAAACGTCGCTTAACTAATCCATTTCATTTCTTGTCGTTTACTGGGGGGAAAGTTAACTGAATATCCATTTATCAAGCTATCAAGTGCTCTGCCAGCTGGCCTAGGCGTTCATGTCTCGCCACATATTTCGGTCTTTGGTGTTCTGTACCAATACTGCCGATGATATTCCTCCATGCCACCGTCTCATTCCATCCACCATCATTTCTCTTGGTCGGCCTCTGTCTCTCTTCCCTTTGTTCTTTCCAGTCGTCACGATGTTCTCCAATGCCTCTCTTCTCATCACATGGCCAAAGAAAGATGTTTGTCGCTTTCTTATTATTGTATATAATGTTCTAGTTTCTTTGGCCTCTTTCATTCAATCGTCGTTATTTACTCTAGCAGTCCAAGGAATTCGCAACATTCTTCTCTGGAACCACATCTCTATTGCTTCCAAGTTCTTCCTAATTTGTTCATTTAAATTCCAAGATTTACTGCCATACAACAAAACCGGTTCTATATAGCACTTCAGCACTTTCTTTCTTACATTCAATGGTAGTGACTAATTGCATAAGATACTTTTCATTTTCTGAAATGCAGCTTTTTCTTGCCCTATTCTGCTCTTAATCTATGTTGTGCACCTTCCATCTGATGTTATTAATGCCCCTAGGTATTGTCGGATGTATAAGGCTGGGTAAACCCCAAAGAGATAGAGGATACTCAAGTTCCTCTTCCTCAATGTGATCCTGCCCGTTATAATTACTTTAGCTGTTACTGGCCCATTGGTTTGAGACCATAAATAGAGTTTCAGAGAACCAAGGAATACCACCAGGAAAACAATGAAAAGTTGTTGTTTTTTCTGAATACCCAAAATATCCTTTTGGTGCTTCCTTGCCTCTCCTCTACCAACTAAATAATTATTTATCTAGGGTTGTTAATTAAAACAATTTTACTACGACATGAGAGCTCTCAAAAGAGAAAATGACCATGCATTTTCATAATTTATTACACATAAAAGGTGCTATTTATCATAAATGTCATAAAAATACAACATTAAGAAAAGAAAAAACAAACAAGATCATGTACATGTTCATCTCTAACTATATATCTATATCCTGGCCGTGCCCACTATAAAATCCATCGCCATCAGTGCTATATCAGTTTTCTATTATAATTATTGGGCCTCTTCTTCTGGCCTATTTATAATCTGTGGGGAAACAAAACTGGATACTCATTGATTGGTCCTCCATTAAGTTTTTGGATCTCTGCGGCAATCAGTCAGTGTAGAATATATTTTATACTTTCTTGTGTGTTCCTTTGTCCGGGATACGTTTATTATAGCTCACTGATTTTTCCCACTTATAGAGCTAATTTATCTGGGATACCTGTCCTATATTGGTCGAGAAAATCTGCAGGAAGTTGCTTTGGAATAGGATTTGGCCTCACTATATCAGCTGCCTCACTCAGTCAAGCTACTACATTCACAAAGTCAGGTCTGGATCTAGATGGACCTAGCCACTCCCTGAAATTTCAGCATCAATCATAAATCTAATTATGTCATCACTATGAACATCATAAATGAAACGCTGTACGCTTTCAAGAAAACCACAAATATATAAAATACATAAAAGAATTGTGATCCTAGGAAAATAAACAGTGGAAGGAAAAGAGTCTTGGTGCTCTTAAATTGGTTGTTCTCCATCCAATCCGTCATTATATGGCGCTCAAGGTTTAGACTAGCAGATACGCAGTGTCGTCTTCTCCTATGCCTGTTCTCCATGGTCTACAGGTTGAGTAATACCTTGATTGATTTGGATCTTGATAACTATGTTCTCCCTTCTCTTCTGTACATAATTAGTTTCTCTAGATCTCATTCACTTACAAGAAAAAGGTCTCATACATGAAGGGTTTTAAAATCATTCCCCATTGCAATGAGTATTTGGTTATATAAATAATGTAAGTACATTATGGTAACATCTCTTGTACAACGTTCAGGTGAATTATTTTCTAATCAAAAGTTTCAAGGCGAGTATATTCCCTCTTCTTCACCGTGTCTATGATAGGCCTTTACCTCATTTATTATCATCCTCATCCTCATTATGATCATCATCATTATCATCGTCATCATCATCATTCAGGATACACAAATCTATATGTTTGTAACCTGAAGTATATGTAATACAGAGTTGTGTCATTCAGGACACAAACCCATATGATTGTAATATGAGTGATATGGAATACAGAGTGGTGTCATGCTTAGGACACAAACCCATATGATTGTAACAGGAGTTGTATGAAATACAGAGTGGTGACATGCGTTGGAGTGCACTAAATTATTAATTAGTGTGCGGGTTATCATTAACATGTTCTCTTCTGATAGACAAGAAATTATACATCAAAGTGACTTCCATCATGAGATTGATTGATTGTTCATTTTCCCTCTCGGCATGTCTCTTCATCTCACTCATTCTCATCATTCCTCTGACATAATATTCAGATGTGCACGGATGATCAATTCACTCATTCTCACCATTCATCCAACATAATATTCATATGTGCATGGATGATAAGTAAGTATACTGATATGATTTTACAAATGATAAATTGGCAGATTTGATATCAAGGAAATTACAATGGAATCTCACTCCTTCCACCATCATTCATTAGACATAATAACTGTATGGGTGATAATTAGGCATAATTATGAGATCCACAAATGATGATTCCTCATGTTTAACAATAATGAAATTACACATCAATCACCACATGCATGCTCTCATCTCATCTCATCTCATCATGTTCCTCTTGTACCTTGCGGTGTCGAGGTGAAGTAGACATCAAATACATAGAATTATGTCATACACCCTATCCACATTCATTCATCATGAATCATAACCACACTTGCATGGGTGATAATTATGCATTATTATGTGCCTCACAAATGATAAATCCGCATGTTTAACAACAATGAAAATACATTTGACTCACCACATGGGTGCTTTCTCCCAACACACAAAATTATGATTCATATATAAATCTATTTACATCTCATGTGCTCATGTACTTTTCTGTTACACATTACACTAATTTCTCTTACCAGTGTTGGCACAGGTAATATAGTTTCTTCTTACTGAACTAAGTATTCTTAGCTTCCTAAATCTTAAGTTAATCACAACTTCGAATCACTGCTGATTTAGTTTAACTTCTTAAGAAATAAATTGTACAAACTAGGTCTAATGCTTACACATTAAATAAGTTGTTTAACAAAGAAGAACCTTCCCCATGGTTTAACCTCGTGTACCATGTATTCATGAACTACGACATCTGACTAAAGTACTCAGTGTCTCCTAATTTATTTCTTAACAACTAACCACCCGGTTACAAAATATCCACTTACCATCTTCTTCTTAAGAAAGGATCACTTACTAGCGTAATATAAAATATAGTACTGTGCATACCTTCATGTTAATTGAATGGATTCAAACACTCGACGACAGGTTTCATGATCTGCCTTGGATTCGCTTTTCCCATTTCGATGTCTGCTTGTAGGCTGTTGCTTTCCTCGTCTCATAAATAAATTTGATTTGGAAGATGCGATCACTCCTTCAGATATCTCAGATCTTCTCCTGTCCCGTGCTTGCCTTGGTGTCTAAAACAGACCGTTTTTCGCTTGCACGCCATATTTATCTTCGTTCCATCCTGCTTACGCTGTGGCGTTGCAGACAATCCAAAGTCTTCTTTCATCCTCGCTTCGGCCCAATGTCGCTGTTGGTTGTGTTGTCGTAAAGATGCGGTTGTAGTGGGGGACATATTAATCGCGCTGTTGACGGTTGTAAGGATATCACGGGTATTTAAAATTATCCACTTGGTTAAGAATGTTCTCTTCTATTTCCATTTCACATTTTGGTCTCACCATTTTCTTTGATATCACCATTGTTACTATTTTCTTGATATTCAAGGAGAATCCCATGTCCACTACAGGACGTAATTACCCTGCTTGGTGAATCTACTGTGAAATCTTGTGAGACTATAAGACTAACAAGTCTTCTTTATTCGGCCATTTGTTTTAAGCGCACAGTCAAGTCTTTATATATACAGCTAGAGTATTGCAAAATAGTGGCTATGGTGGGGATGGTTATGGCAGTTCCACTTAACAGGAACAAAGTAAAACTCATTCCGTTGCACAGTGACACTTCAAAGAGCAATGTAAAACTAATTCCGTTGCAGGTAGTTTTACTCTATTGCAACAGCTGAGTAGAATGGGTAGTGAAAACTAAATGGACGTTAAAGTAGAAAGTGAATTAGTGGGTTAAGGTAACGACGGAGTAGTTATAATATAATAATACAAACAAAAGCTCTGCCCGTCTCCCCAGAGATATGAGTGACTGTTCTAAAATATAATGACTTGCAGACACATTCTAATATCCCATAGCCATGGCACTTAAGATATTGAGGCAGTAGCGGCACATAATTCCCACTCCGAGTCTAACACATAGATTCCCAGCAATGCTAATTCTTTTTTAGTGCTTGTCCTTTTCAGGGCTAGTTCATTTCAGGACAAGCCATTTTCAAAATGCGAGCCACTATAATAAAGTGTAATAACTGTTAGTCTAAAATGCCAAACATCAACCTAGGGAATAAACACCCCTGATTTTTTCTAGATTTAACTTAATAATCTGAGACCCGCGATACAAATAACTGATGAGATGGGGTAGGGGAAATAAACAAGAGAAACCTGTAGATAGCGAATCAACACTACGAACAAGTTGACACGATAGCGCAATAGACAAGTGATCAGCTATAACAACAAACAACAACAACTAAAACTGCAATTCAAGATTGTTATGTTACGTTTGTAAAATGTCCTGTAAAAGATTGCAAGGCCAAATATACAATTTCCTCTCTCACATTTAAAAGATAAACCCCACCATTCAAAAGATACCGATCGTCATGCTGAAAGAAATGGTTGTGTTTTGACATGAAGCGCTCTATCCGTTCATTAAACACGATAGTTCTAACCAAATACTTTACTCCAGAAAGATAGCAGTTGTTGAAAGATGTGATCGAGTTTTATAACAAGGAGTTTATTGTTTTTTGTTTTTTTGGGGTTTTTTTTGCATGTTCTAGGCAAGATTACGCTCAATAGTTTGCTATTGCTTTCTGAGCGACCGGCTCACATACCTCGTAAGGTACCTACACGGCGAGAACGGCTACCGATTCTCTCGCAGGTTACGTTACTCACGAGAATATATGGGATTACGGAGAAATACGTTAACCTCAAGGCCAAGGAAACCGGCAATGAGTTTATAGTGATCTCAAATCAAACAAAACATGTCTCTAGACAGCTTCTTGCAATGGGTCTATGGTTAGTTAGTTAGTTAGTTAGTTAGTTAGTTAGTTAGTTAGTTAGTTAGTTAGCTAGTTAGTCGCAGTTCCAACTTCACAGTAACGGGTCGTCCCCATTATGCTCTGTTCCTGTGCCAGTGAATATCACACAAAACGCTCCCCACTGCCCAATGTGAAAAGTGGAAAAGACAGGAGTCTCGACAAACAACAGCCTGCACAGATACACTGTGCATAATGCCGCCGTCAGAATGTCAACACAATAGTCCCCCACAAAACACCCAGTTCATTTCTGATGGAATCTGCAGTCATTTTCCCATCTGGGTGTTTCCTAGATGTTCACCCACACAGTCCACTAAATACAGTTCATCGTCGATGGCAGTGGCAGTCAACCAGAAGCCCAGCAGCCACGCATTTCTGCATAAGGCAAAAACCGGTCAACTCTGGGACATAGCCATCTGCCATCGCTCCGAACATGCAGTCACGTTCCAAAAACATCGGGCAGATTCAAAAGCATTTCACACGAAACTCACAGCTCACAGTGTCGCGCCACGCACTCACTCAGTAGCAGAGCGACGGAACCATCAAGCCTCCTTAGTCGCCTCTTACGACATGTGTGGTAGGCTGCAGTGTTGCTATTCTTTGCTTCCCTTTTGGGCCCCGGCAACACATGGGTCTATGGTGTGACCGGGCATTTTGTAGGCCTGAGAACAAGGATGAATAGGTATGCCGTCTTTCCTTCCTTTGACAAGCGACCTGTCCAGACATCGAACCTGCGTCCAACCGATGCTCATGATATTACCAGCGAGTTCGCTATCACCTTCGCTAGCGATTCGTAATCTCGAAATATAGTTGCGGGCGATTTGGAAGCAGACCTCCTAGAGCAGATTTTCATACAATTGTATGAGTGTCGGTCATTCTGAAACAATGGCAAACTATTGAAAATAACCTTGCCAAGAAATCGTAAACAGCCAAAAAATACTGGGGTTGACTGCGACGTCCTCTAAAGGATATGCAACTAACTTGCTCGTCATAGCTATTCAAACACTACTGCAACACTCGTTGTGTTCATTACGGATTCAAAGAATATGCTTAGCAAGGTGGAGAAAGGAATGTTTTGTGTGGAATGGCTCTCGTCGCTTCAGAGATCACAGATTGTGAGAATTGTATGGATATTTTGCCTTGGCCTTGCGGGTGTACGGGGGAATGAACAGGCTGATAGGCTAGCAGGGAATGCACCTCTTGGTGGTATCTTGCCTACGGAAAAGGGAGAGGTGGACGTGCGCTTGTGGGACCAGATGGAGAAGGCGGAGGAACAGATTGAGATCCCATATGTGGAAAGAATGATATTGCGGGGGATCGGCAGGGGTTCTGGAAGAATCTCAAAACTGAGAGGGAAGACCAGGAGAACTTTTAATCAGATAGGGTGGGAACGATTAGTAGTATGACTCTTCGCTAGCTGTTGAACGAGGGGACGGAGCACGTATGGGAATGTCTTGAGTGCAGTGATGTCGGTTCTAAACTCAACTCAGCTCAGCTATTCAACCAGGTGAACAATCATAATGGGATTACGTCGGGGCTGAAAGGCAAACAGTGAAGGATTCGCCACTCTGGCTGTTTAATTTCTTCCTGGTTTAACCAACCTGCATGGGGTCTGACATTACCATGGTAGCGCAATACACCTCTAGTCAACCCAGAGGGTAGTCTTCGAAAAATCCTTGCAAAACTTCACAGTACAATACGCATTCGCATACTCATCTCCCTTGTTAGACCGGGCTTAGAACACACCTGGCGAGTACTAAACACTGTAAGCATAACCTGTCCTGCTGATGGCGAAACTCTGTATTTCTAGACTGAAGATGAGGAAGGATGCTCTCATCGTATTGAGTACGCTACGATTCAGGATTGCCGTCGATCCCCATGATTCACTCGGTTAACTCTCAGTAACAATCTTGTTAAGCATGTCCTTTCCATCATCGTCGACAGAATAAAAAAAGCGTTTCAAGATCTGACTCATTGTATGTTACACATTGGTTGTTTAGACAGCCACCGTTAACTCACTTTCCGGAAATTCAAACGATTGATCTTTACGATGTATGCCCAGTTGTGGGAACATTATATTTGTTATTGCCGGTTTCTCTGGTCTAGGGGTTACACGACTTTCTCCGTAATCGCGTATACTCTCGTAACGTGACGTGCGCGAGAATTGGTAGCGGTTCTCTCCGCGTGGTTAATTTACGCGGTATGTGCGTCGGTCACTCAGAAAGCAATGGCAAACTACTGAGCGTAATCTTGCCAAGAAATAAACAATCAGCTGAAAGATGTTGATGTTGACAGCGATGTCCTGTAAAGGATATGCGAAAAAAACCACATTCTATTGTTACTAGCCAGTGAGTTTGGCATGTTGTCCTATCTCCTGCAAAGACAGCTACGTCACGGTCTCAAAGAGACAAACAGACAGGCAGGTCTTCATCAATATTGTGAAGCATCAATTAAAATAATTAAAACAAGCAGCAAGTCAAATGGTTTGGCCATGCAAGTAGGTTGCCAGTCAACAGTATACCACAACAAGCAATGATGTACAGACCAGATGGAAACAGAGGAAGAGGCCGACCACGTAAATGTTGGACAGGGGAAATAGCACAGTCCATGGGAATATCGATACATGAAGCCCATAATCGGGCACTCTCACGCTGTTTATACTTCACCTCGACACCGCAAGGTACAAGAGGAACATGATAAGATGATGAGGTGAAAACAAGCACGTCTCCCCGTAATTAAATAACATTTTTTGTGAATATCATGTTTCCTAAATCCTTTTTTCTATCCAACCATTGCACTTCAACGCGCCGTTTTTCTGTATACATCCCGATATCTGGGTCGCCATATTTTTCTTCTTTTCTCCTATGCATACGACACCTGACACTCTGCTGCATAAGTGAATTAAAAGGTTCGATGGTGTTGCCAACGAATCACACATTTAAAAAATATTAACTACTACTGCCAGATTCCTCACATCAGTTTGTAACTTATTTTCTGACTTTCCCTGGCAGATCATAAACTTGGAACACAGCAAACTTAAATGCACATGGACAGCAGAATTTTTAATTTAAACCAAAAAGAAATTTAGATTGCTTATAAGACTATTTGGCCCTGTTATGGTCAATGATTGGTGCGCAAGAATAACCACAATGCAAATCTGTAAACATCCATGTGGTCCCAACATGATCAAAACCAAGAGATTAAGGTGGTTTGGTCACGTTAAACGCATTAATCCTGGCAGAGAGAACAGGAACCACCGAACGAATGAACGGACAACCTTTATTTTCAAAGGGAAGATATATCTAGAGAACGTCACGGGTACACAATAGAGACGGCTACAGCGAACACAATGCAGAAATATTGTAGTGCTGGATTTATTAGAACTGAAATGTATTGGCTTAAGCAACATAACCTGCGTTTTTAACAACATAGAAACAATTTTCTCTTCGCCAATGAGCCTTGCAGGCTTAGGAAGCTTTAAAATATGATGTCAAAAACACATTTTACACTTATTATGTGTATGCTTGCAGCCAGCAATAATTCTTATCGATTTAGTTTGTGTTAATTGTCTATATAATATCGATAAACATATTTCTTGTCACCCTCCTCATCATCATCATGTAACAGATATTTTGCAGAAAGTCACTCTTATCATGGCTTTCTGAAAACAATCTGGATCCTTTGCCAGTTATCATGCCTCATGTACGGTGATGTCCAAGGTGTCTGCAATGTCTTGCGCCGATCGTCATGCTGATCGATCCCTGTAACTGTCCTATTCCCGATAAGTTTACCCTAAGAATTACTATATGTACAATGACGTTGGTGATTGCCTGTCACTAGAATTAAACACCTGCTTTGATCATATAGTGACGACGTTGCGAAAGCGGTCATGGTGGGTGTTGTAAATTCTGATCATTCAATTCGCGATATACCTGGACGGTATACCTACTCCCCTGCTCGGTCGGGAACATGGTTCAAAAGAGCCAACCAAAAGGAAAAACGGCGAAACAAATTAAGTTTTGTATGTTTGAGTAGAAGGAGAGAAGAAACTGGGACGAGATTGGAGGAGAAACTGTGATGGGGTGTGATGGGGAGAAGATGTTTCTTGAATGATTAGAATTAAACCCAGAAAACCGAAAATTATCCCGCTATGTTGCAGATAACTAAGCAAGGCACGGTGACGTGTTAGAATAGCTGCTTTTAATTCAGCTTTCATTCAATGATCTATTCAAATAACTGTTGCCATGGTGTTCGAGTCCACTGTCGTAAGTAATTATTGATTACTTTTAGTGTCGTCCCTGGAGTGAGGGGAATCAACACCCACAATTTTATCAACCCAATATTATTGTCCTAGAGAAACCACCAGAATCCGTCCACACAACTCCCTCAGTCTGTAGACACCTCTTTCTTACTCTCACTCACCCCTGGATCATGCGCCCTCTCATTCTTCCCCAACACAACATACTCAACAACTCTAGCTTTAACAAATAAATACCACAAATAATTTATTAAAGCAAAGAGTATGTGTGTGAGAGGTGTATGTGTGTAATGTGTAGAATGTGTGTAGAATATTCTAATGTGTATGTAGAATCAGACCAGTGAATCAGGAGCAAAGTCTGTCACATCACGGTGCTGAGCACACAACAGCACCATGTATTCCGGACAGTGAACCTCACCCAGAAGATGTTTCTCCGTCCACGTGACAACTTTCTCCAATCACTCGAACAAACAGGATGCTGGTCATCAGATAGACACTGTTCGATCTTGGTCTTCACTCTAACCACACGGTGAAGTTACTCTGTTTCATAATGTTTGTTGAACTGATAATCTTTCAATTAACTGAAATGTCACTTGGGTTAAATCTACTGTTCATAAGTCTCTGATTATAAAATGTTCCCCCTCTTTAAAAAACAACCTATTAATGTTTTTAGGTAGATGTGTGTGTGTATATATGTATATATATATATATATATATATATATATATATATATATATATATATATATATATATATATATGTCCTTGGTATATGAGTTATTAATCTTCGGGGAGAAGCTTATCACTCATTAAACACAACACTTATGTTCATTAAGTCCGGCTCAGCAGAAGCCAGGTTTCTGCAGACCAACTAGGTTCTGAGTCCCGTGTAAAAGCCTCTCAGTAATCTCGGTCTTCATTCCGTGAGCCATCATTGAATAAAACTTTGAAACTGCCTCTTTGTAATAACTCATCTCACACTCAAGTGGAACACTCAAGGGTAACCTGTTGAGTTGAGAACATCATGGTGAGGGCAACTCAATCCTGACCGTAATTAGGTGAGTGTAGGCCAATAGCAGCACTCAGATCTATACCAGAGATCCGATCTCTGTCATAAGGCCAAATAGCTCATCACATGGTCTTAGACATGGCAACACCAGGAAAGAATAAAGGAACGGGCAGAAACCCAGTAGAGGCCCTACTGGAAGATCCTACCTTTTCACATTCCCCTCATCCCTCCCAACCATCCTCAATCTCTTTAATTATTATCCCACTACATTGTCCTCAACTCCCCGAGTAAAATGATATATCACACAAGCTAGTTAAAGCCATACAATAGGACACTAGTGCCGACGCTCCTATAATACTTTCTAGCACCGCACTTATAGAACATTCTATCTCCGCACCTATAATACATTGTATCACCACACCTATAATACATTATATCACCGCACAGTACTGTACTCTATCCCTAATCATACTATAAGTTAGATATGATTAATAGAATACCGTATGCCTATTCCGGTTGCTAATCGAAACTATGCAATCACAGACTGGATCTATGTCCGCCGATAAATATCAACAATTTGACACTATAGTTTCTTTCATTGAACATAACTCGGAAACTGCACCGATCCTTAACACTTCAGAAATCTTGGTCGACTCACGCAACTTGTTTACTTCAACGGCCTTTATATCGGCTTTGAGTGACGTCACCAATTTGTCTAGACGCTGAGGCGTCGAGAAGTTGTTTTTCTCTGTATTTTTCCAAACTCAATGTGAACCTCTGTTTGGTGTCCCCTTTCATCTGGGAAATTGTCTCCTGTCTGTGATCTAGAGATCTTCTCCACATCACAAGACTCCATCCTACTTCTGGCCAGACATTCCGTCTATCACTTCAAAGGCCGACTCCCGCCTTGCAGACGGATGACGCCGTTGTTCGTCTCGAGCAACAATTTGTTAACAAAATGCCGACCGGTGTAGACATTGTAACCGACATATTTTGTTTCTCAGTCCATACAACATCAAAGGGTGTGCAGGTGTTTGGGCAGACGAACGTCTCTTTTTCTCCATCGATCGCACTAACAAGTTTATTTTTCGCGACATCCACTAGTATAATAATACTGTTACATTGATTTACTTCATTCTCAAAACACTCACGATAACTTGTGTCACAAGATCCCACGATCTAATCCTGGATAGTAAGGTAATTGTTCTAATTTATCAATCATTCTCTCAGACAAACGATTACACAATGGCAACACCCAGGGGTGTGTTGCACATTAATTATAGAAGAGTGGAATAGACAGATAGTTTAAACAGACACATACATCAAGATTTGAGTCATACTTAGAGACAAACCGTTAGAGACACAAATTCCCACTCATTCAGTAAATTACTAAATACACTGTCAAAGTTTTAACAATATAATTTTAATCAAGACTACTAGAAAAGATCAAGAAGAATTGTAAAGATCACATTGGAAACGGTCCTTGAAAGAGTCTGTCTGACTTAGAATTGATGGTGTCTGGAAGCGAATGCCACCACGAGGATGTGAAACGAGTTTAATGTTGTTAGTGAATGTTTGTGGGTGTTAGAATTAACGGTAAAGTGGGTCATCTTGTATGTCTTCACTCACTTAATCCGACGATAAACAATTATATAGACGAAGAACGACGACGAATGTTACAACCATATCACAGTTATTGGTAATAAATAATGCTTCTTTCGTAGTTTTTAATTGCTTGATTTGTATTGCTACTGGGCTCTGAAAGTTTAAATTCCAAAGAACTCTTCTTTTTATCCTTCCAATGACAAGGACTTATTGCATAAAATGTTCTCCATTAGATAGAATGCAGTTGTTGTTTTTTTTTTTTGCGTGTCTTATTATGTTCTTTATCTCTGTAATGCATCTTCCATTTGATATTATTCATGTTGCCTAGATATTTGAACTTCTGCAATTGTCCCAAAATAGCATCATTTACATTAATTGTTTTTTTTCAATTTCGATAACCACTGTATCTCTCATTCCCTGTAGTTCCTTCATTCTTGTTGCTATCAAAAAGGTGTCATCACCATTACGTAAGTTACTTATTTTATGTCCACCAGTGAGTATCCCTGGAATATTTTCTGTGGATTTCATTATATGTTCACAGTACAATGAGAGCAAATCAAGAAACGTTACATATCCTGATCTGATGCCTTTCTTTATGCACTGAAATGTTCCTAGAAAGTTTGTTGATTCTTATAGCTGTTGTTTGCTCCCAATATGTTCTGTATGATACGCAGCTCTTTGCCTCCAATGTTTATTCTAGTAGATTGATTATTTCCTCGTGTTTCACATTGTTGTTATAATAGTGCAATATAGTTGCAACCATAAAGTAAATTTGTTAGGGCTCCTTAGTCCCACTATCTGCCTTTCGGTCCATTATGGTGCACCAAGACGCGTCTGCAAGTGTTAGTGGTCTGTGATTTGGTGATTCGAGTTTGCAGTTTGGATGATCGCCTTTGCAACCTGGCCAGATCAAGTGCAGATAAATCTACACTTTGATCTTGGCCAAAAGGCGGAGAATTTTTTTTTTTAAATTAAGGCTCGCGGTGTTCTAGGTGCCAGAACTGCCCCATCAAATCCCCATGCATCTGTGTGTCATTCGGATGACCGCCTCTGCATGTGGCCATGGCAAAATAATGTGCAGATACTATCTTTGATCTTAGCCAAACTACCGAGAAGATTTGTCTATTACTGTAACAAAGTACACATTTTACTTTAGATCGCAAATACATATTTTCCTATCACATGTCTTTGATTAAAACACGTAGGATGCATAATCCTCAACAACACAAAATAACACAGACTGCAGATTGATCAAATTCGAATAATGAGATCCAAGTCGATTAGAGAGTAACCTTTGCGAAAGACACACCCACAAAGGTGATCATCAACCTTCTGTGAAGGGATTTCCCCTACCCGGAGGCAAGGGAAGGAAATTATCCTACCCTGGAATGGTGGGAGGTATTCCCCCTACTCAGGGGAGGCAGTCCCCCTAACCTGAGGGGATGGAAGGGAATCCCCGGTACCTGGTGTCTCCGTACCTCTGTGGGAAGGGAGTCCTCCCCTCCCCCCTACTCCTGCGATGACACAGGTTAGGGAGACACTGGGATACACGAGGCTCATTATATCCTGCACTGAACAAAACAAAACCATTGAATGATATGATGAATCACATTATTATTTCTTTTAAAGCAATATTTAACCATATTCTTGACCCGATTATGTCATATCGCTAAAGCATACAGGTATGTCACCCGACACATTCAAGTAGAGCATAGCTCAGGCATTCAGGTATTTATCTCTGTGTCGCCCGATTGCTCTTTTCCTACCACAATTGCTAGTTGTCATTAAATTTTGTAGTTTATAATATCTCATTTCTCTAATCAATTTTCCCTTTTCCCCTCGTTTGTTCCTTAAATGGCGTATCATTCGTTTTTTTTTTCTGTATGTCCTTTGGTTGCATTTTCTCAGAAACCACATTGCAATTGATATTTGATTTTCCTCAGCGTGTCTAATTAGTGTCCCTGTTTCACAGGCTTACAACAGTATTAATTCTATAGAGATAAATATTCTCAACATTCTTTTCCTAACTTCAACCGAATTCTATACTAGCTGATTGCTTATCATTTACAGGACTTCGCAGTCAACCCCAGCATTTTTTCGCTGTTGTGATCTCTTAGCAAGTTTACGTTCTGTAGTTTGTCATTGCTTTCTAAACGACCGGCACCCATACTATTTTATAAAAACAAAACAAACAATGCTAGGTGGTCTGTTGCCAAATAGCGCGCAGCTGTGTTTCGAAAGTAGTATGCGGGATCAAGAACTGCGTCCGTAACCCCTAGGCCACTGAGCCGGCAAGATATTAGAAGCCAGGAGACTACGCTACTAATACAAATGAACAATGTTAACATTCTGTCTAATGATTAAGGCGACCCATGTCACTAGGGGTCACAGGGCCCACTTGCCATCCAGCAAGCTGGTACCCTGACCAGTCCACCACTGCTCATCAGACAGACAGACAGACAGACAGACAGACAGACAGACAGAGATTAGACAAAGAATGAGTGTTTGGCAGACAGACAGAGGTAAGAGAGAGAGAGAGAGAGAGGGCGGGAGAGAGAGAGAGGCAGACAGACAGAGAGATAAGAGAAAGAGAGGCAGACATGCAGAGGTATGAGAGAGAGGCAGAGCGAGGCAGGCAGACATACAGAGATATGAGAGAGAGAGAGAGAGTGATAGAGAGAGAGAGAGACGGACAGACAGAGAGATGAGAAAGAGTGAGCGACAGACAGAGGTATGGCGGAGAGAAAGGGTGAAACGAGAGGCAGACAGAGAGATGGGAGAGAGAGTGAGATAGCGAGCGAGAGAGAGAGCGCGCACGATAGCGAAGGAGAGGGAGCAATAGGGAGAGAGAGAGAGACAGAGAGTGAGAGAGAGAGAGAGAGAGAGAGAGAGAGAGAGAGAGAGAGCTTGCGCAGACGCTGTAACCTAGTAAAATATGAAACACAAAGCCATCAAACCCAACACAGTGCATGTCAGAAGAATATATGTATAGAGAGAGCTACAGTGACTGCTGAAACTCCACTTCTCAGCTGTTCACCGAAGGGGAAGTGCTATAATGTCTGGCGGCAATTGACGTAAATAGATTGTGTTCCTGATATTCCCACTTCCTTGTTCCGATCTTCAAGTCAGTCAATGGACTCCGGTCATTTCTGACCACCATCATTATCTTCTAGACGATTTGGCCCAGTCTTCTAATCTTAGACTTGTTTGGCTCGGTGAGAGGGCCAGGCTAATGATCAATCGTGGGCAACAAATCGAGTCATTTCCAGTTGAGTAGCTTCTGTCAGGCACTGGCCACGTCCATGAGACAAGTCCGCGATAGTTAGCTTAGTATAGATGATATTGGTTTGGTTCAGAGGCGTAGGAATTCGGCGTCTCTAGGGGGAGCCAATGACGTTGATGTCAGGGAGATCGGAGGAATGGGCAATAATTTGGTTATTTTAAAGAACAGGATTTTTTTAAGGAGATTGCAGAATGAGTCATTCGTTGCAATGTTGTAAAGAAAATGGCTGAAACTGTATTGTTTCATGAAAATTTACTTTACTTTTTAAGAAAAAGGAGAAAAGAAAGAAAGAATGAAAGAAAGAAAGAAAGAAAGAAAGAAAGAAAGAAAGAAAGAAAGAAAGAAAGAAAGAAAGAAAGAAAGAAAGAAAGAACAATTAGAGAATGTTGTAAATAGGAGTGGAAAATAATTAATCCTTTAAAGCTGCCTGGAATACGCCATTAACTGAACAAAGAATTGGTGCAAATTTTTATTTAAAACGGAATACATTTTCATGGAACTTTTAAGAAGGAGAAGCAAACCCTTTAGAGAACATTTACAATAATGGAAAAGTAGTTTGGTAGTGTACATTACATAATGTCAAGAGTACAGAAAGATAAAATGATTAGCGTAATGAAGGAAAACATATTTGAACAAGCAGATAAGAATATATTTAACTAAAGACGTAGATTGCTGGAATTATTTCAAGTGAGTTTGTTCGCGATATATATATATATATTTTTTTTTTTTGGGGTGGTGGGGAGGGGGTAATGGATGCACTGGGTTAGATAATTCTGATGTGAACATTGTACAAGGAGAGGTTAATTTTCTGCAATGTGCGTGCTGTAGATATGTCCCATTAATGAAATTGTACAGTGTGAATTTTTAATGACTGCAGTGTTTGAAAATATTGTCGGTCCAAGTTTTCTATTTATCTGTTATGTTGCATGTACTTTTCAGAGGGTGTATACAAACTTGGACCAGCAATATTTTCAAAAACTGCACAGTCATTAAAAATGCACCCTACATATACGATAAGATAAATACCTTTGATGGGAGGTTTCAGTGGTTACATTTAAAATTGCATAGCTGTAAGCCAAAGTTAATGTTGATGAGAATAAATCCCGCAAGTGATAACCGAACTTCCTTGGTGAACGCTCACTTTAGGGGGTGGAAACATTACACATATTAAGGTGGCAATGTAGACAAAAGTGGTGTTACAGATAAAGATGAAAATGCTTCTTCTGAATACACCTTGAGGCGTCAGCATGAACATGTTCAAAGAAAGCAGCAGTCAACTCCAGCTTGTTGCTACAGTGGTACCTCGGGTTGCGATCTTAATTCATTCCAGAACTCGGTTCGTAACCCGAAACGTTCGTAACCCGAAACACTGAAATCAATGAAATGGAGACAATCCGTTTCAAGATGAAATAATCGTTCTTTTGTTTATTAACATCCGGTCGTTTACCTGACAAAAACGCAAAGAAAACGTGTACTTCAAGTATTAATAAAGAGAAAGAAAACAACGTGAACCAAGTAAATTAAATGTAACATTTCTAAAAAAAAAAAAAATGATTTAGTCTGTCTTTCTTACCAAGAAAACGATCATGGGAAATGTGTCACTTTCTTTACTATTCTGAATCATTAGTTGCGGGAGTTTCTTGTCGCTGTTTCTTGGCAGCCGAATGGGAATCTTTCTGCACCAAGAAACTATCAAGGGAAATTTGTCGCTTCCTTTGTTAGAGAATCTTTCTGAAGTTGGATTTTGTAGATTTTGCCATGCTGTACTCATTGGCGATGTCACACACACGAACGCCATTTTCATGTTTCATAATCATTTCCTTCTTTACCTCCACTGTTATACGTTTCCGCTTCCTAGCAGCAGCACTACCGTACTTCGAACTCATAATAGATGGGGATAACAAGGAAAATAATGAAAGAGATAAACTGAACACAGTGCCACTGCTAAGAAATATTTATACTGCTGTGTAGTAAGACCAATGAAAGCGAGGCTGCGCGTGCAAAACTAGGGTACTAGTCTAGCGCTAAGCGATGTTAGTACTGCTTGGCCTTCGTTTATATTGTACGTGATCGTTTGTTTCCAACGTTAAACCTTGTGCGCTCTCTCTCTCTCTCTCTCTCTCTCTCTCTCTCTCTCTCTCTCTCTCTCTCTCTCTCTCGCGCGCGCTCGCTCGCCTTCGTTCGTAACCCGAGGCACTGTACGATGGAGGTGTGGCTGGGGAATGGTGGTTGGAGGTGTGGGTGGGGAGAAGATGTGTGGGTTAGGATGTGTATGTGGATGGGCGTGGGATATGTGGGTTAGTGGGTGATGTTTGTGGGTGGCGAGTGTGTTTCGGTTGGGGGAACAGGTGAGGGCAGTGTGTGTGGGTGGGGGATGTGAGGGAGGGTGATGGGTCGGTTGGTGGGATATGTATGTGTCCCTGGGTGCGTGTGTGTGTGGGTATGTGGGGGTGTGTGTTGGTGGGGTGATGTATGGGTAGGTGGGAGATGGGCCTCATAACATGGTAATTTGCCTTGTTTATGTTTACAACATTCATTTCACAATGTTTATTTTCTTCCTATGTAAATGTATAATGCTCTTGATGAACGAAAGATGAGTGATTGAAAGGGCCGAATGTAAGACTTTGTAAGATGCGTGCCCAATTTGTGACCCTTTTAAAATAAAGTTGATTTGATTTGATTTACCCGAGACAAAAAGATTTCGAAGTTGTTGTTCGTAACTCGAATTGTTCGTGACCGGAGGCGTTCGCAACCCGAGGTACCACTGTACTTACATAGAGTTAGTGTTCAAATGTATCGGTTATAGCCCATACTAGTTGTGTGTGTGTGTGTGTGTCTGCGTGTGTGTGTGTTTGTGTGTGTGTGTGTGTGTGTGTGTGTGTGTGTGTGTGTGTGTGTGTGTGTGTGTGTTCTACATATGTTGGGCACACATGCAACTCATATTTAGCTGTTATATTACCAGTTTCACAGCTACATTCATCATTATCTTATGTCTTTAGTATACTCCACGTGTGGTACTTTCAGTTACCTGTGTCTTGTGCGGAGTCTGAAGATTGTTACTTGTTGTCTTCGCTAGACTTGGTAACATGCATTGCCTTTCTGGTGGCCAGGGTGCTCTGATTTCCGCTTGGTTCTATATAATTGCTTCCTATTGGTCTCATCATAGGTTATGTCTTCATCGTGCTGAGGTTGTCATCTACCTTCCTGCGCTAATATGTTGGCCTCTTCATTTCCTTTACATTCATATTTATCCCTGTTGTATGCATCCTCTAGACCCAAGGTCACCACCATGTTTTCAAGCTTACTCTAACACTCTTTGTTAGTTACTTGCATATCCTTAACATGGCGTCCGCGGCCCAACCCCAATATTTTGGGTTGTTTGTGATTTCTTGGAAAGTTTGCTTTCAGTAGCTTGCCACTGATTTTTGAACGACCGGCATTCACACCTTTATATGGAAACCAAATGCATTCGTAACCCCTTCGCAACAGAGCCGGTGAAACCCTTGGTACCTTTAATATGTTAATGCCTTTGTATCAATAGTGTTGCCATGTATTCCTATTTGCTCACAGACTACGAAATGTGAAGGCGCTGTCACATTACAGACCCATTGCATTTATTTAAAGTGTATATCATTATTAGTTGAAGTTAAGAAATCGAAATTCGTCCGTTATTTGTTGGGGTTAATAATATGTATGGTGTTTCTCATCTTTATCTTCAAAATAAAGTCAATTCACGTACGTATTCATTTACGACTGTGTCTGGATTCGATTCGATTTCACCATTATTCCTACCCCGCTCAACTTCAATGAAGTAGTTCTGGAAGTACACTTTCTATTTTATGGGACAGCCGGGGACAGAAAAGACTATTTGGTGTTACTTCCCCTTGAGAAGATCACTGGTGAATATTCTCCCCTCACTAACATCTATGTCACACAACCTCAGGCTTGGACTAGTACCGAGTTCAGCTCTGCTAGCTACACAGCCCCAGGCTTAAACTGGTTCCGAGTTAAACACTGTTCTTAAACAACCGGTGCGCTGATGCCGTGGTAGCGGGTTCAACCCCTACAGGGGTCAGTTGTATTAAAATGTTGACTTCTGGTCTTTGAGTTGGGGACGTAAATTACAAGTACCTCAGTAGCCGGAATGGGTTCTCCTGATGGCGAGTGACACTAGTAATAGGGAAAGCTAATCAACGCAAACATCAATCCAGTGCACTAGAACTAGTAGCAAACGCGTATGGACTACGCTTGAGTTCAAAGCGAGCGAACGCCAAAAAAATGAACAAACAAACAAATATTCAGTACACATCCGTCACGAATCTGTTTCACAAGGCTATGTCTGTTTCACAAGGCTATGTCTGTTTCACAAGGCTATGTCTGTTTCACAAGGCTATGTCTGTTTCACAAGGCTATGTCTGTTTCACAAGGCTATGTCTGTTTCACAAGGCTATGTCTGTTTCACAAGGCTATGTCTGTTTCACAAGGCTATGTCTGTTTCACAAGGCTATGTCTGTTTCACAAGGCTATGTCTGTTTCACAAGGCTATTGTCTGTTTCACAAGGCTATGTCTGTTTCACAAGGCTATGTCTGTTTCAAAAGGCTATGTCTGTTTCACAAGGCTATGTCTGTTTCACAAGGCTATGTCTGTTTCACAAGGCTATGTCTGTTTCACAAGGCTATGTCTGTTTCACAAGGCTATGTCTGTTTCACAAGGCTATGTCTGTTTCACAAGGTTATGTCTGTTTCACAAGGCTATGTCTGTTTCACAAGGCTATGTCTGTTTCACAAGGCTATGTCTGTTTCACAAGGCTATGTCTGTTTCACAAGGTTATGTCTGTTTCACAAGGCTATGTCTGTTTCACAAGGCTATGTCTGTTTCACAAGGCTATGTCTGTTTCACAAGGCTATGTCTGTTTCACAAGGCTATGTCTGTTTCACAAGGCTATTGTCTGTTTCACAAGGCTATGTCTGTTTCACAAGGCTATGTCTGTTTCAAAAGGCTATGTCTGTTTCACAAGGCTATGTCTGTTTCACAAGGCTATGTCTGTTTCACAAGGCTATGTCTGTTTCACAAGGCTATGTCTGTTTCACAAGGCTATGTCTGTTTCTGTTTCACAAGGCTATGTCTGTTTCACAAGGTTATGTCTGTTTCACAAGGCTATGTCTGTTTCACAAGGCTATGTCTGTTTCACAAGGCTATGTCTGTTTCACAAGGCTATGTCTGTTTCACAAGGTTATGTCTGTTTCACAAGGCTATGTCTGTTTCACAAGGCTATGTCTGTTTCACAAGGCTATGTCTGTTTCACAAGGCTATGTCTGTTTCACAAGGTTATGTCTGTTTCACAAGGCTATGTCTGTTTCACAAGGCTATGTCTGTTTCACAAGGCTATGTCTGCCGCGAGCCATACTGCTACAACAGGACGAGACCACCGAGGCTGCATTAGCCATTAGAGCACAGCGTCTGCTCTCCATCAGCGCCCTACATTAGTCTGTCACGGCAGCAATGAATAAACGTACGCCAGGCTGCATTGTCAAGTTTTAATATCCTCAGTGTATCATAGTTTGTTTTGTTTTTTTGTCTTGGGCTGTGTTGTGTTGTATGTCCATTAAGAATGATGATGACCATTCATTTCATCCAGTGGGGGTTGAAATTATGGAGCTGCGAGTTCTATGATGGCTGATAAGGCCTATTTTGGCTCGAAATATTCTTTGGCAATGTAGGCAAAGAATGCTTGACGTTTCAGTGGTTTTTCTGTCCAGCCTTTTCTTCACAGCTCTTGCAGCCCTGGTTGCTTCACATGTGACTGCACCCTTGCGTAATGATGTCATTGGCACCTTTCCGTCTTGACAGACGATAGTTTGGTACATTGTGCTTCAAAAAGGCTTAATAACTACGATCCATGGCGGTGGCGAGTGTGGCTGGTAAGGCCAATTCTTGCTGCAAATGTTTGCCCACAGTAGGTGCATGTGAAAACATGGTCATTTCCACCAGTTTGCACCATCTTACGTCTCTCACGCTCTGTGTGTGCTTTATCTGCAATCATTTTCTCCTCGCCAACTGACAAGGACTTATAACCCGTAACAGTTGCCTCTCGCTTTGATTCCGAGACCGGTTAAGACCAGGGATGGAGTTATTGCCTCTCCATAGCACAAAGCCTGGGCTAAAATAAAGAAACCATGTGTTGCCCATGCAGCATGATCCCTCTCTCGGCCTGCCTAGTTCACTCCAGAGGAAAGTTGACACTTATAATCTGGAACAAGACAAGCTGCAGAAGCTGCCGGATCAGCAAAGCAATGCTCCAACTGTCCGCCTGTCGGAGCTTCGATCCTAGACCAACTGCCAACCAAGGCTTAGGGCCTGGTCTGCCCTGCCATGACTTATTTTGTCTTTGGGTTGCATTTCCTCGCACCGGGATAAGGCTAGTACCCTCCCAATTGCGCTCTTCCGCCCGAAGCCGTTGGCACAATGTGGGGTGTCGGGTTTGGTAAGCGCCGCCCAACATTCGGCGCTGACAAAAAGTAGGTAGTACCGTCTACTGTCATACGGTAGCTCAGTCATATCTGACTAAGACCTGACTTAAATGACCTGACGTAATGATGTACACCACGAATTTCGGTCTTTGGCAGTAGTCTCCTAGGTGTCATGATGAATTCCAAAAGCTTTCAGTGAGATTTTCAGTGTCTTTAAAGCATTTCCTCTGGCCGCCCTGGGATCGTTTACCACAACGCAGCTCACCGTAAAAAATTTGTTTAGGGAGCCTGTGATCTGGCATGCTATTTAAGTGACCACCCTTGCGGTAGCTGATGTCTATTCCAATGTCATTGTTCTCGGAGGCATTCGTCATTTCTACTGGTGACAGGAAAGGGTTAAGACAATTCACCATTTTCCTGTACTCTATAAAATAGCCGCACTAATTGGATAAACTTTCGTGAACAGCAATATTTCGCCATAATCTTCCACAGTCCTTCTCTGCTGACTGTATCAAAAGCCTTGGTAAGGTCAATGAAAGTGGAGAACATTTCGGAGTTCTGTTCCTTACATTTCTATTGCAGCTAGTCTTTCAGAGACGCATATATCTCCGCTCATGTGCAATCACACAGGCAGACGCAGATATATATATATATATATATATATATATATATATATATATATATATATATATATATATATATATATATATATATATATATATATATATATATATATATGGCAAAATGCTAAACTACAATTGTCTAGTAATTCACAAATTCACAAATAGCAACATAAAAATGCCGGGATTGAGTTTAACGCCGTATACAGTCCATGTGCAATTAACTTAGTTGAGAACTTTGCCATTGATTTCTGAACTGCCGACATGTCATCCCACCGAAATCAACTCAAAGCAGTCTGCTTCCAAATAGCCCGCAACTGATTGCAAACCCTGGACTCAGGTGTGCCGGGAATCTGTGAAACATGATTTTACTATCCCTCGTGCCACAGACGCTGGGTTATTTAATATAAGCTTATTTTACTATAGCATTGTGGACACATGACAGGATGTCTTTCAATATCTACCTGCATGAGGCAATTTTCCCTTCTTCATCGTCAGCATTTTATTCACAAGTGGAGCATAGGAGACCAACTCATTTCAATTCCTTCTATCTGATGTCATTATTCGCAGCTTCGTCTATGATTTCACCTTTGTATTCGCGTCCGTCTCTAATGCTCTTCTCCGTGTGTTCTATGTGTCCCTCTATGTTTTCCCTGTTGGTTCCAGAGAAAGGAATTTCTACTTATGCTATTAACAAGTTTTCTCAGTGCTTGTCCTGTATAGTGCTAGCTTCGCGTCATCGCCTCTTGTTTCAGCTCGGCTTTTGTAATTATGTCATGAGTAGATCCATCATCAAATAATTTGTCCTGTAATTATGTCATGAGTAGATCCATCATCAAATAATTTGTCCTGTAATTATGTCATGAGTAGATCCATCATCAAATAGTTTGTCCTGTAATTATGTCATCAGTAGATCCATCATCAAATAGTTTGTCATGTGATTATGTCATCAGTAGATCCATCATCAAATAGTTTGTCATGTGATTATGTCATCAGTAGATCCATCATCAAATAGTTTGTCATGTGATTATGTCATCAGTAGATCCATCATCAAATAGTTTGTCATGTGATTGTGTCATCAGTAGATCCATCATCAAATAGTTTTTCATGTGATTATGTCATCAGTAGATCCATGATCAAATAGTTTGTCATGTGATTATGTCATCAGTAGATCCATCATCAAATAGTTTGTCATGTGATTATGTCATCAGTAGATCCATCATCAAATAGTTTGTCCTGTGATTATGTCATCAGTAGATCCATCATCAAATAGTTTGTCATGTGATTATGTCATCAGTAGATCCATCATCAAATAGTTTGTCATGTGATTATGTCATCAGTAGATTCATCATCAAATAGTTTGTCATGTGATTATGTCATCAGTAGATCCATCATCAAATAGTTTGTCATGTGATTATGTCATCAGTAGATCCATCATCAAATAGTTTGTCCTGTGATTATGTCATCAGTAGATCCATCATCAAATAGTTTGTCATGTAATTATGTCATCAGTAGATCCATCATCAAATAGTTTGTCATGTGATTATGTCATCAGTAGATCCATCATCAAATAGTTTGTCATGTGATTATGTCATCAGTAGATCCATCATCAAATAGTTTGTCCTGTGATTATGTCATCAGTAGATCTATCATCAAATAGTTTGTCATGTGATTATGTCATCACTAGATCCATCATCACATAATTTATCAAGTAATTAATTCTGTCATCAGTAGATCCATCATCAAATATTTGTCATGTGATTATGTCATCAGTAGATCCATCTTCACATAATTTGTCATGTAATTCTGTCATCAGTAGATCCATCATCAAATATTTGTCCTGTGATTATGTCGTCAGTAGATCCATCATCAAATAGTTTGTCCTGTGATTGTGTCATCAGTAGATCCATCATCAAATAGTTTGTTTTGTGACTATGTCATTAGTAGATCCATCATCAAATAGTTTGTCCTGTGCAGGACGTCGCTCAGATCACGGCCCGCGGACACTCAAAACTCCGAGGCAAGGCCAGACCGACATATCGTCAGACTGCTACTGGCACCAGAAGTTTCGGGTCTCTTCGCTAGCTATTGCAGATGAGGACGGAGCTCATATGCCAATGTCCTGACACTTCAACCGAAGCCTATCTTCAAACTAACCCTGTCCAGTTGCGGATGTTCTCTGTGCTCTGATCCGCTTCCGGAAATCTCTGTTTCGTTCAGGCTTATTTACATATCCCAGACATGGAGTGTACAAAGGGTCGTCCTGTATTTTACATATCCTGAATACCTCTGTTCCATGGGGTTCCATGCTATGTTCTGATGAAATCTAGGGCTGCTGTAACCCCCACTTTAGTCCTCATTTCTTCATTTCTGATTTTCTCTCTTCTTGATGCATTGAGTATTCTTCTCAGGAATCTCATTTCCGTTGTGATTTTTTTCTTTTTTCTTATTATTATTGTAAGCTGCAAAACATGCATGTTAATGCGCACTTCCTAAGTGAAAGAGAAAGAACCATCCCAAATTAAGAAATGCGTCCGTTCAATAAAGGTTCGAAAGGTGCTGATATATAACGCATTAGGAGCGAAACCTTCTTGACAGAATTTGGCACAGAACCGCTCAGCGTAAGATCACGGGCTACCAGAAGTGTTTAATTAGAAACAAACATGTCATGGCATTTGCCGAATAAGACATGATTGACGTAGTTTCTCTTATCTTTTTGATTCCCTGGGAATAGAATTGGAATCTTTCAGGAAACTTGGCTTACGTTGACTTTATTTCATCGTGAATGAACACGCCAGAGTTTTCTTTTAAATGTATAATGTGACAACCACGAAGTTTACATATACTTATATAATGGCACAGTCACAAAGTTTTCATATTCTTGAATAATGGGACAATCAGGAAGTTGTCCTATACTTATATAATGGGACAGTCACAAAGATTTTCGGTACTTTTCTGTTAATTCACCCCAAACAAACGTCACCAGCTATATTTAGGATCACCAGCTATATTTAGCACTGACGGTGATCTCCTCTGTGTTCTGGTACAGTGCGTGTCAGTGCGTTTCAATTGCCCCACAGTGTTTCTGTGGCTTTGACAACCGTTTCTGTGTGTGTGTGTGTGTGTGCGTGCGTGCGTGCGTGCGTGGGTGCGTGCGTGCGTGTGTGTGTGTGTGTGTGTGTGTCATCATCATCATGAGTTTTCTGGAACTGGCAGCAGCTGCTGTCCACGACCAGCAGAGTAGCGTTGCTTTTCTGCAGCATCATGGCATCTTACATTCTGCTAGACAATGTTATCATAATCATGTCATGGTGCTATCGCTGTCTGAGCGTCAGGACAGATGGAGTTATGCCGACGACATTCACCATGTATGTCGTCAGGACATCCCGCTAAGACAAGGCACACGGCTGCAAGGCCCTCGCGTCTCTCCTACAGACAGATCATTCTTTTCATATACTGCTGGTCTCAAGAGTTGACAAGCATTTCCATTTTGCCTGTTACAGTTGGGGATGTCGACCCTACCACCGGTGAACATAGTCAATTCATCGAGCGCAAGTGGAGAACGTCAAGGAGAGAAACAAGGCATCTACTTGAGTCCTACATGTGCGAATTCATGTGGCGTCGACAGACTAAATGCGCTGGTCTCGATGTGTTCTTGCGGACATTGTTCGATTCTGGCCACCACCGCAAGAATAGCGGCACAGCCGCCGTATAGAACATTGCACACCGATAGAATTGCGCACCGAGCTACGGCGCAACACAGGGAAACCCTGGATGTGACGTCATACACTGGGATTCCGTTTGTTTGGGGTGAATTAACAGAAAAGTACCAGATTCTGTTTTCTTTAATAATGGGACAGTCAGGAAGCTTTCCTTTACTTATGATCCTAATTGGGATTGAGGGAGAGGGTGGGAAAAAAGTGGGGAAGGGGGATAAAGGGTGCCCACAAATAAGAAAGGCGTTTTTTTTTTGTTTTTTTTTGCAAACGTCACCGCTAAGTTCTTATTCATGTCACAAAACACAGTCACTTAATAAAATGATATCCAGTAAACATAAGACAATCCAGTTGCCTGAACTATTGTCTGTTAATAAAATATAAATAAGAATATGGCTTTTGTATTTGCTTGCGCAACAATTATTGTTTGTGATGTTTTTAAATGATTGATTGTCTGTGATATTCTCACACTTCTCCAGCCTCACCAGTGCTCCGCAAAAAATCATCTGGTAAGCAACAGTTAGGAATCGATCATGTTAACAAAAAGAATGGAGGTCAGCATCGCTGAATGGGTAAGAGCGCTTGCTCTTAAACTTCCGGAGTGCTTATGCCAAGGTAGCGAGATCAACCCGCTAAACTGGTCAGTTGGACTAAAATGTTGACTTCTCATCCTTGACTTGGGGATGTAAATTACAAGTACCTCAGAAGCCTGATGGCGAGGAACACTGGTAATATGGAAAAAGAAAACACTAATCTACAGGCACAAATCAGTCGAGTGCACTAGAAGTAGTCGCACGCTTGGGTTTCAAAGCGAGCGAATGCCTCAAAGCAAGAAAGAAACAGAAAACAAGATGAATGTAAATAGAGATAACACTCAGGAAATTATTACACTCGGGGAAAGCACCGTGTTTGTTAAAAACTGCATAATCAATCATGAGTGAACGAGACAGGATAAAAAAAAATGTGCTCCACAGATAATATTCAGAAATTGACCTGATAAAATGTTGCGGGAAATTGAAATGCTGGGAAAACACGGTCACGTGATGGAAAGAGGTCTTGGTCACTGAGGTATCTGCCCCTGGCCTATCCGCGACTCTGCATCCCAAGGACCAGAGATACATTATCATTAGTTACAGCTCCGGGTAAACTAATTAAGTATATACTTGAAGCGATATATACGCCTATATCAATAAAATCTGCTGGTTTCCATGGTAAAGGTCTTACGGACGCGATGTTTAAGCCCGCTTACCCCCGTTCGAAACACAGCGGCGACCGATTTGGCAGCAGACCGCGTTCCTCTGGGTTTAATCGAGTTGGTATGCGAGCCGGTCTTTCAGAAAGCAATGGCAAATTACTGAACGTAAACTTGCCAAGACATCAACGACAGTAGTAAAATGCTGGTGTTGACAGCGATGTCCTGTAAATCGGATATGCAAAAAATAATAAATTTGCGTCTGTTTATTACTAAATCCATTACCATCCTTGGGTAGCAGTCAACTTCAATGTAATATCCGAATTGTGGCTGACTCGGTCACGGGATTATTAATCTGAGCCAGGTAGTAGACCCTATTATAACTTCTCTTCCGAGGTTGAACGGGATAGCGGTAATGGTAGGATGCGGGTGTGGCTTAAAGGGTAGTGAGAAGCAAAGTTTCATAATTACTCGACATACCGTCGACGGTTAGAAATCAATGAAGGGCAATTTGGAAGCAGACATCTTTGCGTTAATTTTGATTATGTGAGGCGTCGACCTTTCAGAGAGCAATGGCAAAGTGCTGAACTGAAAATTGCGTTGTAAATTTCAAACAGCCAATACTTGTTGGGATTGTTTGCAAATATGCTACTACTAGTAGTCGATTTTACTATTAGTGAGTGCACTGGTTTGATTTTGCATGAGGGATAACTTTCCCGATTACCAGTGTTCCTCACTGTCAGACGAACCGACTCCAACTTCAGAACCTCTTGTATTTACGGCCCCAAGTCAGGTTGCGATATATGACTAAGTACGTGAGTGCCGGAGAATGTCCGTCAAGTGTGTTTATTTTCTTTCCCTAGCGTTGACAACCACAACAAAGGTTACATGAAGAATGTCCGTCAAGTGTGTTTATTTTCTTTCCCTAGCGTTGACAACCACAACAAAGGTTACATGAAGAATGTCCGTCAAGTGTGTTTATTTTCTTTCCCTAGCGTTGACAACCACAACAAAGGTTACATGAAGAATGTCCGTCAAGTGTGTTTATTTTCTTTCCCTAGCGTTGACAACCACAACAAAGGTTACATGAAGAATGTCCGTCAAGTGTGTTTATTTTCTTTCCATAGCGTTGACAACCACAACAAAGGTTACATGAAGAATGTCCGTCAAGTGTGTTTATTTTCTTTCCCTAGCGTTGACAACCACAACAAAGGTTACATGAAGAATGTCCGTCAAGTGTGTTTATTTTCTTTCCCTAGCGTTGACAACCACAACAAAGGTTACATGAAGAGCCTGGCCATGGTCGCAAGTGACGGAACTGTTTTCTGGCCACCCATCGTGCGCATGCGCAGTTCTTGTAAAATGGACATCACCTTCTTTCCTTTTGACGACCAACTGTGTGGATTAGTCCTGGGATCATGGGCCTATGATGGCTTCCAGGTAGGATTTATGGCTATTTATCTTGTTGAAAACGCAGTGTGAGGCAGGGAAATCTCAAAAATGTTCCCTGCCCCAAGGTAATCCTATCATTTAGGCTCCACCCCCCTCCCCTCCCCAAATCACTAATGTTGTTTGCCCGCTGTGTTGTGGTTTCCCCACCCATCCCCCTCCCCGCATTATCCGCAGGATCGTCTGCAACCATTCCCTACTTTACTGTTTGCTCACCTGGGCGCCTCATTTACCCCCTGCCGACGTTCTCCCCTCGGGTTTCTAGGGCAATCCTTGGGCATATGACGTTGCTAACCTTTAGCCCATTGACCCCCTTAACTTTCCTCCGGCTCATTCACTTTATTGAAATTACATACAATAAAAAAACGTGTTCAGCCCACAAGGATACAGATAAGTGACTTTATATTTATATTTCCATGTAGTTTTTCGTGTAATTGTGTCGGTCTGTGGTTTTTTTTTTTTTCCTGTGCTAACGAAGGCTTTAGTCGCAACGTCCATTTTGACAATTGTGATTGTGTTCTAGTAAAGCTTACCGCCTACTTCTCGTTTTTTTTTAATATATATATATATATAATGTATTTTTTTTTTTTTTTTTTTGGATTCATTAATTTTTTCTACAGTTCTTTTAACTATATAATGTATTTTTATATTTTTCTTTTTTTTCCTTTTGATTCATTAACTTTTTCTACGGGAGTCGGTTCTTTTAACTATTTATCCCAAGTAATTATTAATGTTGTTCCTCTAAGAAGCTTTTATAGAAGTCTTTCTTCTTCTTCTTCAGCGTTCCGAACCATTGAGGTTCTTTGCTACAGATACAATCCGTCTCCATTCGTCTCTCTGGTTTACCTTCTCTTGCCAGTCGTTGATTCCAAGTGCTTGCAGGTCTTTGCTGTTTCATAATTTATGCTTTAATCATTTTACTGTAGAGATCCTTCTAGATTTGCAAATCAATGTCTCTTCGTTGCCTTGATTGCTTCAGTGGGTTGGCATCCATTCAATCGTGCATTAGGCGAATATAACGGTCAAGCTTCAAAGCAGACAATGATATTATTTACTTCTCTGGCTCTATTATGTTTTTTTGTAAGGGTAATTTCTATTGGGAGTGCATTAGAAACAATTACTATATTTCCTTTGCAATGTGCTTTTTTCTACGCCAGCGTTACCATTTCAATTTGCTTGAATGTCCAAGCCCCATCAGTATAAGCATTTTTTACAGCGAACTGCGTTGTGGTAAACGCTCCCAATGTGGCCAGAGGAAACGCTTTAAATACACTCTGAAAATCTCTCTGAATGCTTTTGGAATTCATCATGAATTGAGGCTGCAGCCAGAGACCGAAATTCATGTCGTGCATCATTACACAAGGGTTCAGTCATATGTGAGGCAACCAGGACTGCAAGAGCTGTGAAGAAAAGGCAGGACAGAAAAACCACTGCAGGAAATCCTCCTCCAGAAACGTCAAGCATTCTTTGCCCACATTGTCAAAGAACATTTCGAGCCAAAATAGGCCTTATGAGCCATTTTAAAACCCACGGCTCCATACCTTCAACCCCACTGGATGAAATGAATGGTCATCATCATTCTTGATGGACAAACAACATAACAACATAGGCATGTGTCTAATACGTTTCAACAAATGCTTATTATTATATTTGGTTTATATCCGCTGTCTCTATATGTTTGACTGGGTGCCTTTGTTGTTAATGCTTGATATAAAGTAATTTGTGCTAGGGCAAATATCTTCTATTCCAATAAGTGACCTCAACAATGCCACTACCACTTCGTTTTCTCTTAGCGATCTGTGATAGAAACAATAACAACATTCATTGAATATAAACTTAGTGGAATCAGGGCAGAATAATTTCTTGAAAAGCAGACAATAAAATAGAAACAATAAAAATTAGGGGAACATAACTGCATAAATGAAAGATATTAAAACTAAGAAGATACCGGCAGGCTTATTAAGAATAATTGAAAAGTGTACGCTCCATCAGTTATAGAAATAAGCTCTGGCTTTATGCTGTTCTGAATACAGTTCTTTTGTACATTTCTTGTTGTAGTTTTTATTCACACAATCAGCAGCACAAATAACAATATTTTAAAATACTTTTCTTGAAACACGCTTTCATGTAGGACATCCTGCTGTTGTCTCGCCTGTCACGCTGGATTAATTATGCAGCGTCTGGAGAAAATGATTTTCTGCTGCATCGGCAGTCTTTTTCTTCTGCTTATTCTTGTGTTTGCTTGTCATCATGGTGTCTATGTTCCTGAAAGTATATACGGGTATTTTTCTTTTACATCTCTATGACTCGGTGTTGACCTAGGCCCACAATATAGGCGTCAGACACTATTTGGCAGGTAATTCGCTGTTTATGATATCACCAGTAGTCATTCGCTGTTATTATACTTATGATATCACTAGTAATCATTCGTTGGTACTATATTTATGATATTACCAGTAGTCATTCGTTTGTATTATACTTATGATATCACCAGCAGTCATTGGTTGGTATCATACTTATGATATCACCAGTGGTAATTCGTTGCTATTATACTTATGATATCACCAGTAATCATTAGTTGGTATTGTACTTGTGATATCACCAATAATCATTCGCTGGTATTATACTTATGATATCACCAGTGGTAATGCGTTGCTATTATACTTATGATATCACCAGTAATCATTCGCTGGTATTATACTTATGATATCACCAGTAGTCATTGGCTGGTATTATACTTATGATATCACCAGTAATCATTCGCTGGTATTATACTTATGATATCACCAGTAGTCATTGGCTGGTATTATACTTATGATATCACCAGTAATCATTCGCTGGTATTATACTTATGATATCACCAGTAGTCATTGGCTGGTATTATACTTATGATATCACCAGTAATCATTGGCTGGTATTATACTTATGATATCACCAGTAATCATTCGCTGGTATTATACTTATGATATCACCAGTAATCATTCGCTGGTATTATACTTATGATATCCCCAGTAGTCATTGGCTGGTACTATACTTATGATATCACCAGTAATCATTGGCTGGTATTATACTTATGATATCACCAGTAATCATTCTCATCTCATCTCATCTCATCATGTTCCTCTTGTACCTTGCGGTGTCGAGGTGAAGTATAAACTTCGTGAGAGTGCCCGGTTATGGGCTTCGTATATCGACATTCCCATGGATTCTGTTATTCCCTCAGTCCAGCGTTTACGTGGTCGGCCTCTTCCTCTGTTTCCATCTGGTCTGTACGTCATTGCCTGTTGTGGCATGCTGTTGACTGGTAGCCTACTTGCATGGCCAAACCATTTGACTTGCTGCTTTCTAATAAAATCTAGAGCAGCTTTAACCCCCACTTTAGTCCTGATTTCTTCATTTCTGATCTTATCTCTTCTTGATACGTTGAGTATTCTTCTCAGGAACCTCATTTCTGTTGTTGTGATTTTTCTTTTCTCTTTTTCGGTCATTGTCCAGGTTTGGCAGTAATCATTCGCTGGTATCATACTTATGATATCACCAGTAATCATTCGCTGGTATTATACTTATAATATCACCAGTAATCATTCGCTGGTATTATACTTATGATATCCCCAGTAGTCATTGGCTGGAACTATACTTATGATATCACCAGTAATCATTGGCTGGTATTATACTTATGATATCACCAGTAATCATTCGCTGGTATTATACTTTTGATATCACCAGTAATCATTGGCTGGTATTATACTTATGATATCACCAGTAGTCATTCGCTGGTATTATACTTATGATATCACCAGTAATCATTGGCTGGTATTATACTTATGATATCACCAGTAATCATTCGCTGGTATTATACTTATGATATCACCAGTAATCATTGGCTGGTATTATACTTATGATATCACCAGTAATCATTGGCTGGTATTATACTTATGATATCACCAGTAATCATTGGCTGGTATTATACTTATGATATCACCAGTAATCATTCGCTGGTATTATACTTATGATATCACCAGTAATCATTGGCTGGTATTATACTTATGATATCACCAGTAGTATTGGCTGGTATTATACTTATGATATCACCAGTAATCATTCGCTGGTATTATACTTATGATATCACCAGTAATCATTGGCTGGTACTATACTTATGATATCACCAGTAATCATTGGCTGGTATTATACTTATGATATCACCAGTAATCATTGGCTGGTATTATACTTATGATATCACCAGTAATCATTGGCTGGTACTATACTTATGATATCCCCAGTAGTCATTGGCTGGTATTATACTTATGATATCACCAGTAATCATTCGCTGGTACTATACTTATGATATCACCAGTAATCATTGGCTGGTATTATACTTATGATATCACCAGTAGTCATTGGCTGGTACTATACTTATGATATCACCAGTAGTCATTGGCTGGTACTATACTTATGATATCACCAGTAATCATTGGCTGGTACTATACTTATGATATCCCCAGTAGTCATTTGCTTGTATTATACTTATGATATCACCAGTAATCATTGGCTGGTACTATACTTATGATATCCCCAGTAGTCATTGGCTGGTACTATACTAATGATATCACCAGTAATCATTGGCTGGTACTATACTTATGATATCCCCAGTAGTCATTGGCTGGTATTATACTTATGATATCACCAGTAATCATTGGCTGGTACTATACTTATGATATCACCAGTAATCATTGGCTGGTATTATACTTATG